>CM072864.1:997500-1432500 GCA_036937835.1 Pampus argenteus | reverse complement strand
TCTCACACTACATCACAACATCAAACAAGCTTTTTACTGCTAAGTTGTTTTTTTTTCTTTTTATTAAGCCTGAAGTTTATTCTTTGAGATTATTTGCAACTTGAGTTTTTTTGTTTTTCTTTATTAACTAAGCCAGTTTTGGAAGATGTAGTTGGTAAATTAAAACGTTAATTATGTTTTTTTTAGTTTAAGAATATGCTGTGGTTTATGTGCATTTGCATCAACACTAGTGGAGAGGAAGATGTTTAACTACGACATGTTCAAAGTGAAGCGTGAAGATCTGCTGGCAACAACGGAGCCATTCGAAGAGTGTTTGTCCAACGCCGGCTGCCTGAGGCCACCTGAATCTGCGTATAGATAACAAATGATACACAGAGTGTTTGTGGTCCTTTTGAGAGGTGCATCTTATCCTGTTTCTTGCCTCTCCCTTAAAGAACCGTCTTGTGTTCGGGGTTTTACGAGGACCGTTGTGCTGCATGCTACCGGCTCGTTTGTGTTGGTTCTCATTGCAGGTGACACTTCTTAAACCGTGACTAGAGACTGAACAGTTATCTTTGACACTCTTGAATCCTGTTACGTTCTCTTTCAGTTGACATGTTTTTATCTCTGAGGGAGTTTCAGTGTTCACGGTGTGTAGACGCTGGGCCCTTCCAGCACAACTAATTTCAAATGGTGCTAGAAAAGTCCAATCAATTCTGAACACCAGAGGAAATCAGTGACACTGGAGGAAAGGAGCAAAGGAGGAACATACAGCATCCCAGTAGGGTGGAGAACCTGTGTGCTTACCTGAGGAAGAACGAATGAAAGGATTCGGCTCAGTCTCCATGAGCTGCAACTCACATTTGTGACATCTCTGTCCATGTTTACATCTACTTCTCTGTCTTTGTGTGGAGCACAAGGGAAATATGTCTGCTACGTCCTCATCTATTATCATAGGTAGATGTCACATGGTTGCCATTGACTTAATGTGTTTTAACATTCCTTCTGTCCACTTGTTGACCTGCAAGTGTAATGCGCACACACACTCTTTTTCTTTACTGCCCTCTCGCCATCTCATGCCCCTCCTCCTGAGTTCAATGCGTTGTTGGGGGTTTGCAACAAGGTCATGTGGACAAAGAGTGACAACACTATTCAGGGGACCATGTCATGACTGCCATGCAGTGTCATGACTGGTTAGCCACGGGCCACTGCAGCTCTCTAAGCACTCTTAGTATAGAAGCTACATGGAGACACGGACAGATTGAAATTCAGGGATCATCAAAGTCATCAGGAATCACCTTTGGACACCGTGGAGTCTTGATCATGGATATTTTGGCATAGGACCTTCTCTGAGTTGCATCTAGTATGTCTGATTTATCTTTAACAGCATGAACTTTGCAGCCTTTCAACTCTGTACAAGCCTGCGTTTTGTGCCTTTAACACTCAATCAGTCCCAATAAGTTTTTAACATCTCATTTTCTTTGTGGCAGCGATTATTGTATAGCGATATAAGATGTAACTTTAATGTTAGACATAACTAAGCAGCTCCACTGTAGAAACAAGCACCAAAAAGCTGCAACCTGTGTCTATTTGTAAGCAACTTTACCAAAAAAAAAAAAACAAGCCTGAAGGGGAGCCCGGTTTTGTTGACTTGATGACGTCATAAGTCAGCCAACAGTAGCTGGAAGCTCAGCAGCACCATGTTGGCAGATTTGTAGGATCTACAATCTCCTAGGATGAAAAGTGGGAGTCCAACATCGACGGTCATCAAAAATGTTCAGAGGATGATTAGTACTATTCTCTACATACTCTTGTCTGGTTTTGATTAGCCACCATTTAGGAAAGAAAAGATCATTGATCTTCTCCCTCCTTTAAAAGATAATGTATACTCAAGTAACGATCCTTTCTTTTTTTTAGATTTGTAACCAAGCAACATGGCATAGGTCATGTTTTATTATAAAGGACAATCTTGAACACAAAAGCGTGTGTGCTAATTAAGAGACAGCATGGATTTACCATGTGCAGCAACATGTAGCTGTCATAATTATGACCAAACATGTCTTTAAGTATCATCCACCAAATGAAAGGCTAAAGCAAGAAAAAAAAGCAGAGATGCAGGGAGGATCTGGAAAATGAAAGTGTGAAAAAGGAAAATGTTGACGGTATTAATGAATATATCAGTTATGCAATCAAAGACAATAGCAGGGTACCCAGATGGAGAGAATGTAAAGGTGAAAATACCTATTATAAAAGGTTACTTACAGTAACTAAGCAAAGCGATCCATGTGGCAGTGACGCTGTGTGTCTGGCAGCCTCATCAACATTGTAGGGCGCTGTCTCATATACATCCCTCCCTTATACCCCCCTATACTCACCACACAACCCCTGCCCCCCTCATCTCTGCTCCAATAGTGTGTGTGTGCATGTACAGTATGTGTGCTTGACACATACCCTCCCACCCTGTGGCCTTAATGAGAGTGTGTAGCTGCAGAATAACAAAACACATCACAGCATATATAGTTTTATTTAATACAGAAACGGGGCAATTATTATTTATTTGGTATTGTACTTTCATAATTAGGGTACAAGCAAGCGACAGACTTAATAAATCCATAGTAGTCCATAAAACACTAAGTCCTACATTTCCCATAATGCAAATCAACAGCATCTTTTCATTAGAAGCCTTCCTTGCCTTTCAAACTCCAAACCATATTTGTAATAATCCAAGTCTTGATTATTATTATTATCATTTTAGACATCATTTGCATTGAATATTTTGACTGATTAAGCCACATCTTGCATATATGAATGTAAATTTAGTAAATCGAAGTTAAGTGCAAACCTCTTCATACATACAAATGTTGGGTGAAAATAAGGCTAAAGTATCCTAAAGTATTCTTTCTCATGTGTGCATGTGCAAATTGGTGTGCATTAATTATCGCATTACATCTCAAATAAAACCTATTATTAAATATTTTTAGAAGACGGTGAGTGTGCCATTATGAATAGGAAATGATAATATACCATAAGTGCTCATGTGTGACAGAGCCCATGTGGCTTAATGAACATTGACATGACTTTACATTCACACATTAACAACGCAGCACATTTCATTCTGAACATAATAAAAACCCTTCAGACTCCCTGTTTTTACTCTCAAATATCCAACACACTCGACTAAAAGGTGTGATGGATATGCAAAGTGTGTGTTTTATAATTCTGGGATCTTTTATGAACTAATCGAAGTTTGAAAAGGTGGAAGTGATATTTAAAAAGCCTGCATTTAGATATATAAACAAACATCATGCAAACATTTGAACTTTCTCCGTTTCCCCGCCTCCAGCACTGAGCCACTATGCTAACGGTCTGATCTGATGCCTGCCACCATGTGGATCCACCAGTTGGCCTGCACGGTCCAGCCCAGCTGCTCACACACAGAGATTTGCTGGAGGAAATGCTCCTTGGCGTCGGCCTCACCTTGTTCCTCCTGGAGCGCCTCCCGCAGGTAGCGCATGTCCTCTGCAGTGCTCAGCTCAGGGATGCCTGTGAGCAGCATGAGGGAGAAAAGTGTGACCAGCAGGCGAGAGTGGGAGCGCAGGGAGAGGTACGCTTGTGTGCAAGTATCCTGAAAGAAAGGACACAGAGAAGAGAATAAAATCATTACACATATATTCATTTATACATACTGTATGCACATATACAGGATGTGCATGACTTATTAATCAATACAAAATATAAGAAAAATGTAGAATGAGCCTGCCAATAAAGTATGATTACAAACTACACATCAGCACAGTTACAGCTATGCATACAGTTCATAATCAGATCTTCTCACCCTGAAGCGTTGAAAGTAGAGGCTATTGCGGCCTCTGACCCTTCCCATGACATACAGGAAGTCAGGTGTGAGGACGAACGGTACGCGCTCCCTGCTCACACCGAGGAAGTGCTTCGTGTTACCCAGGATGTGACCGAAGTCGATGTGAAACAAGTTCCCTAAAACGCCCCAGAAATACAAGAGCATCACTTTCTGTCACTCATATCATACATGACACATGAGTGACAGAGTGATTGATGGTTTCAGAAGGATCTATAGCTCGTACCTTGGTCTGTGATCATAATGTTGTCATTGTGTCGGTCCCCTATACCCAGCACATAAGTGGCAACACAGTAACCGGCGCAGGACTTCACAAACCGCTCCACAGTCTTGTAATGCTGGAGTCAAATGAGAACATTTTAAATGAACATGAATAAAGAAAGTTTGTAATATCAGATACTTTTACAAGTCCAGAGTTTGGGTTTTTGTATATTACTTACTATTTCCTGCAGTGGACACTTGGACTTGAGCCAGTCAAACAGAGCGTCGTTTCTGAAGGCGCCTGTCGTTCCTCCGTGGCTCCTCTGGACCGCAGCGATGGTCGCTGCGTTCCTCACAATCTCAATCATACCTGTTGAACAGAAATTTTAAATTCACAATGTGAATGGGAAATTATTTTAATTATTTTATTATCTAAGATCATTTATGGAGCTCTGGCGTAGTCACAAAGTAGTTTACAGCGCTTGTGCACTTACTTGCTCTTATAATCTCTTAATTATTTTCCAACATGCTTTCCCATCCTGTATTTGACTAAAAACACAGGATGAATCTTTTCCCTCTTTTCTGTCTCAACCCAACCGTTCCCGGCCGCCCACCCACAGCTGCTTCTGCTCCAGGTCTCCCCTCTTAAAGGGGAGCTTTTCCTTGCTGTTGTGTCCCTCATGGAGGAATTGTTGGGTCTCTGTAAATTAGTCCGGTCTGGACCTGCTCCGTATGTAAAGTGAAATGAAACAACTTTGTTATGATTTGGTGCTATAAAATTAAAACTGACTTGACAGTCAGTTTAATCATCTTAAAACTTTTATCAGCAAAGGTTGTGAAGTTTGATAGATGGTGGTTTTTATTAGGCAGATGCTATCAGGTTGCATTATGGGAAGTATAGGATCCAGTGTTTTGGAGACTAAGAGTCAGGTCAGTAAGAAACGTTTTCAAATCATTGGAAATCAAATGTTTATGGTTGTTCTTCTGTATCTTCTCTCACACCAGCTGCCTTCATGTCCTCTCACTACATCCATATATCTCCTCTTTGGTCTTCATCTAAACCTCCTGCCTGCCAGTTCAAACTCAGCATCCTTCTACCAATATATTCACTCTCTCTCCTCTGGACATGTCTGAACCATCTCAGTCTGGCCTCTGTGACTTCATCTTCAAAACCTCTAACACGTGCTGTCCCTCTGATGTACTCATTCCTTCACACATCTCCACCTGACCCGTTTCTCCACCCGTTCCAACCTGCCTGCACACACTTCTTCACCTCTTTTCCACACTCTTCATTGCTCTGTACTATTGACCTGAATATTTAAAATCTTCCACCTTCTTTTTCACTTCTCCCTGTAACCTCACTCTTCCACTCGGAGATTCAATAATGCTGCACATTTTCATGCTCGAACACGTTCACAGTGTTGTTTACACTCCTTTATTAGCCAATCGTGGCATGCTCTATTATTGTCCATTCTTTTTTTTTTTTTTTTTTATCGATCTCAAACAAGTGTAATACCAAATGGTTGCATTATTCCTTTAACTTACAACAAATTTCACTGAAATCTGACAAAATGTTTGAAGTTTTCTCCAAACCGAAAGCAAACAAAGGGGACAGGAAGCTGCTTTGGTGGCGTAGGTGCAATACATGCAACAATATGATGTAGGAATGTAAAATGGGTTTAATAAAACCTATTAATAAAGAAAGAAAGGTGTTTGCACCGGGGCCATGGCTACCAGTGAGGTCACGTTTTTAATTGGTTAGTTGTGTCGACTTTCTTGAGATGTTGTTCTTGTTCTTAACTCTTGTTTGAACCACTTTATTGTTGATACCTATGTTGTGTCCTGTAGAGATGCAGCCATATGGAACCAGGTTAAGGTCCAGAGACTTCTCCTGCCAGATCGAGTCCATCAGCACCAGCGTCTGAACACAAAGAGACGGGTAACCCGAACATGAATTACATTCACCAACACAAATTTAGTAATTAAAGCAATATATGTACACATTTTTTTAAATCTTCCTCACTTGAATGACCAGCATGTCCTGTCTGAGGTCGTCACCCTGTTTGAAGATTATTCCTACAGGTGTAGGCGAGGTGGGTGACGGCATGGGAGAGAACTCCAGCCACAGAGGCTTCTTCTTCGACGCCATCACCTTGCATTTGTCCAGCTGGGCAAGAACAGGTTTGTTTGTGTACAAATACAGTAATACAAGGACTCGAGACTAACAGATAGAAAACAGTGTTTGGGAGGGGGGTTTATATATACTAACACACACACACACACACAGCAAGGATTACCAGGATCTGTCCGACTTTGATGCGGGGGTCAAAGGGCAGCAGGAACTCATCCGGCAGGTTACTGTTTCGAAGAAGCTCTTGAAGCTTTAATGGGGCTGAAACAAGAACACAAACACACAATTCAGAAAATTTGTTTAAAGATACAACAAGCACCTTTTTCAAGTCTTTTAAATATTAAAAAGCCCATAAACAAACAACAACAACAACAACAAACGGCATCAAAAAGATGCATTTCAACATGATCACCTGTCCTTCATTAATCAATCATTAGCTGATGAGCAGCAGGTGTGTAGCCGGAAACCTGAATGCTTGACCCCTACAGTGAGGGGGTCCGGGGGCTCTGTTATGCTGCAGAGGGCATTTTGCTGGCATGATGATGTGAATCATACGTTATGACCTTTACAGGCACCAGATCCTAACACAGTTGAACACCTCTGGCAGATTTTGAGCCGATATGTTCATCCGTCGTTGAAAGTTTTTATGTTTCCTTTAAATTTCTCCCCCGTCTATTCATAAAGAAACAAAACCTACCTGTGTGTCAGGTGTCTTTATGTATATTAAGTGGTGCTGCACACCTGCTGCTCATCAGCCAATTACTGAAGGCTAGAAGAGGTTGTTTGAATGGTCCATGAAAACTGGATCAAATTACAATTACTAAACATCATATCCACGTGTTGTTTCTAGAGCAGCTGGGACAAAGACTGAACCATCACCGTCTCCTTTTATATATAAATGTGAACATTTTCTTCCTCATAAATCATTTGCAAAGCTGAAACCAAATATAAACTCTAGACTAATACATCAGGGGAACTTTTGCATAAACGTCTCCTTTCCACTGTGCTGTAGTGTTGACATTCTTGATATGTTTCAGGCAGGTTTTATCTGATGCAACCCACTGAAACAGTCGCTAATAAAGTTGTATAGTCCTGCAGGATACTACTCCATCTGTGGATCACAGTGTGGATCTGTGTATTCTTATTAAGAGACCTCCTTTCAATTTGTTCAAACTAACCAACTGTTTTATGTAAAACAGGTTTTTGGAGATATGTAATGCTGCACAGAGAGATAAAATATTTATATCAAATCAAATATTTGCAATCGAGACCGTCTTTACTAGAAAACCAGCATCTGTTTAAACACTTTAAATGTTCTGTTTATGTGCAGCTGACAAGCAAACAAGTTCAACAAAAAGACCAAAACAGAAGTAAATAGAAAAAATGCTGCAAACAAATACACAAACACACAATGGAAATGGATCAATACTGCTATCAATAAAGGCCGATTAGACAAACACTACAAACAATAAAATAGCCTCTGACAACTGGAGGCTCTGTGTTGTGTTGCTCCTTTCTAAACAGGCTCAACATCAATACATAAATGAACAGATAATTAGGTTTAAACTCAGTCCTGCTTACTGAACATACATCGTGGATACCTTCATTCATCATTTGAATATGTCAACAAAACAGTGATCAAACTGGCGTGCAGCAAATTTCCAAACCTGATTTTGCATTTGATTAAGGATATAGTATTTTGTAATCGATCAATTGAGTCTAACTATTATCAGATATATATTAAAGTGGCACCACTTGTTTTTCAAATTAATGTTATAGATAACTCAGTATATGGTTATAAGACAAAATAACCCTGATGATGACCCACATTTTATGGAGCTGAGGCGCCCTTTAAATCTTTGTTTTTTGAATGTGATTGGACGTGTCCCACCTGTAGTAGGGAGGTCAGTCTTATCGGGGTAGAGTTTCTTAATGCTTATAGCGACCTCCTGCAGCGCCTCCACCGCCTGGACCTGCTGGGTGAAACTGTCCAGCATGGTCTGACCACAGCCCAGCAGGTAGGCCTCCAGAATCACAGCCATGCGTTGGCGGAAGTACAGACACCCCGCCACCTCGCTGCGGACATACCAGAAGAAGAAGTGGCCGATTCTCTTGCTCTGCAGTAAAAGGAGAGACAGTTAGCTAAACACAGTGCCACAGTACACCATCAGAGTCAGACAGCACTGTTAACACAGTTAGGAGTCTCTTATCTTGGTCATTATCAGACATAAATGTTGTATTTTGTCTTACAGATTGTTTTATATTAGCATTTATATCAAGGAAGAAGCAGGAGAGATCGTCTGGAAGAACCATGATGGTGATATGCTCTCACTTAGCAGTTTGAAAGAAAATATGTACAGTAAAATACTGTATCACACAGAGAAACAACCAGCATCATCTGAACTATTTGGACTCACTCGCAGAGCTCTTCGGATGAGGTACCGAGCGAGGAAACTGTCATGGTAAGGCTCCACTTTAAGGGTCTGTATGAATGAACATGTCATGTTACCAGTCACCAGTCTCAACATCATAAAACATAAATAAAGTTTATTATTATTATGTTAATAAAATGTTAAAGGGGAATAAAGTAAAATGATACCCTATAAAATGGTCATTATATATAATATATTAGCATGTATTTGTTTATATATTTTCTGCACATATTTCTACATGCAGTACCTGCACCAGCTGCAGCAAGTACTTCAATACATCGTCATTGGACAGGCTCTCCAGTCTCTGGACCGCTAATCTCCTGACCATCTCGTCTGTAAAGTCCATACTCAACAGCTCCAGGGCCACTGTTAAGTCCAGTTCCTCAGGATCCCAGTTTCCCAGCAGCCAGTGGACATCTTCAACCACTCCACGGTTCATCCAATCTACATTACGCAAGAAGTGTGGTAGGCTGGAGGCGTAGCGGACGCTCTCCTCCCTGAATCTCCTGAGGCAAGCTTTGTTTGTGCTGAACACTGGAGATGGACATCTGAGGCTTATGCTGTCAGTTGATTGGCCCTGGAGAGGTTTCACATGCAGGGAGGAAGAATCCAGACCGCGAAAGGCAGATGGGGCTGAGGAGGGTGAGGAGGGTGAGGAGGACGGTGCAGCAGAAGACTCAGCTGATTTTGAGGTGGGACTGGCAGAATATGCAGAGGAGCTAAAGCTGTTTGGAAGAACCACAGGGAAGCTGTAACGGTCCAGAAGGAAGCTAATAGCCATGGAGTCTGCTATGTCCGGGTTAGTAGCAGAGGACAGCTTGTCTGCCTGGTAGGTGATGGCCTCTTCCTCCAAGTCAGGGTAGGACCACATGTGCAGGGTGTAGGGTCCCTGGCTGAGGATGGACCTGCAGGGATGAACACACAGCTCAATGATGACATGGATCTTTCTTATTACCTTTGTTGTTAATATCTAATAATAACTAACCTGTGATCTATGAGGAGAAGATTGACGAAGTAGAGCACCTTCCCCTTCCCTTTCTGCTGGTCTGGTGCTTTATTGACTGAAGACAATGGGTCTTTGGTTACTGGGGAGCTGTCACTACTACTGGCATTAATAGTGAAACCCAGCTTAGCGCCACGCGGCAGATCCCTGAGGAGAACGTCAAAGTCCAGCCACTCGTTCCACAGTACTTCATCTGCAAAGGCCTTGGAAGCAGAAGACACTGAAGAGAGAACCTTGCTACCATAAAGAATAGAGGCCTCTACATGAACAGACTGAGGGCATTTGCTTGGAAGTTTTGGGATGTCAAAGCCAAACAGTTTGACTCGGAGTCTTCTGTTACAGTCCCACAAGGATATCATGAAGATGTCCTCCAAATCTTTGCCCTCGAGGCAGAGATCTTCGTGGGAGCTGAACTGACCACTGAAACCATCAACGAGCGGCCAGTCCGTGAACTTGACAGTGTCTTTGATGAGCTGTGACACAGGGACCACAGACAGGTGGAGGTCTTGATTGGTTTTCAAGCACTGTCGAACCCAGTGGAAATCACTGAGAGGGTGGTCTGCAGATAAGAACTCCTCCCTCCCTGAGACTTTCAATGCCAGACTATCAGAAATGATGTGATCAAGCTTCTGGTCTGCCACCACCCTTTTAAAAACCTTAAGAAGGACATTAGGTGTCGCGTTAAAATCAACCTGTATGCTGAAGCTGATCAGGTTCATGTAATGAAGGGTAACAGGGAGCTTTCTGTTGAGCTGGTCCTGTAAGTCGTTTGGGACAGGGGCGCTCGTTATCCAAGGCTCTGTGGCGTACAACTTGTCATCCCGATTCCTTAGCTCTTGTCTTCTCGGAGATGCCAGTTTCCGGCGGGTGAATGTGAGCTCACCAAGTCTGTTAGATGCTTCTTTCTCCAGGTCGTGTCCAATCAGGTAAGCCAGACACTGCTGCTGTTTCTGCTTCTCCTCTGAATCAACTGTCACCAGCGGTTTTACCACTATGTGTGCTGATAGACGGCCGGTGTCATCACATGACCATGGGATGTCCAACGTCCTGATAACCTGACAGTCATCGTAGGTCTCATACCAGTCTTCTCCCCTGGCATATAGCAGAGTGTATTTCTCTGGGTCCAGTATTGCAAGTGGATCTGGATGGCAGTTCTGCTCCTGCGCCTGAAGGCACAGAGACAAACATTTGAAAAATGTTGATGGCAGCAGGTTAATAAAATGAGACTAAGTACAAGCCTCACTGCTCTGTGACACAACTAGAATATAAAAAAGAGGCAAGAAGAGACACAAAGAGGAAAAAGTCTAAATTAAAATTTAAAAAAAGGTAAGTACCCTTCAACAAAAACTGGAACCACACAAAAATATAAAAGAGTGGAAATAGATTAAAAACACTAGAAGTCTACACCCACACCAACATGTCTGAGACTGAATTTTGTCACAGCGCAGCACATCTTAGTTTGGTGTGTTAACGTTTGCTGATTAACTCTAATGTAAAAGTAAAGTACAGTAAAGTTCAATAGTTGTCAGTCTGTAGGGTATCGCCAAAGTTAGAAGGATGCAATTCATCCTTCGGGAACCTTGAATGACAAATGATAAAGTTTTATGACAATCTAATAGTTGTTAATGTAAATGTCATGATGATGCTGTATATAGCATCACCAAAGTCATTAGGGTACATATATGAGAAACCTGACTGTTTGTGCCAATCTATGCAGTAGTTGTTGAGATATTTAACTGTATAGTGATAAATGTGACCTGCTGGTAGTGTAAGATGAAAAGTTAGAGGATTACAGGAATCACTGAGATCCATCCTCTGGGGACCATGAATATCTGTACCAAATTTCAAAGCAATCCACTAAATAATTGTTGTAATATTTCACGACTGATGATGACAATTAAATTCAGTACACGTTTCAAACAGACCACCTGATTCCCCCAGTGGTTCGCTTACCTGCATGCAGATGCGTAGTCGCAGCTGGTGGACGCTGCACTGCGCAGGAAGGATGACTGACACATATCCCATGTCGACAGTGTAATCCTCATCACCAGACTTAAACTCACAGATAAACTGCAGGTTGTTATCAGAGCAGCTTTGAGTCGACATCCCTGATAGACAGTCTGCAGCTTGTTGACTGACTGATGGCTCATTCAGGAGCGACCGATCCATCAAAACCTTTAAAATCCTGAACTTAAATAAGATTATAAAAACTCATGAATCTATCCCAGAAGAATTACCTACAAGATAGTAATATGTGTATATGTTGTAGTATAGTAGAGCAAATAGTCTTAGCACAGGTGCTGCTCTCTTAATAACCGTAATTGGAGGCTGTACCTGTTTGACTGCATGTGTGTTCCCTTTTTCTGACTTCCTCATTCTTTTGTGCCACTGAAAAAAACAGCTGAGATAAATAAACATGTACCGATATTGTAAATGATTTGACTTCCTCTTCTCTTTCATACAGATAACATATTTCAGTAGCCTTCTCTGATGTTTTCACAGTTTACAACAGACCTGGTTTAAAGAGTAATTTCACACTGCTTTACTTAGCAATCAATATAATCATTGAAATGTGGTTGTTTTGGTTCATTGATCATTTGAGCATTTATATTTATGTAAAAAAAAAAAGAGAAAATTGCTGACTGTTGTTGCAAATCAAAATCAGGTCAAAAAGGAGCAGTGCTGTCTGCTTCACAGGTTTGCACTGAACCTGTTCAGCTAGTTTGGCTTTTGTTGCACAGTTGAATGTGGATGCAACTATTAACACCTGATTAAAAACAAGAAAAGAAATTCCAACATGTAACCTATTTAAAAAGGGAACATGCAAAAAAAAAAAGGGAGAATTTATTATGCTCAAATTTTGCATGAACATAGACATTAATTGGCCTGAAGAGAGGCTTTAATCAGCAGCGATGGCAGGTGAGATGACAGGTGAGATGACAGGTGAAATGAACGCTGCTTGTTTTTTGTAGCAAGTAGAAGAGAAATTTACTTTATACGTGTTTCCCCTCCACAATATCAACAGAGTTTCTATTTTTATTGTCTTATAAAACTGCGCTTGGATTCGATCAGGCCGTCTGTGACTTAAATCATGCGTGTGAGGAAGGTTTGTTGTTGGTTTTCCCCACAGAGAAGACGTCCGGCTGAATTCCTGAATGGATACAGACCTGTCAACCCTGCTTGGGTTCAGTTCAGCTCTTCTGCAGGATTTATTCAAGATAGACAAAACACCCACCAGCCAGTGACTCTTTAAGTATTGGACAGAGAGTGCTAATCCTAATTACGGTCCTAATTAGCAAACCGTTACTCTGAATAACAGATCATTAGTATAAATAGCGAACCGTTATGAATAGTACATGAATAGTACATGGACATTGGACACAGTTCTGATCATAGACTCTGGTGGACCATGTCAAATCATTTTTAAATCATAAAAAAAATAATTTTGTAGCCATATAATAAGCAGGATAACGTACAGCGAGCAGATAAATATTGTGGAAAAAACCCCTTCAGGGTCGTTTAAGTCCTGTTTTGTAAAATAATGACCCGCTTGATGTACTTTGTTCTTTACTTAATCTCTTTCCTGCTCTCACTAGAGACCAGATAGACATTAGAGTAATATCAATTTACTCATCTAACCCTCTACAAGGAAACAATAATAAAATATCAAAACTATATTTCTTCAAATGCATCTTTGGATTGATTGAACAATGTCAGCAGTCATCTGTCTTTGTTGCTGAGGAGATTTAAATGTCTGTGTTTCAAAGCACCAAGAAGATAATTCAGTAATGCTTACTGTATTCAAGTCATAAAAATAATAAAAAAATACACAAATCTAACATGATAAAACAGTTTAATGTACTTGACTTTTTGAATTAAAAATAAAAAGGTTCAAGGTGAGAATAAAATCCATTTTCCTTCAGAGTTTTTAAAATAGAATACAAAAGTTCAGTTTAAAGACCTACAAATGAGCTCCTGACATGATGATGCTGAGCCACACAACAGGATGCAACAAAACATGGCACATGCAGTGTGTCACATGATCACATCAGAGGCCAAGACAAAGACATCTCAAAGTGGGGGGCAGTCAAACAGCATCCACGCAGCCCCCCAGTAACGCAGCAGACAGCCGCCATCATCTGCTTGAAACATAAATACATAAATAAATAATAAATATAAATTACAGTACACTTCTCCAAAACAACACACAAGCTTTTATTCTGGGAAAGTTGTGACTTTCTGAAATATTAAAAAAAAATCACTAACATATTTACTTACAATAATGTCTAATAATATATTGTATTACATTTCTTTACTTCTTCGCTTCCATGTCCTTGTTTTAACTTTTTTTTTTTTTTATTTTACTTTATTTTTTTTATTTATATATTTACAGGTAAACTCCTCCTCTCCTCTGGTACCACATTCTCCTCATATTACATTCTAGTTTTTAATAAAACTTTTTAATACATTTGATAGTAATGGAGTAGAGGTAATAACCAGTAATAAGTGAAGAGGCGTCCTCTTCTCCAGTTTAGCTGCATTTTCTCTGCGTTAGTTGATGCTGAACGTATAAAAATAAGGAGCAAATTACAAAGGCTTGTACATTAATAAAGCGTTGTGCATATTCATGTTGCTCCTGTTGGTGTGTGGGTCATAAATCAGTTTGTTCCAGGCGACCTGCGTCACTCTAACAGCGGCCTACCCAGCCTGAGCTTGGTTTTGACGCACAACGTTTCCAACTCTTATCCAGTCCACTCCGCGCGCACCCTCACCCTCACCCTCACCCCTCCTGTCCGGTCGTCTCCGGAACAGGTTGAGCAGCGCCTGTCTCATCTCCACGCTCCTCAGCCCGTATACCAGCGGGTTGATGCACGGTGGTACCATGAGCATCACCAGCAGGGAGATGTGGAGCACGGTCGCCGTGGATGAAGGCGGCTGCTTCTCCTTGCTGTCGCCTTGATATTGAAAGGCCAGTGTCATTATAGCCACGGTGCCCTCGACTTCCCACAGCGCGTCTGAGGCGACTTTGAGCAGCAGCGGCAGCAGCTGGATGAACAGCATGCAGCAGTAGAAAAGCACCGTCTTGCGCGCTGTGGTGTTGACCGCGTTGAACGGTATCACTGCGTTACGCGCGTCCTGGTACATCCTCACGTAGGAGAAGGCGTAGACCAGCAGGCACAGCAGCAGAGTAAAAGAGCCTATGAGCTTCCGAAAGACGGCAGCTGTCCGTGTTGCTCCACGATGTCCGGTTCGCACATCAGGCCCCTGGTGACGTGCTCAGCCTGCTTCCCTATTCCCATGTGCAGCAACACCATGTTGACGACGCTGATGGAGACGGAGTAGACCCAAATGAGACACAAGGCTATCCGTAAGCGCACTTCAGTGAGGATGACCAAGTAGTGGATGGCGTGGCACACGTACAGGTAGCGCTCCAGCGCCATGCAGGTGATGTTGACAAGGCTGGAGAAAATGCTGGCGGTGCCCACAAAGTACTGGACGTAACACCAGTAGTTGAACGACATCGTCTGGCGCTGGACCAGTGAGTGGATGACCGCCGGGCCGAAGGTGACGGACTGCATGAGGTCGCTCAGTATTAGGTTCTTAAGGAAAGCGAAGCGCGGCCCCCAGGACAGATCCTCTGAACTCCGGAGCCCGAACAGGATGAGTCCGTTAATCAGAAACGAGAAGAGAGTCAGAAACACAAAGACACAGATCAGAGCAGGAACTGCTTGTCCGTAGGGCAGTATAGATAGAAAAAGGCAGCCAGGAGCGTCCAGACGCTCACGTACGCGCGGATTAGTCCGGTTCTCCTCCCGGAACCAGTCGCACTGTCCGGTGAGGTTGTGCTCCTCCGTGGCCGTCATCACAGGTGCTGTTGGCATGTCCCTTCCTTGGCAGAGACGGTGTGCTTGAGGCTGCTCTACATTGGCCAGCATCTCCATCTACCTGACCCTTCCTGTCAGTCCCCCTCAACACGCGCACACACGCACTAACAGCAGGATAACACATCTGGAGCTTTTACGCACCTGTTGAACACCAATACAACCACTGCACATTATGAAGAGAGAAATGCACAGATTCATCTAAAAGATCTGCATAACTGATTTTAATAAATTATTCTGCATATTTATTTTTGCCCCCATCAGAAATGTAAAAGTTTTGATCATAATATTGTGTTACTGATTAATAATGGAACCATTATTAATAATGGAACCATTATTAATAATGGAACCATTATTAATAATGGAACCATTATTAATGCTATTAGTGACATCTGTGCTGGTTCTTCTTCATAAAGAGCTCTAAAGGGTCCCACAGGCAGCTTTCTGATGTTTAACCATGTCATGTCACCTTTTTTTCCCACTTTTTTTTAAGTTGCCTGGCTCTGCTCTTCTTTGTGTTCATGCTGTAGATCCAGATTAGGTTCAGCAGGATGATGATGATGTCCTGGAGCCTCCAGATCTGTGTGGGAACATTTATCACACATTATTCCTCCTTTGGTTCCCACTACTGTCAATGATTGCAGAAAGAGACAAAAGATGAACCAATAATCCTGATTAAACAAAGTGTTGTTGATCCTTTTCAACCTATGACGTCTGGAGTTTTACTATTCCACACTTGAACTTTTCCACTTTTCCACTTTCCATTAACTAAAAAACACAGATTCAGATGTAAACAAGAGTTCACCTTTCACAGCACAAATAATGTAGCGTCCATTGACAAGTGATCAAGAGGGGCAGAGTGACCCCTGCTGTTACAGACTGGTAACTGCAGAGCACAGATCACTTACTTACATACTTATACTCATATTATTAATTTACAATTTGGGGGATAATTTATATATATATATATATATATATATATATACCTTTCAGACGAGCGCAGATGTAGACATGGGTCATGTGGAGTAAAATTAATTTTGATAGTGTTCAATAAACTCTTTTAATCCAAGTTTTATTGAATCCGGTTTAAATGCCAATCCAGGATATTTTTTTTCACATCTTTGTGACAGTTTAAAATGCCATTGCTGACTTCACTGTAAAGTAAAAGCTTTATTCATATGTCACTTTTTAAAACACACAGTTACAAAGTGCTCAACACACACATGAACAATGCAAATGAAAACAAAACAAAATATAAAACACAGCAGATGGGATAAGGAAGGAGGAGATGCAGAGTCTTACATGCTATCAACTAGATCTAGTTAGTGTGTTTTATGGGAGGTCAGAGGTTTTCTATCCCCCATGATGTTTGATTTTTATTTTTTGTTTGCAGAGGTGTTCCTATTTTTGTGTCTACCTCTATGCATTAGGGGAGACGGGTATTGAGGAGTATAATGGAGGTTTGAGAGAGGAAAGGGACAGAAAAGGCAGATGAGAGCATAAGACAAGCAAAGGAGGGATCAGGTGAAGAAGAGGGTTCCAGGATGGAGGAATAGAGGGCTGGCGGGGAGGAGTGATGGCATTCCTCCACCCATATATAGGCTGTGTTTGTCTACAGGGTTCAACTGCTCCCCCGGGAGGAATGTCCAAGAATAGAAGGAGCAGAAGTGGAGAGAGAAGAGGTTAAACAGAAACAGAAAGAATGAGAAAAACATTTTTGTCTTTTTTGTCTGTGTCTTTTGCTCCTGCTCTGCAAACCAACCTCGTCTCCTCATTCCACATCTTTGTCTCTGACCTGCTGAAAGGAGGAGCGCCGTGTGGAAACAGGATCAGCTGGTGCTGTCAGTCAGGCACCGAACACTCGATGGAGGCGGTGACATCATTTGGAAGCTGAACTCACACTGTGGCGCTTGGGGAAGGGTGCCAGGAGGTTATGATGGAAAGAGGAGACGCTGCGGATCAAAACATGAGGAATAGAGGGAGAGTGATGAAAGAGGAGGGCTGTCCATAGGAGAGGGGTAGGATGAAGGGTATAATGGGCAAGTGAAACTGAAGGTGGGGCCAGGTTTTTAGTAAGAAGGGGAATGGAAACCTAAAACTAAAAACTAAAGCAGGTGATTCTCTGCTCATTATGTTTTGAGTTTAATTTAATCCTAAAGTGGTTTTGGTTTTTTTGGAGAGCAGGTGGTCGAACTGAAATGAACACAGAAGGATATTCCTGCTCAAATAACTGTTCCACACTGATTGTTTTAATAAATGCATTTAATCTCTTGCATAACACAACAGCCTTCTGTTCTGGATAAACTCAAAGATATACAAGAAGGCAATGTATGGATCATTTATTAGTTGAAAAGAAACGTTTCCCCTACATGTAAAATACTTCTGTAACTTCTTAATGAATTATTAATGTGTGTTTAAACTCCATCAAAGGTCTACAGACACACATCAGCTCTGTGAGGATGTACTTTAAATGCTCAGATCACATATGTTAACATGCTGATGCTAGACAGGTATAAAGTTAACCATGTTCACCGTGTTAGTTTAGCTTGTTAATGTTTGCTAATTAAACATGAACCATTTGGACAAATTTAGCCTTGATGAAGAGTTAAAGGATCACAATTTCAATTCATCCTGAGGGGAACATGAACGTTGTGCAGCAGGTTTTATTTCAGTTTGACTACCGTAATAGTTTTTGACACATTTCATTCAAAACTAAGACTTTGACCCAATCTCAGAGATTATTAGCCATTTGTCTGTAATGATTTAGCCTCTGGGGGAAATGATAACGGATATCCAAGTCAAGGCGTCCTTGACTGTTGTTGTTAACAGCGTCATCAGCAGTTTGAGACAGCCCAGATGACATCTTGCCTAATCTCTACAAACACATATACGCATATGAATGCAGATACACATATAAAAAGCCAATGAAAAGCTAAATCTAAATAATCAGACGATAATCTGAAAAAAGCACGTTCTGCTCCTAATAACCCACATGGTCTGTTTTATATAAAAATAACTGTTATTAGTGTATTGTATTCTGTGTATTATGTGTATTCTGTGTATTCTGTGTATTCTGTGTATTCTGTGTATTCTGTGTATTATGTGTATTCTGTGTATTCTGTGTATTATGTGTATTCTGTGTATTCTGTGTATTCTGTGTATTCTGTGTATTCTGTGTATTCTGTGTATTCTGTGTATTCTGTGTATTATGTGTATTCTGCGTATTCTGCGTATTTTGTGTATTCTGTGTATTCTGTGTATTCTGTGTATTCTGTGTAATCTGTGTATTATGTGTATTATGTGTATTCTGCGTATTCTGCGTATTCTGTGTATTCTGTGTATTTATTAGTGTTTCCTGTTGTTTTGTAGTTACGAGTCAATAATTTGTGCCTAATGAAAAATGAAGATGACAGATAATACTTTCCTCATTAATGATGTATTATTTCAGCACATCGGTACTCGACCCATTCAGTCCAGGGATTATCTGTTTAGTTTAACTGACTGTGTGGATAGATGGACCGGTACCGCAGGCTGAGTAGCCGGTCAGTAGTTGCAGGCCTAACTATAGTAACAGCATGAGAAGACGTGTCCAGTTGTCGCGGCTCAGTTCAGTTTGTCATTTGCTAAGCGATAGTTTAAAATAAATAAATGAATAATTAAATATAAATCCCTTTCATCCCCGAGGCGTCACAGGGGAAGATCTCTGTTTGTACCAAACACATTATTGTTCCCTGGACGACAAGACACCATTAGTCTGTCAAAGGATCACCAAAACCATTACGGTTCATCCTCTGGGGACCATGAATGTCTGTACTAACCGTAATGGGAATCCATCCAATGGTTGTTAATATTTCAGTCTAGACCAAAGTGGTGGGCTGACCCGTACTACCGACATGGCTACCTGTACAGTATACGTACCACATAAAAACCATACAACTTGCATAGATACCTGCAAACATACACACACATACATGCTCATTCTACACATTCAGAAGAGCTGTAACTCCAAGTGCACTAACTCCTACATACTGTCTATATTCTTCAGATATTGCAGTGAAAAAAAAAATCCACCCTCAATCATTTTCAGCAAATCACGCCAATCCTGCTCCATTATATCACCAGTGGGATCCCATTACTCACACATTACTCGGCTGCTGGCTGTGTCTCTATTTTCTCCATCACTTGTAAAAAGCAGGTTGTGTTTTTTATGATTTATTCTGGCAGGAGATGCTTCTATCATCCAAAACTTAGATAATTACTGTATATAAACAAGCTGCAGTAAAGGAGTGACATCATATAATCACAGTTCATCCTCTTTAATGGAATCAGGTCGTGTTCTTTAGCAAGTTTAGTTTAAAGATTATACTTGGACGCCTGTTTTCTCTTTGCAACATTGCATTACATATTTGATAATAGCCGTCTATCTACAGCACATAACAACTGAAGTTAATTCACATATGTAGCTGAGTTGATTTAGATATGTTGGCTGTAGCAGTTTGCTGCAAAGATACTGTAGTTTGTTGTCAAGCTGCACTAAAACCTGGGACATAATAGGTGTTTTCTACTCTACAGGTGTTACATGTTGTTTTCAGGTGTGTGATTAACCCAGTAATTAATACAGTAATTAACAGTAAATTACAATAGTGACACTGTGTGCATGCTTTTTGATGAGATAGAAGATAAAATAAAATAGCAGTGATCAGCAACCACAGTTGCTCTTGTTTCTAAGCCAGTGAGACAGTACATAGGCATGAGGCATAAATAGATATTCAGTGAAAGATTTGACTCACTGCTTAAAATTCCAGCGTAGACTAAGATGAGCAGAGATCTGCTTCCATCAGCTGACCTGGTGATCTGAACTACAACATATAGTCATATGTTGATGGTTTTATGTGTTTACTTCGTGAAACAGTGACAAACTCATAGTTAAACAGGTTAAAGATGAAGTACAGCTGTGTGACATCAGAAGGCCATTTGCACACCTCTTAAGTTACAGATGTCATGAGTGCAAGGCCAAGTCCGAGGCAGCGAGGACAGGGAGACAGGTGGACAGATGGACAGAGAATCTGTGCATGCAGGGAGGTGTTAATCTTTGTGTGTGTGATGTGTGTGAGCGTGCATGCACCCTGGTTCTTGTAGAGTATGTGAAATCAAGCGTCCATCTGCACTGAGATGCCCAGTTGATCCTCTGCCAAAATAACCTCCAGCTGCCTGATGCCGGCGCTGTGTTTTCTTTTTTTTTAATAAATGTCACTGGGCTTGTCTGTTATCTAAATATGGGGGATTAGAGAGTGTGCCACACAAGGGGGTGTCCACTGGGGGTTTGTAAGGGGGCACAAACTAAAGTTGGATTTGATTGGCTGACTCTTGTCTGAGGAGGGGGCCTCTTGCCCAATCCTGATCATTTTCATTAAAAGTGTAGTGGGATGAGACAGTACTTATGGAGGGTGCAGCCACAGGACTACCTGAAGTGTGTAGAAAGGAGACTTTCTTCCTCAGCCGTGTGTCGTTTTTACGGGTGTCTGTTGCACAACACAGCCGGCCGTCATGGTAAGAAACCCAAAATGAGATGGAGGTTAAAGGGAAACGACAACGAGAAGGAAATTTAGTTTTTGGGTTGTATTTTTTTTTTTTTTTTTTTTAGTTTTTTTCACTTTCAACTGGGGATAAAAACGTGATGACAGAGGATGGAGGTTATTATCTGTCACCCAGCAAGTCCTCATCTGCAGCACAGCTGGATTATCTACAAGTTTTATCTCTCGGAGTTCCTGAAAATAGAATTGAATTCGGGGCATTTACGGTGTTTTGGTTGTTTATACTTCTTCGTGATGCTTGCATAAGGAACCTGAACTCTGACTGATAACCTGCTGTTGGAAACTTCTGTTTCTGTTCATCTTCTGTAACTCTGCAGTGGTTTTACTCTGTTTTGTGTTCCATCATATTGTCACTGAACTCAATATGGTTGATATTTAGATTGTAGGGAGCGATACTAAAGATAGAAAGCACACAGCTGAGTAAAGTGAGAGGACATGCCGCCTTTTCTGAGTGTCCTGGCGTTCACCTTCAAAAAAAATCCCTTTCAAATCCTCTCCCACCTTAAAAATAGCTTTAAAGTGAACGAATGTCTAAACCCGGTAGGTTTGTGTGACCGTCCATAAGTCAAGATATTAATATTCCTCAACAGCTTTCTGGATAGAGAAGAGGTGTGTTGAAATGAAGATTAAAACCTAGAAAATGAAAACAAAGCCACCATTGCTATTTGATGAACTGCAATTTAAAGGTTTGACGTTCAGGTTTAAATTCTGGATAAAAGAAAAAACTGGACGAACAAGTCGGGATTAACTTTGTTTCATCAGACGTGAACAACAAGGATTAAAACCAAGCAAACACTCACTGCCACCTCACACTCAGGTGTTCTTGTTCCAACATAGAGTCCTAAATCTGTGAATGACGTGTTCAATATTGAGTGGCGTTCCCCTTTAAGAACCATCGTTAACAGCTGCAGCCAGCTGGCGGGGGATTAAACATGACTTCTTACCTGACACAAGGCTATTTCCAGTTCTTGGCTGTCACTTTGTCAACGATAGGTCTGCCTCTGGCTAAACGGAGAAACAGGGCTTAACTGTAAGGAGGTAGAACGACGACTGAATGTGTGTCGACGCACAAAAACACGTTTGAGTGTGTTTAGATTAGATTAGATTAGATTAGATTAGATTAGATTAGATTAGATTAGATTAGATTAGATTAAAAGTTGTTTTATCCTATATAAATGAGTCTAAAAAGTAATAAAAACACTCCTAATAATTCATAATTCATGCACAATAATAAAATATAACTAAAAAAAAAAGCAAATATGATGTTTAATTGTAACGATTATCTAAATTTATCAAGACATTTGTATCTGTTGATTCATGCAGCAAATGTAAATGTAGAGACATGCTGGCTGTTAACATGTTTACTATAATCACTCCTTACATGCTGTTCTGCTTCTGAACATGTGTTCAGTGTCATTATGCAGCTACAGGTGAATATTAACTCCTGTCCTTCTGTCCTCTCCTCCTTTCATTCATCCTCCGCTGCCCGCCCCCCGTTTATTTCATTCACGTCTCTTAAGCCCACCGACGCCCAGAGTGATGCTCGCTCCTTCCTGACTGAGGAGATGATTGCAGGTCAGTCTGTGCTGAATCCACTGATTCACCTGAACTTCTTCTGATGATTATTGGTTACTAATTATTCATTCAGAAGTATCCTTGGCTGTGTCATCAGTGTGTGAGTGAGTGTTGGACTCCTCTTTGCATGGCAGCTCCTGCCATCAGTGTAAGGATGTGTGAGTGAATGGATGAATGGTATGGTAATGGTATAGGTGACGTGTTGTATTATTATTGCATGGCTGTAAAAAGAGCTGGAAATGGCTTTGTGAAACTGATTCCTGGGAACTGACTTTTGGCCCTTTGTATTGTGTGATTCATGAATCACATCACACCTTTTTTCAGACTACTGTAAATGAGCCATTCACCTTTTAAAATATTAAATTCAAGCACAATGTCCTTCTCTCGTCCAGAGTTCAAGGCCGCCTTCGACATGTTCGACACCGACGGTGGCGGTGACATCAGCACCAAGGAGCTGGGCACCGTGATGAGGATGCTGGGACAAAACCCATCAAGGGAGGAGTTGGATGCCATCATTGAGGAGGTCGATGAGGATGGTGAGACCACTGAGCAATCAAACAAATAGAAAAAGGGTCTAAATATGTAGACTATACAGATAATCAATGAGATCTAGCTTCATGTTCCTGTTCCTTCTCCCTGTTATCACTGCGCAACAGGCTAAATTCTCATCATGAATGAAGTATACTCAAACCAGACTGGACTATACTGTCTGGTTTGGCTTTTTTTGAGTGTTTTGTTGATGCAGAAACTAATTCATTGTACTAAAACAATTGAGGATGTTCTCACAGCTGGAATCTCCAGAAACGTCATTATATTTAAAAGACTATGTCGTGTAAAAGGGTCTCAGATTGAAGAAGTTAAAATTATCCCAAAATTAGATCAGAAAAAAACTTCTCTTTGGTGTCAAAAAAATACTCAGACAATTTGCACAACATCATTACACCA
This sequence comes from Pampus argenteus, assembly GCA_036937835.1. Classification (NCBI taxonomy): domain Eukaryota; kingdom Metazoa; phylum Chordata; class Actinopteri; order Scombriformes; family Stromateidae; genus Pampus; species Pampus argenteus. Next base: position 1,408,884 of record CM072864.1, on the reverse strand, counting down.
TTAGATCAGTTTCTAGAGTCTCATTGGTTACTTTTAGCACTAGTCTCAGGTGAGGCAGGCGTCCCTCGGGCATGTCTGCACATGACGCTCCTCATACAAGCATGTCCTGTTTTCTTTCTTTCTTTTTTTAAGACTGTTTCTTGTGTTTTACACCAATATTTTCACAATTCCCTTTGGCCTTTTTTTTTTTTTTTAAAGCTCTTACTACCTGTTTTACACTCTTTTTTCTAAACATTCTCTTAAGGATATATTTTTTTAAATATTAAAGTTTAATACACACACACACTTCAAATTTTATCAAGTGCACTGAGTGAGATTATCACCTTCATAATAAGTGGTAAATCAAACATCTTGTGAAACATGAAATATGATTAATCAGATGTTATAACATTGTTTTAACGTTACTTAAAACTTCATCATATAATATCACATTAAAATCATCTTGCAATGCAATTGTTGTTCTCTTGCACATCACACGTCTTTATAATAGTCTTTAAAATTATACCACAACTAAATACATTTTGATGTATATTTGTGAAGTTTAGCTGCTACAACAGAACACCCACACTACAATTAGTCTGTTATACTGTACAGTATGTAATTAGTGACTCTCACACACCTTCCGTTGGGTTTCTCTTTGTGAGTAGCTATAAAAACTATATTGTACTCCATCTGAATGCAACAAACAAGATGCATGAGTATCTCCTCCTCACTGATTCCCATCTCCTCCTCTCAGGCAGCGGCACCATCGACTTCGAGGAGTTTCTGGTCATGATGGTGCAACAGTTGAAGGAGGACCAGGCCGGAAAGAGTGAAGAAGAGCTTTCAGAGTGCTTCCGTATCTTTGACAAGTATGACGTCCGATACTATAACAGAAATACAACTGTTTCAGCATTCAACAGGCCCACTGTATACCTGCCGAGCACCAAAGGGCTCGGAGTGAGCGAGCTGGTGAACATATTATAGCCACTTATATGCTGGCTGAATTAACAAAATACAAAAATACATACAAAAAAGCCAAAGTTATGATCGAGGTCATTTAGAAAGTGTGTTGTCATTTCATTAACTATATATATATATATATATATATATATATATATATATATATATATATATATATATATATATATATATATAATCCATATAAAACATGTTTCTGTTATGCATATTATTAGAAGGAACAATAGTAGAAACAAGCGTATTCATCAGTTTCAGTCAAGTATTTCATTTATAAACTGAATTATAGGATAAAAAACAACAACATTGAGATCATTCAAAGTTATTACAGTTTATCCTGAGGATGTACTGATTGTGTACCACATATATCCAGTACTTAGTAGGTAGTAGTACTAGTAGTAGTAACAATCTAGAAAATAGATATTTCAGTCTGTTTTTCTTACTGACCGACTTTGCCGTCCTTCTAAATCCAATATTGGTTTTAAATTATAAGCAACCAACCAATTTGGTGGCTAGAATATAGAAGTACTGATGAACTTTAAAATTAGAGCTTATAAGAGCGCTGAGTGTTATTGAGAGCAGAGGTTAGGGACTGATATTGCTTTTGATCCACAGGAATGGGGACGGTTTCATCGACCGGGAGGAGTTTGGAGAAATACTCCATATGACCGGAGAAGCAGTGGTAGAAGAAGATATTGATGAGATGTTTGGTGAATCTGACACAAACAAAGATGGAAAGATTGATTTTGATGGTAAGATTAAACCACATGAGAGGAGCCTGTTGCCAACGCAGCATTTTCCAAAAGGTTTATTATATTTGTCAGAGGGATTTCCACTTGTTTAGCTTAATTAAAGCACAGTCAATAATTCTTTTTATAAGGAATATCAGCGTATATCAGCTATATATTGAGCCGAAGTGAAAAGTGCATTTCTAATTTGATCCTTAGATGTACGGTCTGCAATGAACTCTCCTGTTTAAAGGAAATGTTAGACATTGTGGGAAATACATTATGGCATTATGACTATTAGTTTTTTCACCGCTCTCAAATCTTTGTGTTAAAGACAGTTAGCTTAGCTTAGCTTAGCTTAGCTTAGCATAAAGACATAAAGAATCTGTTTAAAAGTACTAAAAATATCTCATTTGTTGTAAATTCATTGTGACTTGAGGAAGTCACTGAAGAGCTTGAGCAGTGCTGGTAGAGCCAGGCTAGCCGTTTCCCTTTGTTTCCGGTCTTTATGCTAAGCTAAGCTAACTGGCTGCTTTTTTGGTGTGTGATTTCTGTGTGCACATGGCCCTGCAGTGCCACGCCCTTTTATGGATCACCTGTTATGTGTGCTTTCAATTTAAGAGGACAATGAGATTCATTATTATAAGAACACAGGTCCGAGCAAAATATTTCAATTCTTAGTTGAAACAAGTTGATGTGCAGATTACACACCGCAGTCGCATCTCATTTCTACACACTGTGGCCTGAGCTTTACTGACTGATTATCAATCACTCTGATAGATCGGTGGTGACCGTTGGCCTCTCTTTCTCCCTGCAGAGTTTCTGAAGATGATGGAGAACGTCCAGTAATGAGACCAGCTCTACATTCCTCGGCGACCTTTTCCTCTGACTTCCACTGAGTTCAGAGAGAGAGAATAAACAAGTTAAGGCTAATGGAAATCTGCTCAAAGTCTCTCTACAATTATGAATATGATGGACTTTACGAGACGTCAAAGTGGATAGAAGTTGAAGAATGCCTTCACCCTTACCCCCTTCCCCTTCTCATATGGTGAGGATATCTATAAATATCCGTTCAAACCTTTTAAGACGAAGGCGCTTTCCCCCAGTCGCCTCCTTACGCCGACCTCCCAGCTGTCCTTTGGCAGCTGCTGGTTCTCCAGAAACGTTACACCACCTACTAGCTGTAACCCCTCCTGCTCCTCCTCCTCCTCCTCCTCTTCTCCTCAGTTCTGTACTTTTTAAATAAATCAACTTTCTCCTTCTGCTCATTCTTCCTCTTTTTTTGTAAATTATTCTACGTTGCATCCCTGACATGTTTGATCTAGTCTGAGTCTCTTTTGCTGTTATTCACTACACATCAACGGCCTTTCTGGGACTTCTAGATAACCACTGTGTGTCTGGCATTACAATTTTTTTTTAGAAACACACACACACACACACACACACACACACACACACAACCTTCACGTCTAAACATTAACTCATCACACACACACACACCGACATGCAATCACATGCATGTTTACTCAAGAGCTCCTCATGCACACTTTCTACACCACCGATAACCTTTTACACACACATACACACATTTGTTCAGCTACAACTGGTCTTATCTCACTACTCCAGATCTCAACTTCAAATAAACTCATCGCTGGACTTCAGAAATACTTCTGTTTGCATTTATACGGTACACGTCAAAAGTTTGGACACACTTTCTCATTAGTGTGTCCAAACTTTTGACTGTTACAATGATGCCTAATATTAAAATCCCCTCTCACGTTCAACACTAGAGACGTCTCATATCTGATTAATTAACTGGTTTCAAATGGATCTTTTCCAGTCTGTTCTCCACCTAAGTCTGTCATTATTTTCTTTCACTGGTCTTCATGCAGCGGTCTCCAAGCACAGAAATCAATGCCCCCAGTGGCTCGGCTCCAGTGTGAGAGGTGAAGCCGAGCAGGTTGTAGCCAGGCCTGAGATGTGCAGTCAGAGCAGATGATCCCCGCCACCTTTAAAGAAAGCAACATCCCTCCCATTTCTTAATGGCTGCTCTTCCTTCAGCATCACATCCCTCCTGTCCCTTTCTCTCACCTCTCGGGCCCTCCCTTCAGGAACCGCCTGCCATATAAGGAGCATCAGGTTGTGTGCATCAGGAAACGGGCGTGAGTGGGTCCTCTGTCCCAACTCAGCCTGAAATCTGCCTGCTATTCAGGGCACAGCTAAAGGGGAGGAGGCGGAGGGTGGGGGTCTGAGGATTGGGTGAGACGGGATTTTTCTTGTCCCCTGGTTTTGAGTTTCACGCCCAGATTGAAACACCATCATCACAAAACTCGTAACCTACTTTAAAATCTGTGTCTCCCCCTCTGTCTTATGTTTACTAGAACTAGAACTTGATCTGTAGTTTCACTGTTTTACATTTGAGTAGTTATCAGATCATAACTCAAAGTTTTTCTGGATCTTATTTTGACTAAAGTGTGTTAATGTTGAACGTATGAATTATTTTCAGTATGTCACACAAACATTAAAACACTCTCTGCATCTTTACACTCTTCCTTTTGCACCTCTACTCCTCTCATGTTGATTTCTTTGTACCTTGATGCAGATCACAAAAGTGCTAAAACTTCTGTCTTTACAGCTTTAACATTCTCAGGTCTGCAACTTGCAACAAGAAACAAAAGCTTTCCCATCCAAAGTGTGATTGGCTTGCCTTGGCCCCAGAACCCTAAAAGTTCAAGATACTAAATCTGGAGGCCTGTGAGCGCCGGGGGGCGGGACCTGGCTGCCCGGTTTAAAGTGTGTGTGAACCTTCACTTCGACGTCTAGTCTCTCTGTTGGGGTGCACACGGATTGACCACTCCTTTGGGCTTTTTTTCCTTGGATATTTTGGGGGGGGAAAGCTAATCCACAAACATGGTAAGACCAATCAATTGTGCAAAATGTTCAAACCCGTTGAAATATTCCAAGTTGATAAATCAAGCAGTCATTAGTTGATAATCCACGAGGAAAGGTGCAGTTTTAGTTTTAGTGATGTTTAAGTATTACAAGCATGTGAAGATGTTAGTTGTTGAGAAGCATGTTTCCTCCTGTAGATGTCTTAGATGTTTATCTGTCGGCTTCCCTTAAAATAGTAAAAATTATTTTTCCCTTTTTTAAAAGTACATTTTTTAAAATCACATATAAACCGTTTTTTTTTTAGTTTCTTTTTTTTGCATTTAATTATAATTGTATTAAATCCATTAAAATGTGCATCTTAAACAGTTATCTAGTGCGGATGTTCCTACTAGTTGTAGGGGGTTGATGTTGGGTGCTGATGGGGGAGCAGGTTGGGCCACAGCCGGTAAACTGCACATTCTGCTTAGGCGTCAAATTCCCACAGATTGGATGTCTGCGGTCCTTTTACAGAGAGCCTAATGAGTTGAGCCTGAAATAGCCGCGCTCATTTTCACCAAGCTCAACAATCCTTTTGAGACTCATCCACTATGTCCTTCAACATATGGAAGCATGTTATTATCATCACACAAATCATATATTAATTGATTATATACAATAATAGGCATATGTCTATGATATCACAGTGTTGTTTTTTAACACCCTGTGCGTAATGCCATTTTTTTTTGCTCTACTTTTTTAAAAATGAACCACAGGAGCAGCCTATGTGTCGTCTGTCATGGCACAATTTAGCCAATTAAAAAAAGCACACGTGTATCAATCTTCAGCGTTTTAGGCCTGTAGTGATCGATGAAGTGACAAAGTGCTCTCTGTTTTCTTCCAGACTGACGCGCAACAAGAGGCCCGCTCCTACCTGAGCGAGGAAATGCTGGCTGGTGAGTACAAACTACTGTTACTGCGCAGGTACGAGTCATGTACAGTAGCTGGTTGTAAGTACTAACCAGATCTAAAGGGGGGTTGTGGTTTGCAATCATCACTCCTCTAAATATAGATATGAGTCCAGAATTAGCTCCTTCAGACATTTCTGGATCCTCTGGATCTGAATCAGCTCCACTGATTGGCTTTTAGGAGCAGAGTGATGAGAAGCATCCTGCCACAACGTCTGATTTCCAACCTTTATAGTCAAGTCAAGGTGGAAATACAAAGACACTTGACCAGCTTTAATATAACATATGATATTCTTCATCATATTCAGAGTTCAAAGCCGCCTTCGACATGTTCGACACCGACGGTGGCGGTGACATCAGCACCAAGGAGTTGGGTACCGTGATGAGGATGCTGGGACAAAACCCGACAAGAGAGGAGTTGGATGAGATCATCGAGGAGGTCGATGAGGATGGTGAGCACCAGATAATACGGTGTCTTATACAACACAGCACAAGCACAGCAACCTTTACAGGCTTCACACACACCAGCAGAAATGATCCAATATCTGCATCTAACATCCGGTGACACAAAGGGCCTTAATTTTAAACGCAGCATGAACATTTATTATCTTTATATTTCATATGTCATTACATGATATTGACCACTGGGATCACTTAACTCCAGTGTTTCATCTCGCTGTCGTTCATGCGTAAAACTGTGCGCAAAGACGAGCTGAATGTCCCGCAAGGAGCGCAGGATTTGGGGCCTTTAGATGAGTTAGAAGCATCAATTACATGGCTTGTTTTTACTCTCAGGTAGCGGCACCATCGACTTCGAGGAGTTCTTGGTCATGATGGTGAGGCTGCTAAAGGAGGACCAGGCCGGCAAGAGCGAGGAAGAGTTGGCAGAGTGCTTCCGCGTGTTCGACAAGTACGTTCCCACTGTTGCTGGGCCACTTAATGCGCCCCTTAATGCGCCATGCTGATTCCTACTGGTAGGTTTCCCATCTATATGCATGAATCACATGTACTTGTTCTTCTTGTGCGCAGGAACGGCGACGGCTACATCGACAGAGAGGAGTTCGCCCTCATCATCCGCAGCTCCGGTGAGAGCATCTCAGAGGATGAGATCGATGAGCTGATGAAGGATGGAGACAAGAACGCCGACGGCATGCTGGACTTTGACGGTACGTGAATGAACGTGAATAAAGCATTGATGCTACCAGGTTTCCGCCCACCCTAATAACACCACCCTATCCTCCTTTTCTTTTCCAGAATTCCTCAAGATGATGGAGAATGTGCAGTAAAACCAGAAAGACTCATGGACATTCCTCCTCCCCCCCTGTGAATCCCCATTCTGAACACATCTGATCCCCCAACTGACCCACTCAAACTCCCCCTCCTCCTCCTCCTCCTTCCTGTCCACCTGCCTCACTTCTCCATCCTTACAGACATCCTCAACAGACAGCTAGGGCACCCGGTGATGAGATGGGGGTCGCTGGCTGGGCTACACTCTGCCCATGGATGCTGCGCTGAAACTGTACCTGGTGACAGGACGGCAAGGCTACAATGGAGAGCTACACTGCACACACCTTTTGTTGTATGCATGACATAACGTGTCATCAGCGACCCTCCTGCTGGTTAAGATCCCATCTAGATGTAGTCTAGATAGAACGGCAGCCTGTTACCTGCTGCTTAGACCAACGCATCCAATCACTTCACTGTACAAAGAAGTCATTTGCTTGAACAGAATAAATGAACTAACACATGCTCACTTGTAGTCGGTCTATCATATTTATGGTCTGTGTAAAATTTTGTTTTGAGGAATATCAATAAAATCTGTTTGTTTCTTCTTTTTGTCCATTTTGTGTAAAGCACAGCCAGATCTGTTAACTCTATTTCTACAGCTGGACATTTATTTTAAATGTTGTGTCATTTTAAGGGTTTATGGTGTGACTGAGGTGCAATATGATCTGATACCTCCTCCTGGTGCTTCACTTAAAATAATCCACTGAGTATGGTGGTAAAACACTGTGTAAGTTACTTTATTTAAACAGTCCCAGACAGCGTGACAACAACACATGTCGCAAAAACTTTACACAACATGTCAATGAATGAAGCACCAAACTAAAAGACGTTGACAACACATATTAGGTTAGAAAAAAAGTGAGTTTATGAGCCATAATTTGCCTCATCGAAAGCTTTACGGGCTCTCTTCAGCTCCTCGTTCATGGTCAGCAGGTCTTTGACTCTGGCGAACTTCCTCGGGTCTTTGCGAATGAGGAAAACGATGTCCTCCACCTGGACGCGGCCCTGGCGTCCGATAGACATCGCTTTGTGGGTCATTTCCGTGATAAACTCGATCACCAGGTCCTCCAGGATGTCCACAGACTCCGTATACGGGTTCTGGTCGTCTCCAAACCCGTACATCATACAGCGGAGCTCCTTGGAGAAGAGTCTTTTTCTTTTCCCGTGTCCGACATCCACCCCGCCGGAGCCGTCGTCCAGCTCCTCGTCGAAGCCCGGTTCGTCCTCTTCATCCGCCATTCTGCAGGAAACCGACACGTTTTAAAACCAGCTTACCGTGGACATATATAGTATATATATTATAGTATATATATATATATATATATATATATATATATATATATATATATATATATATAGTAACATTACAATAGCTCTTTGATACCATGTAGTTAAAACAAATACCTTAAAATTCAGCGCTGGATCACAACAAGCTCTAGTTTCTGTGACTTCCGGGTTGACCTTTGACTGCGGAAGTGATTTGATGAAAGCGGAAGTGATTGAAATAACACCACTGCCCCTAGTGGTAAACATTACACCCAAAAGTTCGTACTAGTCACTGAACGGATCAGAAACATGTCATCCGGTAGGTGTCAAATGTCTCGTTTGTTTCTTTTTTGTTTGTTCTTCGTGTTTATGAACTAGTTAACCTTCATTTTCATTACATTTATTCACACTGTTTAAGTTAAATCATCGTTTAGTAGCGAGCAGTGACCAAAACAAAAAAAGTTTATGAAGTCAAACAACTTGGCGGTTTATTTAGATGCCGAATAAATGAATTATTCCCATTGACTCGACTCAGGCTCTTGACTGATGATATATGTGACCTGTACGTGTGTAACAAACGCTGCCGCCGTTAACGGACAGACTCATGAATGGAGTTCAGTGTGTCGGTGTCGCCGTGTGAGGATGACACGTCCCCCGGTGGCTGGAGGCGTGTGGTCGGTCACCGGTGATGGCTTTAAAGCTGCTGGTTTATTATAATATATGCTAGCTTACTAGTTAAAACAATAACAACCATACATGTGACGTGGTGTAACGTTATAGTTATGTTAGCCGACGTTGGAGCTGTGTCGTTGTCTTTGCTAACTTTAGCATACAGGTACAGGTGAGTTACCTGTCAATGTAAACATACATACATTAGGTGTTTAAACACTCGTCACCCTTCTTCTCACCTCTGATAACTAACTGTGCGCATGCTCAGATGTGAGTTAGTGTTTCTGTACCTCTAACCTGGTGTCTCTCTGTGAAGGCAGCAGCTGTTATGGCTGTTAGGAAGAAGTGCAGCCTGAGTTTTTTGGAGATGACCTTCCTGCAGTAGCTGTCTGCATCTGGACAGCTGATCCTGGCTGCCTTGTATGGCGTGTCCTGTCCAGTTCATCTGCAGAGCGGTTCGCACTGTTGGTTTAGTTCTCCTCTACTATGTCTTCTCGATAGGCATCACCTTCTATAACAAATGGCTAATGAAGGTAAGTGACTCATAAAACAGTAACAAGACTCTTCCTACATCTGCATCCTACACAGGACATGTCTGCTTGTGTTGTTTTGGGACACCGTTTATGTCTCTTTCTCTCTCCCAGGGTTTCCATTATCCCCTCTTCATGACCTTAGTTCACCTCACCATCAACTTTTGCCTGTCGGCCCTGTCGCGACAGGTCATGCAGTGCTGGACAGGGAAACCCCGCATCATTCTGAGCTGGACAGATTACCTCCATAAAGTGGCTCCCACAGGTGAGAATTTGGTGGCCTCTGAACTAAATATTCACAGGGAAGCACAAAGTATCAATCAATAATCAGCTCTTATCATGTTCACTGTGTGACTGAGTTTTAAGAGAAGAAACCGTTGACTAAAGTCCACGTTGATAGTTACATACTTTACATCACATCGCATTTAGGTGTGATAGATTGTAATAGACCAATACACCAATTAACCATCATGGATGACCATATTTGGACACGTTGGATTCGATTTTCAATCAGTAACAGACAAAAGCCAATATTCAATGTACACCAAAACTCAGGAACTAATGTCGAGCTTCTTATTAAGGTTACTGAGGTGTTTAAAAGTCTTGTCTCTCTCACACAGCCTTGACAACAGCATTGGATATTGGTCTTTCCAACTGGAGCTTCCTCTTCATCACCATTAGCTTGTAAGTCTGTGTATATTTGGGTAGTTTTAAATTTAGAGTAAATGAGTTTAAGTTATCAGTAATCAAGCTTTTCCATCCTAATGTGTGTTTTTTGTTTTTTGTCATTCAAGGTACACTATGATTAAGTCTTCAGCAGTACTCTTCATCCTCTTTTTTTCTCTGGTCTTTAAACTAGAAGAGCCTGTAAGTGACCATTTTTTCTAACTTTAGTGGGAATCATTTTAATCGAAGGACAATGACGTTTATTTAATGCTATGTGCATTCAAGGGGAAATGTTGTTTTTGCTGTGTTTACTGGAGCTCACAGACATACAAAAGGGACAGAAAGTCCAGAAACTTTGTTGAAATAACAGGAAGTGAAACTTTGAGTCTTTAGTCGATTCATTTGCTGCATTAGGGGTAGTGACAGCCAACAGTCAGACATACGTTGCCTTTGCTGCTTTAGAAACATCTCTTTGAATCAATTTCAGTTTCTTACTCACCCTTCACTCTAAATAAAAACTGTGCACAGATAAGTGCAAATATTGAAGTTTTGTATGTACTTTGCCCTTTAATCAATGTTTTCCACTTAGTTTGTTATCCCACTTTATTTCTATTGATTTCTTCTATTTATTTTTATTTTTTTCTCTGTCCCTCTTTTGTCCCTTGTGACCAGAACCCATTCCTGATCCTGGTGGTTCTGCTGATCTCTTGCGGACTGTTCATGTTTACATTCGAGTCGACTCAGTTCAACCTGGAGGGCTTCATCATGGTGCTCCTGGCGTCCTTCGTAGGGGGGATCCGCTGGACCCTCACTCAGGTCCTCATGCAGAAAGCAGAGCTGGGTCAGTTTTGGGACTGTTAGCTTTCACACATATTGCACCACACATGCAGCAGTCCACCCATTCATCATTTTATTGACTATATGTTTTTTCATGTCTCTAAGACATTAGTCTGCCTCGCCGGATGTTGTCTGTGGGTCTAAGCCTGTCATTGGCAAACTATTTCAGGAGGTGTTCTCCTCCCCTTCTGCTTTAAAAAACAACAACAACAACCACAGAGCTAGAAAACCTACACACTGAAAATGACAAGTTATGCTTTTTGTCAGGTCAGTATCAAAAAAGGAAGATCCTGCACGTTGCTCTTGCTCAGCCTCGTTTGGTCCTTCTGGACCTTATTGTCAAGAGTATTTAAAAAGTCTTGATGAAGGTCCAGAGGGAATAAATTGATGCTTAGCAAGATCAGCGTGCAGGATATTCCTTTTTTTTTTGATACTGAACTGATACTTTTCCACACATCTGCATCTGAGATAATTAGACGTGTGAATATTACCCTTGAAAAAAATCTTTGTCGTCAGTAAAAGTCTAATATAGTCGACACGCATGTCATATCTGCATCTTTTGCGGGGATTTAATCATTGCATTGCATCTCCAGCACTGACACAGCGCTGCAGTAAAAAGTCTGGCTATGCAAACCTATTAAGAAATTTATTTTCAAAATGGTTTTACTTCGATTTCCACCTTCTGAAACATATTTTTCGTGTTCCTCCAGGTCTTCAGAACCCAATAGACGCCATGTACCACCTACAACCCATCATGTTCCTCGGCCTCTTTCCTCTCTTCATGTATAATGAAGGTGAGATGTAGTCTTAGTTATGGTATTTCAGGGTTTTGCACTGAAAGATGTCATAAACCAGATGTACAGACTCTTTTTCCTCATAAAACTAATTAGAACTAATCTTACTTACTTTCCTGAAATTTAATATTGCACTTGGCTGCATTGTTTTTTTTTAAAAGGTAAAATGTGTCACAACATCTGATTACAAATGAAGCATTGTGTTGCCACAGAGATGCTCCGGGATAACCTCCAGACGTCAGGAAACATGCTTTTAATATTATAATTATGTGTTTTTGGCAGTGATGAGACTAAAACACAGTAACCTTTTGAAAGATATTGACTTGATTTGACTCATTTGGATGGCTGAAACTAACTAAATAAACATGGAGTATTAATAGCAGTGCTATAGAGGTGCAGCAGTACTCTTAACCTGCACGGATGTTTTTAACGTCATGTAAACCTCTCTCTCCTGATTCTGTCTCATCCGTCCACGTCCAGCGGTGAGCCTCGGTACCTCGGAGAAGTTATTCCGGGTGACGGACCTCTCTCCGCTCCTGTATTCACTCTTCTTCCTGAGTGTCGGCGGCTTTCTCGCCTTCGGTTTGGGCTTCTCAGAGTTCCTGCTCGTCTCCCGAACCTCCAGCCTCACTTTATCCATATCAGGGATCTTTAAGGTACTTCTTTAAATTCAGTTTGTAGTCAAACTAAGAGAACCTGACTCAGCTGAGTTTAATATGTGAGCTACATTGCTTGTTCAGACCCATCTAATACATCTCTTCTTACTTTCCTCTCATTGCCTTGTTTTCTTGTAGGAGGTGTGCACTCTGCTTTTGGCAGCAGCTCTGATGGGAGACAAAATGAGCATGCTCAATTGGCTGGGATTCGTCATGTGTCTGTGCGGCATTTCGTTGCATGTGGGACTCAAGACATATTATTCCAAAAGTAAGTGGTCATGTTGTTGTTGTTGTTGTTCATTATGTTGTTACAGGATGTTTTTTTTTACTTGTGTAAAGTTGCATACTGGTACAATCGATTTATGGGGCCTTCAAGTGTCGAACCGCACATGATTCTGTGAAGGAACAAGAAGCTGACTGGAGGGGCGACTTTAAGAAGAGACGATAATTTCACAGTGTTGATTTTATGATGTTTTTCAGATAAGGGTCCTTCTGTAAGGCAGCTCAACAGTAAGAGCCCAGAGCTCGAGTTGCCATTACTGCGGCAGCACAGCGACCATAAAGAGGATTCAGCCGCTGATGAATACAATGACGAAGACGAGGAACAAGAAATTTTTCTGCACTGACGTCAGCAGATACGGGCCAGCAAGGTCCAGACTGTCTTCTTCATTCACATTGATTCAACAGTGATGTCAGAGAAGTACTTCCAGAAACTGTTCTGTTTGCAGCACACTGCCACAAAAAAGAGGAAGCAGCCTCTCTTTTCTTCCACTGCTCATGTCTTCAGGTCCTCATTATGAGCGCTACGTTGGCTGCAGACTTTTGCCTGAGGGGAGCTTCATAAATGTAGCTTATACATTCAGGTGTCAACAAAGTATGATGTATGAAAAGAGACTATTACAGCTTTAAAAGGATATTTTTTGACACCTTGAATTGTCGTGAATCATTTTTCTTTGCCATATAAATGTCACACTGTGGGGATATTTTTCTTGCTCTGTTATACAGTTTATACATACAGTATGTGTGTATCTGTAAACTCAAATGTGGAAACTTTATTGTTTTCAAGCGTCCGCAGACTTTTAAATGTCCCGCTATCCCTGTGACGCAAAGGTAATCCAGTTTCAGAAAATTCCCAGAAGATCCCCTTTAAATAATTTTAATGTATAAATCTGGTTTAATAATATTATACTTACTCACATTCCTGTTTGTTGCCGAGTGTATTTTCTGTCTTTTTTGTGGGCAGATATCAAAGTTAACGCTCAGTTTAATATGAATACATCAACATGATCTGTAGGGCTGAAACTCATTTATTGTCATTATTGATTAATCTGCATATTATTTTGTCAAATAATCATTTTGTCTATAAGATGGCAACAAAGAACAAATGTAAAGTTCCCAAAACCTGAAGATATTTAGTTGATTGATCTGATCCAGCTTCACGTTGTTAGTTTTTCAGCCCTGAATGTCTGATTTATGATATCAAACTGTATGAGTCCCAACAGTTGAATAGACATGTTGTTCTAGCATTATGAAGGTTATCGGGTCAGAAATGTGTCTGTATGGTTTAATATGTACTGCTTCAAATGCTGACTGAAAACCTGACACGTCGAAGGGTCCGAGACTATTTATTTATTTAAACTGCCGGTTGATGGTATCCAACCAATCGAGTCCTTGTTTGCAGAGATGTGAGATGAACCTTAATGTGCCTTGTGAACGTCACAGCAGGACATGAAGACTGTTTTCAAAAGCCATCATAACTGAATTAGTGATTTTGTAAATGTGTGTAGCAGCCTGCTTGTGTTTAAATGGTTAAATTTTGTCATGTTGTTTTATAAAATGCAGCATCACTGCAATACATTGGGGAAAATAAAGTGGAAAACTTTGGCAAACATGAGCTCTCATTGTTGTAATAGAGTTTAGAGCAGCGGGCTCTGATTTGAACCACTGTTGGAAAAGTTTATTTCAAGATCAGTGAAATATTTGATCCCTGCAAACCCTCCAAATGTCCAACATGACTGCTGTAAGTTAAAAACAGTTCAGCTGCACAGCAGGGCCGCACTGGGCCTGCTTCCGCCGGACCCTGCGGAGCTTTTTCTGGCTTCCTCCGGAGCACCACAACCCTCCCGGGGCAGCAGGGGCGTGGTCCCCCTCATTGCTTCACATGAGTCTCGGATTTCACACCGAAAAGTTCCGCTACAACCTGGAGAGGAGATCTGGCTTCACAACTCAGCAGACAAGCTCCGGGTCGACATCTCACCTGAGGAAATGCTCTGAAGGATTAACCTGGACCGACTCACCGAACAGACAGGTAAGACCTCACCTGGACATGTTGGTTGTCTTCAGTATGAAACAGGCTCACATCTAGAAACTGTTGTTGCCGTCATTTGTTCAGAACTGTTGTAAAATAACAGAGGAAGGGACACCTGTGACCTACCTGAACAGGTAAGTTATGCATAAATAGAGCAAATGTAGGCTGAAGCTTCTCATGTGTCGCTTGGCAACAGTTCAGGGAAATACGGTTATATAATTAATTTAATAAAAATACTCGTCAGTGTTAAACTAAAGGAAAATATCTCTTCTTTTGCGAATTAGCATAACTGTAAGCAAACAAACTAATGTAACTAATTTAATTAATAACTGCTGCTTGCGTTTTGTTCCGCTGCAACAGCGCCTCTAGCGGCAAATTGCTTAACCACTAGTATATATTTATTATTATTATATTAAACTTTAAATCAAGTTTACCATCCATCCAATAAATGAATCACAGGACATGACTGAGGTTCAAATAAAACAACATCTCGCCAGTTGTGGAAAACGTGTCTTCCATCCTTTCATCAGGAGGCCTCCTGTAGTGGTGTCATATTTTCCAGGTGAGGTCACTAATGGCATCAATAAACGACTGAATATTTTAAATTCCAACTTAGAAAACTCCTGTTCAGCAAAGTAAAGAAATGAAATCGTTGCTGGAAGCGCTGCAGGCTACACGGTCTGTGTCTGGACATGGATCATTCGAACATTGAATTAGTGAAAGCAGCTTTTGTTTGGGGCTACAGACAGTTTCAGGTAATACATCAGTTATTATAATAAAAGGACTGAGCAGCTTAAACGTGTGTGGTTTGGTTAATAGAGGTTTTTTTTGGTTTTTTAATAAATGCCATTGATATTGAGAAATAGGCTGAGTGTGGTTTTCTTACGTTTGATTTACTTCCAAGATAAATTGGTTGGAAAAATTATATTATTGCATCCAATAGTCAAAAAAAGTTTTGAGGTTTTTAATTTTTATTACAATGCAATTACGAACCTTTGAAGTTACTTATCAGACTCATCAGATCATCAACAGTCGCTTCTGGCGTGTAAACTGGAATAACCCATCTGCTGCAGCAAAGACAAACCTCTGAACTGGCATGAAAGATCTTGATCATCAGTAGATCTGGAGAATATGGTTTCTGTCTATTAAAGGGATTTTTGAAGTAGGGTTGTATGAGGTACTTATGCATAGTTAATGGATATATTAAGCCTTTTCTCTTCTTTACCTTGCCGTCAGTCAGACCTTTCCTTTGGTACTATATTGTCGACTGCAGTGCGGGTAGATGTGTAGGAATACAGAAATACTGCAGTTGAGAATGAAGCACCAAAGGAAAGGCTGTGCATAAACACCTCATACCACTTTAAAATATCTGAACTATCCCTTTAACACTAAATTGCAAATATCACTAAATGTGATAAAACTACACAACAACAAAAACAGGCTTTCTGCAGGGAACCGCTTTTTAAATAATTTTTAATTTCCTTAATTTATTTATTCTATATGTGAATCTGATATTTCATAAATTGACATTAATGAAATTTGGAGGAAAGAAAAGTGAATGATGTTATTGACTTGAGACGACTTTAATCTCACTGTCGCTGAGAGTCCACAGACAGACAAAGGTTAGAAATAAAGGTTTGCAATCAGAAAACGCGACACTCTCATTTTGACACAATAACAGCATTGACTGTATAATTCAATGTGAAATGTGCTATAAATATAATATAATGGGTAAAGTGCTTAGAGCCTTCCTATATGGTTATATAAAAAAACCCACAAGATTCAAAAGGTAAGTGGCGGCCTGCTGAAATGAATTAAGTATAAAAGCTTTTTTTTTTCTTTTGTAACTCAATTGCAGACATCCAGAAACTGAAGTGTTCAGTCAAAGACGTTTTTTTAATTATCTTGATAAGTAGATTCACAGCTTTGCACAGCAGCCTCCATCATTTCCTATGTATGAAGCGAGCAGGCGACTCAAGTACAATTCAGACATGGCAACATTCAGACAAGCAGGCACATGTGAAGCATCAGAAAGCACAGAAAGAGAGCAACACAGTCTCGTCACGTACTGCACATGATGCTGTATCAGTCGGCCTAACGAGCCTTTAGGAACTTTAATGATTTGATTCCCTCATAGTTGTAGCTACACTACCAGGCAGTTAATTGCAGTTTTGTTCAGCCTTCATTTTGGAGAACAATGTGGTTATTCATGGGGGTCAAATGCCAGCGTTTTGCCGTTGCTTTCTAAAGATCACCTGCCCACACATTTTCCTGCAGCTCTCCAGTGTATTTCAAAATTATAGAGTTCATTTAGTGTTTTTTGTTGGAGTCAGGCTTTTAAAATCCAACTGGAATACAAACTGAGCTTTTGTCCTTAACCTTTTTGATTCATGTTCCTCACATGTCACGATCTCTGTGTACAGAGTTATTGTAGCAGAGTGGAAACAACTATTGGCACATATCTACATATTTCTGCCCCTGAAATGTTTTATAACCTGCAGCTAATAAGACAATAAAAGTCGATGGATGCAGAAGCAGAATTAGTTGAAGGCATTTAGTGTACACTGTTAAATGTTGGACTTAGACAGAGGCGTGTTAGTTTTATGACCTCTTTAAAGAACTGTGTGTGTGTGTGTGTGTGTGTGTGTGTGTGTATTACAGCTCTGAGTGTGTCATTAGCTGTGTGAAGTCTGAGGGTCTGTAATGGGGACGACCACTGAAGTACCTGTAGTCTGAGTCGGCTGTGAAACAGTTCCCACGGGAAAAGATGACGGGATGACGTTTTGTTGATGCCACAAAAGAAAACACATATTTCCACAAACTGTTTTTTTTTTTAAATATATACACGTGGATTTATTACATCATGGTGTCAAAATCACAGTGTCAGAATAATTTAATTTAATGATTTAACAATTATTGACTCTATTTTATATAAAGTATAATAGAATATAATAGAACAAAATTGAAATATTCATATAATTTTTTTTTCACGTTTCCAGGCTCCACTTGTCTCATGTCTCCTCACCTGCGAGCTTCATCATCATCATCATCATCATCATCTTTGCTAATGCTGTGTTTCCTGCTCAGTGTGCTGCTGCTGTCCTCAGGTGTCCGTGGTCAAGGTAACGGGACAATTTCACTGTTATTACATCCACTGACAAAACAAATAGATACAAGCAGCGAGAAAAACACGTTTATATAAGGCCAGAATAAAAAAAATGAGTAAGAAAATATATTATCTATATAATAATATGATATTCTTATAACATTAATTTAACACAAAGTCAGAAAATCTAAACTTTTGGAGTTAGGGGACAAAAAATTTACCAAAATAAAACGTGTTACCATATTGTTAACACACATAGTGCCACGTCATCTTACACAAGCTAATAATTTTATATATTTAGTTACATGCAACTCCATTCACTATACATAATACACCCTGATACCCTAATAATTGATTAGGTTGTTTACAGTCACTCATGACTCTCGTCACATGCTTTTACTTTTTGCCAGGAAGCAGATATTTCTTGTCCTTAATTCTTACTGCTGCACATTTGATGCAAGGAGAATACAATCTGCAAAGCTTATTACCATATATGTAAGAATTAATTTAAATACTAATAAATCACACTGATATCTATGCTGCACTACTTGGCAATTAAATGAAATGTAATTATCATGAAAATGGGATTATTACTAGTTAATAATAAATATGTAATTAACATGTTTATGTTAATTACATATTATAGATATTTTATTATAGTGGTTATTTTATACCACATTTCATAAAAGCAACAATCAGGAAGAGTCAAAGGGCTTATTATTTCTGTGCTAAACTAAAACATGACATCCACAAGCAGCTGCTCTCACCCCACAAATCAGGGAGCACAACGCAGCCACTGTACTCAGCTGCATATCTGACCGCCTGTCTGGAAACGTTGTTGTTGTTGTTGTTGTTGTTGTTCTTAGTGGGTCTGTTAGACCTTGACCAGTGTCTCTAAAGTCCCCATCTGATCGTATGCCAGACACCCAAGAAGATCAGGACCCTCCAGAGGCCCTGACCCAAATACACAGACACACATGTGCATATATACACGTATGCATGTGTGCATGCTGTTGAGTACTGAGGGTCATACGACCACAGAAGCAGTGGTTCATGCTGTTCACATCTACACTTTTCTGTCTTCTTTGCTTCCGTTTCACCCTTCCCCCTCATGCCCCCTCCATCTATTACCCTGTTACATAGTACATGACATGACCTTTGACCCTGTAGCCCCAAACCAACGTCCTGTTCCTGTTTCTATACCCGACGAGAGGACAGGGCATGCTTTGATGGATGATGGGGCAGCTGGAAAGAGGGATAGATTGAGGTCGAGAGGATAGAAACATGAAAGACGCTTCTTGTTGGGAAACCCCTACTGGAAATTATGGAGATGAAGTCGAAACAAGAGACGGATTTGATTTGGGGAGAAGGAAATGAGAGGGGCTAGGACGTCTCGGACAACAGGAGAAATGGAGAAAGCTTGTTTCACAGCTTGTTTCTTTGCAACTTCAGCAACTGTCATCTCTTTTCCTTTTCCTTTAACACAAAGTCAAGACAACATGCACACACACACACACACACACACACACACACACACACACACACCAACCAACCTGACATTGTTGTTTTCTCCCGTCTGTCACTGTGTATTTCAAGGTCGCCTTAAGCTAACAGTCCTGTCAGAGGACAGACTGCAGATGAAATGGAAGGAGGCTGATGGACCCGTTCAGGGCTACAAGGTCCGAGTGAGACCCATCTCAGGTGAGACAACCTACAACCTACAGAACTAGGCAAATCCCTGCAGCGAGGTTTTTAAAAGCTTCCCAGCAGAGTGGAGGCTGTTATAGGAGATTCACGTGTCAGTGATGGAGGCCGTGATGAACTTTGATCGTAGCCATTGTAAGGGTTAACTGGGCTATTTGCCCTGTTAGTTGATGTTCATTATAGGTGCTTTGACAGCGGGTCCTTATTATTAAAACCAATTAAAGTCACCTTCCAGCTAGAACTCAACGAACCTCGAGACTCCACTGACTTTATAGGATTGAGAAAATTGTGGCAATTTTGATCCATTTAGCCCATTCAGCTAAAATGGTGCCTTTTCAATTGACTCGCAATTAAGATTGGCTCCCAGTCTGTGTCATTATATCTGTTATTATATATAGATATTTTTGTGTTAGACCACTTGAAGTGTTCTCATGCTATTGGCCTAAAACCCGAGTCCTATTACTTTCAGTCAGGTTATTCAAATACAGAAATCCAACATTTAGAAACTTTGTAAAAAAAATAAAATGTCCTGAGATTGATGGTTACATGTGATATCATGGATCCATAACTAATTATCCATGTTGCACTATTTAATCAATGTATTTACATCTATGCATCCTTCTCAAAGATAATTGCAAGAAAGCCAACAAGGTAAAAAAAAAAAAAAAGATTATTATTTTCGTCACATATGATTGTTTTATTACAGGAAATTGCCGTGTAGCATTTCTGATGTGCATCACCTCAGTTATCTCTATTGTAACTGTGTGTCTTTGCTGTAAATGACGTATAAATTGTAAGAATCTGATAGGATAGGATGAGTCACCACGTTTAATTAGATAAATATTAGTTTGACACTGCATGTTTTCACCTCTAGAGGAATATTTTAGGATAAGTTTCCCTCCAGGGTCCAAGTGGAGACAGGATTACTTTTCCAGACTAAGACGTCTGATAAACATGCAGGTACTTCTTCTAAAAATGAGTCACTTTGCTACTTGGGAAGATTTGATAGATGTTGGCCCTGATGTGTCAGTAAACATCTGAGATTCTGTGTCTTAGGAATCACAGATGCCATCATGGAAATATAAGACAGAAAATAAAGATTATATTACAGCATCAGATAAAAAGCTGCTTCCCTTCAGAAGGTAGCAGATAAAACCGATGTTGACTTCTGAGAAATGTGTACAGTAACGCCAAAATATTCTGTATTATTATAATTATTAAATCATTTTCCGTTTTTATCAGCATGTGTAAGTTCAAGCCTTGATTCCCCTCGTCTCTTGTTGGACACAGCGTATAAATGTGGTGTAAAACCGGCTGACTGTCTTTCATCTCACTTTAATCCAGACGCCATGAATGCGTCAGATAAGAATGCAGCTCCGTCTCCTTCCCGCCCGCCTTCTCCTCTAACATCTTCTCCCTGTCACCTTCTTATCTCTTATTGCACCCTGTGCAGCTAAGCCCAGGCAGGTCTAAAAGACACACAGAGAGGGACTTAGATGAAGAATTCAGTCCAACACGAGACCTGTCATGCCTCAAGGTGCAGGGTCTGGGAGGAGTGGCAGTGAGAGGATGAAAAGGTGGTGTATAAATTAGATTAAAGACGGGATGTAGTGCAATTCTGAAGAAGAGGACGGAGGAGGGAGTGGTGGAGCATTTGTATAGAATACAAACGCATGTTGGACCAGATAAAGAAAGAGGGATTACACAATGAGTTGCTGAAAGGTTTTGCTTCAGGGCGTTTAAGTGTGGAGAAATCTGTCTCTGTGAAATGCAGAAACATTTTGCTTTTCACGCTCAATTTACTTGAGGTTTACGTACACAGGTGGAAAGGACGCGCTCCATTTGTCTGTGATCTAGTGGAACTGCAGTATTTCTGCAGTATGAAGCTGTTCACTTTATTTATTACGTACTGACTTCTGCATCTTTAACTCTCGGGAAAACATATTTGCAGTAGTGAATCTGACCCAGCAGGCAGGTGGCGTCGAGGTTTCTTCCCGTTGGAGGTCAGGTGCAGTCCTGACCTGCTTAATATGAAAAGTGTCTTAAGATAAAAGGATAAAATGACAAAATATGAGATAATAAAATAAAAATACTAAATAATTATATGATTTTGACTTAGTAAATCATAACTTTTATCTTAGTGTTTTATATTATTGTTTTACAAAGTAATAATTTAGGTAAGTTAGTAAGTAGACTCAGTATGTCATATTTTTTATTATATTAAATTATTATGATACATGATGTTGCAGCAATAAGACAACTGAGACAGTGTTGCATATATGTTATATTATAATCATTTTTATGCCTGATAGACATTAAATGGACATATTTAGGAACAATGAAAGCATACGATGATCAGTATGAAATCAAGAGTAAAACTGAATTGCAGCCTCTCTCCTCTTATTTCTGGTTACGTTTGAGTGGTCGTATCTTTTCCTTTACAGTCTTTACCAAACCAAATGCTGTCTTTTCCAGAGGTGCCACAGCCGGAGCTGATGCTGACCACCACACGAGGACGAGCAACAGTGGCGGGACTGGACTCCAGTCAGGAATACACCCTCCAAGTCCTCGTTCTCAATGGGACCACAGAGAAACTTCTGGCAAAACGACGATTCACCAGTAAGAAACAGAAACAGCAAGGCGGATGATTGGCCGAGACGAGAGAAGAAAGGACAGAACAGAGGACAAAGTGAGACGGACGAGCAAAGAGGAAACAGACGAGTTTCTAGAGAGCAAGTCAGAAAATAATGGCAGATGTTTACAGTCCATTACGGATTTGAAGGTTACTTACAGACATATAAAAGGCCTTTCAGCTGGTTAATTATATAGAGAATAATATATGTCTGCAATGAAAAAAAACAAATGCAACAAAAAGCAAAAAGTCAAGCTGATCTTTTTTTAATGAGCTTGGTGGAGGTAGAGAGGAGAAACATGGAGGAGCAGGAGCAGGGTGAGGAATAATAAACAGGTATCAGCTCGGTTGTTGTATACGTGGGAGCAAGTGTGTGTCAGGGGACATAAAAACAGATCCACCAGCATGAAGGAAACACCATCAGCTGCAGGATCTGGTCTTACTGTGAGGTAACACTGGATGTGATTCTGACACTTTATTCGAGTGAACAGTGGCTCCTGTAAATCCCCCACCCCCATCAACCCAAGTGCACACACACACACACACACACACACACACACAGAGACATACAGTGAGTGGGTGTAACTGCTACTCCAGCTAAATGACAGGCTGTGTTTGAATGTACTGTGTATACTTACATGGGTTAAGTGTGTTACTGGGTTGTAAATCTGCCCAACATTTGGTTTTCTATGGCTCACAAATATAAGCAAAGCTGCACATTCAGTAACAGCTTCCTACTAAACACTGTGTGACTGTGTCTGTGTTAGCATGAGCAGAGCAGGTCGTCTTAAAGTTCAGTCTACAGGTAGGCACGCAGGTAGGATGGAGACATGTTGGTGAATTCAGGAACTGGCAGCACATTCTGCAGACTTGTCGAGCCTCAGGATGCCTCAGATATCCCCGCGTCTGTGACGGTGAAGCCCGTCACCTTTGATTTGTGAGCCCCTTTAACTCTTGACATTTTATTGTTGGACTGTGATTGATACTCTCCTGGGGTTCGTGTGGGTCGTGAGGTTGTATAATATGTGGACGCAGCGTGTGGCTGCTTGCACACCGTGCCAGTGATAGTAGGTTACTGTGTCGAGTCGAGCGTGTCTCGGCAGGCCAGAAAAACATGTCAGCATGGGAATTTGTAACACCGGCTGTCATGCTGGAATGATGGTAGTCTGGGAATTCCTTCCCGATGCGTCTTTCCTTTCCCCGTTTGCTTCAAGCCCCCTCTGGGCCTGTACTTATTTCAAGCAGGTTAACTGGATCAAGGTTATTCTTTCTTCCTCAGAAATTTCACGCTCAATTTGCCGTTGTTGACCTCGTCTCCTCACTCCAGTCGAGGATTTGCTGACAGGACTCGATGAAGCAGTCAATATACCAAACAGAGAACACGCTGTTATCTTTAAACATGTTTAACTGCAAAAGATGATTATCAGTCGAGTTTTCTGATTGGTCACATGATTCAATACTGAACACAGTAGCTCAGTTTACATGCAAACACGTGTCAGTCGAAATAAAACCAACAACAAACCAACAACTGGAGATTTAAAACGTCTGCAGTTAGGAAGCAGGTGCTGTGTGTTTAAGGTCTTATTGGTTTATTTTTTATTAGCTAGATTTATGAAAATGTTTTGCTGATGTTTGATTCTTTTCAGTGCAATTAGTTGATTTTGAAACATGCATAAACACGTGGTACGTGGCTTCTTTTTTCCCCCGTGTGATTCTCTGATCCAGTGGAAGCTCTGCGGGAGGAGGAGATGATCCGCAGCGGCAGCAGAGAGCAGAAGAAGAAGATGTTGCCGGGCGGGTCGGGGTCAGGAGACCTGGACGATGCGACCGAGGCTCTGATGGGCCTGCCAACAATTCTCTATCCGGACCCCATGACGACCACCGCCGCTGCTGCCACAACTGATGCAGGTAGATAATAACACAGGCATATTACAGCATGATGGGTCACTGCTCTGATCACAATGACACACGTGATAATGACAGCACAGCAACAGCGGAAATAAGAGCAGAGACGAGATTAATGAGGACGAGGAAGGCGGGTTTGTTAGCAACTGCTGATGCTTTATCTCTCAAGCAAAGACGAAAGACGCTGCAGATTGAACATAAAAACATGTTTATATGTTACCAGGGAGATAATGTTTCCTCCCACGTTTCCCTTTGATACTAATGTCAACAGTGGATTTTCTGTCACCTACAGCCTCAACCGGTCCCCTAAACTATCTTTGCTTATCTTGCTGTAACTCCACGTCTCCAGGGCCCCCGGCGTCAGAACCCCCTACGCCGCTCCCCGATGAGGCCGCAGAGAAAACCACCAAAGAGAAGAAGAAGAGGAAGAAAGACAAAGAGCGGGATCGTTCTAAGGTGAACAAGGAGGAGCAGGGGACGACGCAGGGGAAGCCGGCTGAGGACAAACCCCGGAAGACACCTTTCTCCACGCAGCCGGTTACAGGTAACTCTGCCCATCAGCTCAGATCAGCCAATAGGGTAACTCCCTTTAAGCAGGAAGATATTATAACATCTTGTGGATGAGCATAAAGAACATAGGGGCTTGAACGCAGTAAGTGTTGGTTAGAAATGTGATGACAGTGTTTACACAGCTGAAGGAAACATAATGACAGGCCATCCTGTGTGGCTGCAGGGCTCATGTGTCCTCTCCCTTCACTCACACATACACACACACATCCCAGGGAACACACACACACATTTAAACCCATACACACTCAATCTGCATAGAGTCATCTGATTCCTGATTCAAAACCATGCAATTACTGAAATACAGAAGAAAGAAACAGTACAAAGTGTCCAGAAGAGCTTGCTAATTATTCTCCATTAAAGATCTTCATGTGTTTGTTTATTAAGGTATGTCTCCAAGGAGACCGTTCGAGTGCAACAGCGATGCAGCGGCGGACATCATGTTGTTGGTGGACGGCTCCTGGAGTATCGGACGCACCAACTTCAGGCGGGTTCGAGACTTCTTGGAGGGTCTGATGACTCCTTTCCACATCGGGCCGAACCACATTCAGATCGGTGAGGAGGGTTTACTCATGTAATCACACAGATTCATGTCATCATTCACGCTGCACGTTACAGAGACGCAGAGTAATGATGTGTAAGTGTTTGTATTCCTATTGCTCAGCTACAGCTGGGTTTGTAGACAAATATTGATTTAATGTCTGCGGACCGGACTGTCTTATTTACTCCATTCACCAAAGCCATAGCAACCAACTAGCATAAACTGGATATAGTTCAACTCATGATGATGGAAGTCTTCATTTACAATCGATTGAGCAGTAAATGGATATTGCATTTTTCCACAGGTATGATGGTTTGTATGATTATATATAATGTGTGTTTTGGCTCCAGGGCTGACCCAGTACAGTGGAGACCCCCGCACAGAGTGGCAGCTCAACAACTTCACCACTAAAGACCAGCTGCTGGAGGCAGTCAGGAATTTCAGATATAAAGGAGGAAACACGTTCACAGGTAAACACACACACACCAAATATTTCACCTTTTGATAGTGTCGGTTCTGTGTTTTAGCCCTAACAACATATAAGCATGCATCCATCTGCAGGCCAGGCGCTGCTCCACGTCATGGAGGAGAACATGAGGCCCGAGGCAGGCGCCAGGTCGGACACACCTTTTTTCCTGGTGCTCTTGACAGATGGGAAATCTCAGGACGACGCCATTGCAGCGGCACACCGGCTGAAGAACGCCGGCGTGGAGATCATCGCTGTAGGTAAGAGATGGAGGACGGAGGTTGAGGTGGTGCGGAGGTTCGACGTCTTCAGTCTGTCTTTGTCTGTTACATAATGTGGTTTTATCATCGTTATGGACTTATTGTATTCTCATTGTCAGGATGTGTTTCCTTCATTTTTTTGTCGGTTATGTTGTTTTGTGAATGTTTTTCAGGTGTAAAGAACGCAGATGAAGCAGAGTTGAGGCAAGTGGCGTCCGAGCCGGTGGATCTGAACGTCTACAACGTCAACGACTTCCCTCTGCTCAGCAAACTGGTGTCACGACTGGTCCACATCCTGTGTGGGAGGATCGAGGATCGAGGCATCACAAAACGTAACCTGCCTTTTTCCCTCCATCTTTCTTTTCTAGTCAACTCATCAGAAGGTGAATATCATGATGATCCTTTGTTGTGTATCCAGGAATGGACCCTGGGCCGACAGCTGACCCGGCCCTCTCCTACCCGAGTCCTGCTGACCTCCGGTTCTCTGACCTGGGCTCCAGAGAGGTGAAGCTACACTGGACCAATCCTGCTAAGCCAGTCCAACAGTACAGAGTTGTTTACCACAGCACAGAGGGACAGAGTCCACAGGAGGTGAAACACTACCCTGCCTCACCTGCAAATACATCCGTGTAGATATTAACCCATTTAAGGTGCTACATGAAGCATGTTCACCGTTATTATTGGAATAATTTATGTACTGTAGTTAGGTTTGAGATACAACCCTAAACAACAATGTCAAAGCTGTCAAAACATCGTGTGTTCAGTAAAGCGCAGATAAACGAGGGAAAAAGAGGAGAGATGGTAACGATGTCCAGTTTGTCTCAGGAAGCAACAATAAAGACACAACATTCATTTGGAGTTGTGTGTGTGTGTGTGTGTTTCTGTGTGTCTCCAGGTGGTGGTGGCTGGGTCAGAGTCCACGGTGCTACTCGAAGGCCTGGTCTCTCAGACACTGTACCACATATCCATCTTCCCCGTGTATGAACACAATGTTGGCCTGGCACTCAGAGGGACGGTCACTACATGTGAGACTCACAGCAATATTATACTTTATTGGACACAATGTGCAAGAGATGACTCGTTCATCCCTTCCTCAGTCACACGTGTGTCGTAGTTTGGCTTCATCTAGAGAAACCGTTTATTCATTTCAGATGTTTGCTGGTAGCTCAATTACTTGAAGTCAAACGTGAACGTTGAGGATTTGCTGCATTTAATTACCAAAGGAAATGATACTAATAATGTCGGGTGATATTTTATATTTTTATATTTTGTTGGTCTGTATCAGGTACAAATATTGAACATTTGCTGGTTGCAGTTTCACAGATGCATGGAGCAGGTTACCAGTACACACGTTTGGTTTCTCTGTAGGACAGAAAACTGTCAGGGCATTTGTAAGGCTTCAGGAAGCATTTATACATATTTTATATAGTGTCTAAACGTTTATTACTCTGCTCTGCTCATCAACAAGTCTCATCAACCTTTCTGTTCTCCTTCTGCCTCCCATCCTCCCTCAGTGCCTCTGGCCATGCCCACCAGCCTGGAGGTGACTCCTTCCTCCTACAGCATGCTGCGGGTGAGTTGGGGTGCAGCACCGGGTGCAACACAGTACATGATCCTGTACTCAGCGCTCAGCCACGGAGAGCCTGACGACGCCAAAGAGGTGAGAACTGGATATGAAGAAAAGACACTTTTGGATATGTTGTTCATCACAAATGTTTACAAAAGAAGAAGAAAAAACCTCATATATGAACAAAATTCAGGTTGAGATGAGAATTTCAATGATGAAAATGAAATACATCTTACATAATATTAGTTTTTTATTCTTAGAAACAAAATGAATGTGTGTAACTCCCACTAATGTGCTTTTTGTAAAGCCGGTGAGTTCACAGAGAGAAATGATCATATCTCAGGATGAAATGTTGTCGTCCTCCATCCTCAGACATTTAATGTTCCTCCTGTTTCAGGAGAAATTCAGTGCAGAGCAGACGGTGGTGGAGCTGTCAGGCTTACTGCCAGCGACAGACTACTCCATCACTCTTTATGCCCTTTATGAGGAGGATCCCAGCGACCCCGTCACTGCTGTTGCCACCACATGTAAGTCCCTCACAAGTCTTATAGAAAACTCATTTATTTATCTCCTCACAGAGTGGTTGTTCCTTCCAATAAATGCTACTATTCCAACTTCTTACTAATCATTTGTCCATCCCTCTCCTTCATATCCCTCCCTGCCTCCCTCCCTCCCTCCCTCCCTCCCTCCTGACAGTCCCTCTCCCGTCGCCTCTGAGCGTTCAGTTCCCGATGGTCACCCACAGCGTGCTCAGGGTGAGCTGGGTGCCTGGAGCCGCGGACGTCCCCGGCCATCGAATCACCTACAGCACCAACCACGGCAGTGACGTCAAGCAGGTAACTTCCTAAACACACCATCCGCACACTTATGATTACAATATATTCAATATATTCAATTCTTGGTATAATTGTGGAGGTAAGGTATTAAATTGTATTGTATGTGGTATTAAAAAGGTCTTAAACTGCTCATCAATAAGCTTGATCAGGTTTGATCAGACTGTCCTGCGTCTGTATCTGCAGCTGCTCTCATTCAGTCACTCCTCTTTCCAGGTGGAGGTTACAGGACTGAACTCGGTGCTGGTGCAGAATCTGTCCTCTCTATCCAGGTACCTGGTTTCAGTCCAGTCTCACTACCCACAAGGCCTTTCTGCAGCGCTCACCAGTAACGTCACCACACATAAGACACACACACACACACACACGAGCAACAAGACAACAAGACAAGTTCTGTTTTATTCTCTCCTTCAACCTTTTTCCGTCTCTCCTAGTGAAGGTTCCCTCTCCTGCAGACCTCAGGGTGACCAACTTCTCAGGAAGTGACATCACGGTGCGCTGGGAGGCTGCGGCTGATAATGTTGTCTCCTACCTCATCAAGTGGATCTCCCTCAGTGGAGGAGACCTGAGACAGGTGTGGGTGGGTTAAAGGACGGCTGCTGTGTATAATGTGTTGTTTAAAAGTAGTTGATGTGATCCGTCTGTCCGTGTTGTTGTAGTTGAGGGTGAGCGGTGACAGCGAAGGGGCGATCTTGGAGGGGGTGGAGGACGATAAGGAATACCAGATCTCTCTGTCTGCGCTCTATGGAGACGGAGCTCAGAGTGAAGCTGTGGCCATACGCTACAGCACCTGTGAGTCTCACACACACACACACTGATAAACCAAATACTGGACAAAGATGAAGCGTGTACAATATGAGATATTCTACATGGTCAAACAGCATAACTGAACATTTTAAAACCCAAAGAAAAAGACATCATAGTAGAGTTCACACTGTTTGTGTTTGGTCCCTGCAGTGTCCGGTGGAGGCCCGTCCAGCGTGTCCGTCTCAGAGGAGACCGCGGTCAGCCTCGTTGTCAGCTGGGTTCCCCCCAACGCTCATGTCCTGCAGTATCGAGTGTCTTACACTGCGCTGACTGGAGCTGAAATCCAGGACCGCGCTGTGAGTGGGTTTAATCCTGCTGGACACTAAATCATAATGTTTCACAGTCACAGAAAATTCCCAAAACTGCAAATGTGATGCCAGATGGATATTTAACTTACCACCGTGAGTTTCAAAAGGTGTGTTTGTTGTCTACAGGTGCTCGTCCCAGGTGTTGAAAAGCGGGTGGTGCTAGAGTCATTACAGCCAGATACTCGCTACAGCATCCTGGTCACCGCAGAGTACCGCAACAGAGAAGGAGGCAGCGGTTCAGCTCAGGGCAAAACCAGTGAGTCAAACACGTACGAAACATACGTATTCAGAGACGTAAGAACTTAACTTTACATCAAAAGATGATACGACTTTGTCCTTGTGTTTTAGACAGTAAGGATTGTGGGTAATAAAACGTTGTCTGTCTACCTGCAGCCAGCCTGCGGGTCAGCAGTGTCAGCGTGGTCAGGTCGGACCACTCCAGTATCTGTGTGTCATGGAGAGCCGTGTCAGCCGTTGATGGATATCGTATTGTCATCCAGTCGGTCAAAGGTAACCTATAGCAACTGCCAGCTGTACCTAAAGCTGTCACAGTAAACAGCTGTCAGTTTACCCACTGCTGTGTACACGTGTGTGTCCTGTCTTATGTGCGGCTATAGACAAGGAGACAAAGGAAGAAACGGTGGATGAGTCCAGCAGCAGTCACTGCTTCACTGACCTGCAACCAGAGACCTTGTATCGCATCAGCGTGCACTCACTTTTCGGGTCAGCAGAGGGCGCTGCCGTTTCCATTCTGCATCCAACAGGTCAGATGTGATCACAGTAACACGACTCTATGTTACGTTAATCCTGTCCGGTTAGTCTTTATTTTAGTTATCAGGCTTCAGTTTAAGTTTCTTTTACTGAGAGAAATGAAAAGTGTGAATTGTTTATTTTTTTTTCATTTTTAATCACATTTATCATCACATGATCGTCTCATATTATGTGATGGAATAAAAACATAAAAGCTGTTTACATTATTTATCCTGTCAGCAAAAATACAGCATTTCATTTCAGCCGTGCATCACAGGTTACCATGGTGACCGACCCGGGTTAAAAGTGACCTGGCTTCATGATACCAGAAAACCTGAACCCCTGCTTTTTTTAGAAATAAAATAAAATTTAAAATTTATTTACGTGTCTAATGTGAGAGAATCAGAACTCATTATCTGTAACAGTAGGTGTATCTATCGATATATACGTACAGTTTCTGTTGGTTAAATGTGTCATGGTTGCTTATATCTGCTCCTTTCACAGCGACCGCTCCATCCAGAATTCCCATCCATCCCCGGATGTACCCGATCCACAACGAAGGTGACTCCTCTACACACCGCTCTTATCTAGCACACGAGTCCATCCGCTCAAATGGACAAGCATGTCCAGAAATAGTCCAGAAATGTCTAAATGTTGGTTAGATGAGTCCAGCAGGTCACCTGTTGAGTCATTTTGTTCACTCGTTTTAATGTACATGAAGCAACAGTGAGACTTTTGTTTCTGGATTAAAATGCTGACGACTTGTTTGTAACGACTCAACGCTGCCCTCTTGTGTCTCAGTCTGTCCTCAGGTCACCATCAGACACAGCATCATTACAGGTGAGACGAGCTGTCCCCACACATCACTACAACCTCATCACATTTCATCAAGTCCCATGCAGTCTTAAACATGCACCTTTTTCTATCTGTGCCATGCGTGTGTTGTCGCAGGGTTTGACATGATGGAGGCCTTCGGTCTGACTCAGAGAGCTCACTCGTCTGTGGAGGGCGTAGCAGCCGAGCCTTTTGTCTTCAACACCGTCCCCGTCTACCGTCTGTACAGAGACGTCCAGCTGACGCAGAGCACCAAGTGAGACACTTTAATTCATCCCCTGCATCTATTATAATGGTGCAGTTCCACATTCACTGCATTTAAAAATAGATATACTTCAAGACATCGAACATATAGCCTTTTATATTTAGGATGTCTGTCACGCTGTATATATAACTGCAGATGTCTGTTGTGGTCACATGACCACCTTCACATTTGGTCTGAGCAGTCACAGTCCATTTTCTTGTGTATTTGTCGTATTTAGAGCATTTAGAGGTGAACAGATCCTTAAAGATGCGTTTAGGTCATTTAGTCATTAAGTATGAATAATCCTGGAGTCAAAAGTTCAGTTAAACTTAATTGTTCATAATGCAAATTACAAAATATCCCATCTGAGTCTTTGTGTTTGTGTTCTACATTTCAAAACATAAAAATTAGAAATGTAAAAAAATACATACATTTATTTTTTTTAAAAATATGTCAAACACTTGTTTGACATATTTTAACTTGTGTTTTCTGGAAGTTTGATCTCTTCTTGAGCTTTTAACTGTTCAATGTCAGAATCGTTTTTCGAGCTAAAAAACGTAAATATTAAAACACAAGCGATCTGTCATTTCTTCTAAAATATCTGTTTCATGGTGCCCTTCTGCCTCAGATGAGTTCACATAGGACGTTTCCCTCTGTCCCTCCAGGTTCATCCACCCGGCAGGTTTCTCTCCAGAGCACACCATCAGCATCGCCTTCCGCTTGTTGCAGGATACACCCGGGGAGCCCTTCGCCCTCTGGCAGCTCACTGACAATGACTTCCAGCCCAAGATGGGGGTCGTACTCGACCGTGAGTAACGTTTCTGCATCTCTCACATGCAGTCAGGAGATCTTTTATCATCAAAGCCTTTAATATTATGTCAACATTATTTTAGAGACTAAAAAAAAAGAAAATTATGAGTGGATTAATTATTATTATTTGATAATGAAATACGTTGTTATGTTGAAATATGTTCATCATAGTGAGGAAACCGCTGAAGCTGGATCAACTCACTTTTGGTTTTGGTCTGTTCATGGAAAATATCTTAAACACGTAAAGTTTTAGCTGAGTTGTTTCTGGAATCACAAGATGCCTTCAGTGACATCTGCTGTTTCATCCTAGTAATAGATGTCAGATCTCTCATTGTCCTTTGAGGTTATATTGAAATGCAAAGTGACAGCGTTTCACAGCAACATCTGTCTTCAAGGCTTAATAAAAAAAAAAAAAAAGAGTTAAAACACCACTGGAGGCTTTTCCAGATAAAACTGATCCGCAGCAACTGGCCGACTTTGCTGCCAGCTTTGTCTTCTTTAGAGCCTTGTGGTTTCTGCTTTCCACAGCTACTACCAAGCACCTGGTGTACTTCAGTCTGGACTACAGAGGAGAGGTGCAGGAGCTGACCTTCGACCAGCCGCAGGTCCGCCGGCTGTTCTACGGCAGTTTTCACAAAGTAAGACATCACACACAGAAATAGCTTCATACATACACAAAAAGTGAACTGAAATGTCAAGGCTTGCAATAATAGGAAAGGAAAATACACTCAAGAAAAACAGAAATAATGTTATGTAATCATTACATGTCTATATGTATATAATAAGTTGACTTGTGATGCAGCTTTTGTTTGAGATCTGATGGGACGGTTGATACTTTCATGTCTGTGAGCCAAATGTGAAGTCGGATTAGCTCAGTTTAGCATAATGACTCAAAGGTGGGAAACAGCGAGCCTGGTTCTGACACTAATCTGTGGTTCTCTCTTCTGTGATTGGCAGGTTCACCTGTCCGTCAGCCAGGTGAGCGTGTCGCTGTCGGTGGACTGCCAGCGTGTGGGTGAGAGACCTGCTCGCCCTCTAGGAAACCTCCCGACCGACGGCTTCGAGATGCTCGGGAAACTGGTGAAGACCAGAGGACCGAACAGTGGATCCGCTCCAGTACTTTTTATTCTCTTCTATTTTTTTACCTTTGATTTTTACTCCAGTAAATGAAACGTCTGCATGTATCTGAACGTTTGTGGTCTCTGTGTTCTTCACTGTATCCAGTTCCAGCTGCAGTCCTTTGAGATCGTCTGTAACACCACGTGGGCTTCAGAGGACACGTGCTGCGACCTGCCTGGAGTGGTCGGTTATTATTATTATTATTATTATTATTATATACATTTACCCACTTTAATGTAATCCTATTGTGTGTTTAAACCAGTATATGAAGCTCAATAATAAGTATTTTCAACCTGATCACATCTCCAACTTTTATGTCTCAGTGAATGAAATATTGTTGTCTTATGTTTTGTTGTCTGTCTGCCTCAGAGAGATGAGGAGAGCTGTCCCACCCCGGCGTACACCTGTACCTGTTCCTCCAACGTCCCCGGAGCTCCTGGTTTTCCCGGGCCGACTGTACGTCACCGTGAGGCGTCACCGTGAGGCGTCACATGCGCTCCGAGTACCTGTTGAATCATGTGAACTGGTGGTTTGATAACGTGTTGCCTTATTCATGTTTTTCCAGGGAAAGCCGGGTCCTCGTGGTGAGAAAGGCGAGAAAGGAGAACAAGGCCATAAGGTGATATGAGAGTATTTATTCAGGCTTTTAAATGACGCAATGAATTTATTTATTTGGTAGCAGAAAACACACATGCAGATATTTGACTGCAGTGTACAAAGACAAAGTCCACTTATACTGACAGATCTGCTCTTAGACTCTTAGACTTAGGCTCTTAGGTGAAGCTTTCTTTTAAACTAATGTCTTTTGGGCTTTCACAACTTGTACATACTTTTCTCAGCTGTGTTGACTCATAATCATGTTACACATAGAACCACAATGCTCGCATGATATTTGGTATCTGGGAACGCAGGAAGTTACATTTAATTTACGACCTCGTCATGGAGGGGAGGCACTTTTCTAAATTTCCAAGACATGTTAGTAAATCCTGAATATCCAGATTATCAGAGCGTCCTTTACTGTGCATGTTTTATATAAAGGAAGCCTTGGAGCCTTAAACTGATGTCTTGCTGTTAACTGTGTGTGTTTCAGGGGGAGGTAGGTCCTCCTGGAAAGTCTGGGTTTGAGGGAGGTCTTGGACTCGTGGGCAACACCGGACCCAGAGGGATGACTGTACAAGGCAAAATGGTGAGTAGCCTTAAATATTCTGGTACTGTATGTACATATGTACTGTGTACAGCAGCAGTAGCAGTATGATATATACCTTATATATCTGTTTTCTAAGGACATATCAATCTATGCTGCTGTCTGTTTTCACATCTTTCCTTTCAGGGTCCACCTGGTGCAAGAGGAGAAAAGGGAGCTCCTGGGCGACCTGGAGTCCAGGTGAGTTTCAACACTTAACCCAACTGTCTTCCAGTTATTACTCTGCCTCCAACCTCCCTGTTCTGGTTTCCTGTAGGGTTTACCAGGACCTCCAGGCCCAAAAGGAGAAGAGGGGATCCCGGGCCCCAAGGTGAGCCAACACAGATCAGTCACTGTTAGCAGTTCCTCCCCTCCCGGCCGCCCTAACTCTCTGTATCTGTCCTCCTTCAGGGCATCAGGGGTGTCGAAGGTAACATCGGTGGACCCGGCCTCACTGGACCCAGAGTAAGATTGGATTTTAATTTGTTTAGAGCCGCTATGCAAACGATTTGAACCTCCTGGACTTGGACAACATGTTTTCTCTAATAATGGGCACATTAACAGTAAATTGATCAAGAAAGTACCTTTTTCCTCAAGCATCACTCTCAGACCAGACAAGATTTCCAGAATACAAAGCAAATTAACATGAAATAACCCTTTTTCACCTTCGCACTATTAGTGTCATGCAGTGTTTCTATATCCTGTTTGTATTTTACAGGGTTTCCAAGGAATACCAGGACATCCGGGGCCTTTAGGGGAGAGGGGCCCCCCAGGACCTGTGGGACCTACGGTAAGACCAGAGGGACAAACAGGCATCAGTCATATCACATCATATATGATATAACATATATCACATAGTTTCTTGTTATTTGTCTTTACACTCGTTCATCTTTCCAGGGTCTGTCAGGGAGTAAAGGAGAACGAGGAGAGAAGGTGAGTTTCTTCTTCTTCTTCCTGTAACAGCTGAGATCATTTTACTGGAACAATGGTTGGTTTATCTGCTGATGTTACACAGGGGGAACCTCAGTCCATGGCCATGATCTACCAGCTGGTCACACAAGCCTGTGAACAACTCGTGCACAGTACGTCGTCTGGTAGCTGTTATTTCTGTTAACTTTCAAAAAGCCCAGAACAAACACCTGCTCCTCTTCTCCTATTTTTCAGAGGAGGTGTTGAAGCTGGACATGTTCATTAATGAGATAAGTCGAAAGCCAGCTCCTATTGAGGATCCGGTGGGACCCCCAGGGGAACCTGGTATACCGGGGCCCAAGGGTCCACCAGGCTCCAGGGGCCCCCAGGGGAATATCGGCCCAAGGGGGAGACCTGGCAGGGCTGGATATCCGGGAGAACAGGGTAAGACTCCGTCTGGTAGGAGAATGAACAACATCATGTTATTCCGACATTGTTTTTCTCATTTCTGGGCTCTGTTGTGTTCATACTGTCAGCTTTTGATTTTGATGATTTGTCTGCTCCTTCATGCAGGAAGGAGAGGGATGCCAGGGTCGAAAGGTGATCCGGGGACCAATGTCCATGGGCCCAACGGGGTCAAAGGATTTACAGGTATCTGTTTCATAGTGTGCATCTGAATATTTTAATATTCCTGCAAGATTTTCAACAGAAATATTGACCGTGATTTCTGTGATAAAACTGTGATGCATGTGTGTCTTGTACTGTGTGTGTCTGCAGGTCCTCCAGGTGAGGCCAAGCTGGGAAGTCCAGGTTCCAGAGGAAACGATGGGAAAACGGGATCACCGGGGATCCCCGGATCTCCAGGACAGCCGGGCGAGATCGGACCACCGGGTGTGTGTGATGACAGTGGAGGCTGCCAGAGACTTCTTCAGCAAACAGGTTAGCTACCAGGAAAACAAACCATTCCTTGTGGATGTATTCTTGTTCTTATTTTCTGCTCTACAGAAAGCTATGTTTATCTTTCCACCTACTCATGTGTCACAGTGAACAGCACATAGTCAGTCCCTTAGATCCCTCTTTTCTTTGTGTGTGCCCTCTTCACCCAGAAGACCCTTATTACGGCTACCAGCCTTGAGTGGATGTTGGCGAGCAGGCAGCGGTGGTAAGATGATGTCTGAAGTGACTCCTTTGAAGCTGAATGACTGACTGGGAGCTGAAAGAAGCACCACTGAAGAGGTTGGGTGTGCTGAACCTGCCACTGACTGATGCAGGTCTCCACGTGTGTGAACATGTGGAGGAAGGATACAGGAAGGATGTCTCTCTGTCTTCTTGTTCCAGTGTTCTTTGACATAAAAACAGCTGAGAGACGTACTGGTGTGATTACTAAGAATAAGTAGGAAGCTTTCTAATATAGAATAGTGTATCGATAAACAGATAGCATCAATCAAGGAAAATATTTTCCCAGTGGGATCAGTAAAGCGCTGTAAACCATATTCGCACTGAAACCTTTTGTTACTGTGTTTATGTATTTATGCACTATATCAATGTCGAGTAGTTTAGATGTCTGTTACATTTCTATCATTTTAACCTTAACTGCCTCAAGAATAATGAAATACATAATAATCCATGGTGTAAAAGCTTCTTTTTGTTCCATGGTATAAATGATACTGTGAGAATGTCATGTGTATGATAATATGTATATTTTTTATTATATTTACTGTATGCAGTTATTCATGTCTGACATTTTGTTTGTATCCCCACTGATATTTCATGTTTACATTTTCTGATTTCCTGGGGTTAGGGTCACAAACATTACATGGTGTGTGTGTGTGTGTGTGTGTGTGTGTGTGTGTGTGTGTGAGAAAGAGAGAGAGAGAATGAAAAGTCTTTTTGTATGTATGTTTCTGATTTTGATAATAAAATGCCATTAATACGTTTCTAATAAAGTGTGACAGTTTGTTTCTTTACCTGATGGTAAACTTGACCTCTGACCTCCTATTGGCCAAAAGGAAATAATTAACTACAGCTAGTGATGATGATGATGATGATGATGATGATGATGATGATGATGATGATGATGAT
This sequence comes from Pampus argenteus, assembly GCA_036937835.1. Lineage (NCBI taxonomy): Eukaryota > Metazoa > Chordata > Actinopteri > Scombriformes > Stromateidae > Pampus > Pampus argenteus. Next base: position 1,371,723 of record CM072864.1, on the reverse strand, counting down.
ATGGTGGTGGTTACATCTTTTGCTGGAACCATGAGAGTAGACACTTGTTTCCAGTGGTGTCTATTTTGAAGAGCACTGCAGAAGTGCCAACATGTACACAGTGCTCGTCAAGGCAGCATCAGTGCCCTGATACACTTCCGATTTTGTCTTAAATGGTGTTTACTTTTCGAAATAAAGGTAATGTGCATATACTAAGGGAAACATGAATTACACCCTGCTGGTAGTACTCAGATCCTTTACTCCAATTAAAGTACCAATACAGCAATGTAAAAATACTCTATTACATATAAAAGCCCTGAATGAAAAATCCTACTACAATAACAGTACATATGTATTGTGATCTTGATGTAGTTAAAGTACTACAATAACAGTATATACATATTGTGAGTGGAAGTATGAAGTAGGATGCAATGGAAATACTCTAAATTACCTAAATATACTCAGTTACTTCCTTCCACTGAGTAAACCTAAAATAAAATAACAGTTTAAAAAAATATAGTGCCGACCACCGACATACTTCTCTATTTTGAAAATCACAAGCAGGAAGTACTGTCGCACTTCCGTGAGCTTTTCGCTGAGATTACAGTAGAGTGACGTCGCCATGGCGAGCCGAAAAACTTCACAACCAAACCGGGACGATGGAGACAAATATTCTGTATTATTACCCACCTACAACGAGAGGGAAAACTTACCTTTGATAGTTTGGCTTTTGGTGAAATACTTCGGTGAAAGGTAAATTCTGGGGAACCGGTAGAAGCTGTTCGGCTAGTGCTAAGCTAGCTAACGTTACCGAGTCAATGATGAGCTGTCGGTAAACCAGATTCAGAGAGTGACAGCTGAGTGTGTGTGTGAGAAAGAGGGAGAAACAACAGTTGAACATTTTGAATAAAACTAAAAACAATATTGATTTTAATGTGTTGTATTTACAGTGGATACAACTACGAGATTATAGTCATCGACGACGGAAGCCCAGATGGGACACAGGAGGTGGCGAAGCAGCTGCAGAACATTTATGGAGAGGACAAGATAGTAAGTAGAGAATCAATCATCTTAAAGTTTGATCAATAATACTCAATCGATGTCTTATTATATTATTATTATTATTATATAACGTATGTGTGAGAGTTCATTAACATGCTGTAACGTCCTCATTGAGACAATAACTGGTTGGTTAACAATGTTCAATATTCAAGTTGATTCCATGTTTTCTGTGTTTCAGCTTCTACGACCAAGGGCGAAGAAATTAGGCCTAGGTAACTTTAAAAACTTTTAGGAAATATATACATATACATATATAACATATATATAATGTGGATAAACTCCTACTTCCTTTCAAAGGCACAGCCTACATCCACGGCATGAAGCACGCTACTGGAAACTTCATCTTCATAATGGATGCTGATCTTTCTCATCATGTGAGTGCAGCTTGTTTTCATACAGTAGGCTCACTACCACTAGGATGCTAACACACAGGTCTATATCATCCCTAACATTTAAATTCATCTTTTAAATAACTTCAGTGTTATATAAATATATCAGATTCTGTCCTCTTTTTTTTTTGCAGCCCAAATTTATCCCAGAGTTTATTGCGTAAGTCTCTCTAAATCTACATTTCCTATTTTGTGATGTTGTTTTATGGACTATATGTCAGTTTGTGTACACAGTAAAAAATTAATTTCTGAATATTTAAACAGTAATATGAAGCAATTATTATAAAATAGTGCTTATATTCTTTAGTTAAAACACCATTTTGTCTTGTTGGTCAGAAAGCAGAAGGAAGGTAATTACGACCTGGTGTCTGGTACTCGATACCGAGGAGACGGAGGCGTATACGGCTGGGACCTGCGCAGGAAACTCATCAGGTAGCTGCATGTTAACAGCATACATCCATCTCACATTGACCCAGAATACAGCAGGCATGAGGCTGATGTTGTTCATTATCTCTTCTTTCTTCGTCTTTCTCGCTCTCCCGTTTAAAGTCGGGGGGCCAACTTCCTGACTCAGGTGCTGTTGAGACCCGGAGCTTCAGACCTCACAGGCAGCTTCAGGTAAGAGTCGCGAGTTGCTCCTGTGAACTAAGTACAACTGACTTTCAGTAAACACGCGTACATGCAGGCGTGTGTGTTTTCTCACACTCCTGCTGTGTTTTTCTCACTGACGTCAGACTGTACAAGAGGAAGGTGTTGGAGAGTCTGGTGGAGCGCTGCGTGTCCAAAGGCTACGTCTTTCAGATGGAGATGATCGTCCGAGCCAGACAGCTCAACTACACAGTCGGAGAAGTGAGGCGCTAATTCATGCATTCATTCACTCACTCAGATATTAACTGCAAACTTAAATTATATATTACTTGATATTTCTATGATATTTCTTGTGAGATTAATTTTTCCACCACTCATTGTTGTTTTGTCTCCCCCTTCTGGCAACGATAGAAATTACACAAACACTGTCGACATGTTTGCGTCATGTCTACTCCGTCACTGCGGTGCGGCTGTAACACGGTGGATAAATAGTTTTGTTTTTAGCGTCACACAACCCTCACTATCAGATTTTATCCATTCAGTCCGATAACATTTAGAAAATATAAAAGAGACACATAATTACATTATTTTATCCCCATTGAAGTTAGCAGAGGGCTAACCGGAGCGTTATCATCCCACAACACCAGATTAAAAAACTCTGTATATGTAAAATTTCGTCACAGGTTTATGGCATTTAAAACACACTTTGGTGATTTGTGGGAAAAAGGACAATTTCATATTTTTTCTTCATCTACACACTGTTAGGCCAGGTCACACGCACATGCAACATTCACTTTTTTGGACTTTACTGGTCACAATTGAGATATAAACAGGAAATGATGTGGTGTGAATGGAGAAAAATCTGTGAAATCACCCTTTTTTATGTTGTTGTCTATTTCATAACTTAAATTTGTATTAAGAGGTAGAATCGACAAGAAATATAATGTATTCAAGTTTCCCTTAACTTTCCTCTTAACCTGCGAATGTGAAGCCGACTTCGCTGTTGTGACCCTGTCTGGTTCTTCCAAACCACAGGTACCCATCTCCTTCGTGGATCGAGTTTATGGAGAGTCCAAACTGGGAGGGAACGAGATTGTGTCATTCGTGAAAGGACTGGTTACACTGTTCGCCACAACATGAGCAGCGATGCTCTCAGACTGGACGTCCCGTGGTCACTCGTAAAGTTACTGTCTAGTTAATTGTAGTTGAGAGACTGTGACATGTTAGCAGTAAATATAAAACATTTCAGTCAGTAGCCGTCTGCGGTACTGAAGGAATAAAGTGCTTTCCATTCCTGTCATCCTCCTGAATGGATTTTAAACAAAGCACACAGAGTCTCATCATTCTGCATCCAGACTGCCGCTTGAACTCATGAACGCGACTGTCAGATGAGTTTAAGTACACATTTAACTGCTACACATGTGATTGTTTGTATGAAATTAAACCGTTTGCATTGTTGTCTTTGTTTTTTTCTGATTTGAGTCGGTGTCTAAAATGTTTGATGAGCCTGTTATTGAAAGGATAAAGTCCTTATTTGGGAGCAAAAGAAAAAAAATGTTTGTAAAAATACACATATTACAAAATACATGAAAACCAACTTCTCTCATTGATTAAAATGAAACATTAAACGAGGCTGATCTGTGTCTCCGGTGTCATATGAGGCTGCGTTCAGGGCCCTGAAAGCTGCTTTCTACTATGACTATACATGAACACCTGAAATACAGCTGCAACCACTGGTCTGAATATCACTTCCACTAAAGATTTTTTATTAAATGTTCAAGTGATCCAATATTAGAGGAACGTCTGACAACAGATTTGTATATCAGAACTGTGTGTTTTCTCTCATCTCATTTATCTGGTGACCCTTTGGAGGGCCCCGACCCCTAGGTTGGGAACCTTTTATTTTATTATTATTTATTATTTTAAAATAATAAATACTATATATTATTCACATTGGATGCGTTCTGCTAAATGAGTATCTTCACCAGTCCAAACACAGGAAGTGGCAGGAATGGGTGGTGTTGGGTTGTCACTTGGATGATGATGATGATGATGATGATGAAGGAGGTAGAACATTAACCCTAATGTATGGAGAACTTTTACCATCTCTTTAGACGCCCTCATCCAGCTCTATTTTCTGGGGCAGCCACTCTCTCACCGGGCACCATACAGGAAAGTAGTCCCGGTCGGTTGTGGCACAGTAGATTACAGCGCCACCTGCCGTTGGCTCCGCCGTTAATGCAGCTCCAGCTGAGTGCTGAGGCAGTGTGTACATCCGAGCATCCGCAGGACGCCCGCTGTCGGCCAAATCGCGCAACTACTGCGCCGGGTTGTTTACCCCGCAGCCTCGGATGTATATTAGAGCCAAAGAGCCGCAACGGCCTTCGACGGACCGCACGAATATTTTTAAATACGCGTTTTTGCTTAATTGGCCAAATTGATTGGCAGACCAATCAGGGGTTTTAATGAGCCGGCCTCGCGAGGGACTCACAATGAGATTATTTATGCTAATCAAGTAGATGTCACTTCCGCCCCTTTTATTTGCGCCATTTTGGATAGGGCAGTTTCTCGGCTGGATGTGTATTGTCTGTCAGAGAGGAGAATGGGGCAACGCGTAAACGGCTGCCAAGCAACTATAAGCGCACTTTAGAAGCGATTTATGTGAAAGCGGAGGGACGCCGGTAGTTGTCCGCAAAAACAAGACATGTGTGCGCCTTCAGCACTCCGGGGAATAAAGGATTTAACTGTCTGATGAGGCTCGGAGGCTTTCTGCTGCCGACCACAGGGAAGAGGAGAGCCCGTGTCGGCGAGGGGGAGTCGGGGTTAGGAGAGTCGTCCGACGGCCGGGTGGCTGGTTCTCCCCGCACGGAGCTAAGTGCTCATCTGGAAGGATATTAGCGAGAAAGCTGAAGTGAAAGTGTCTCCACTTCGCCTCAGTGACGCCGTGAGGTGACACATCTCACTCAGACCGGAGCGGTGGATGTGAAAGCAGGTAAACTTGAGTGTCATGATGTTGAGCAGCAGATAGTTTGCTGCTGTTAGCTGCGGCTGCCTGCGGTGATGATGAGCCACAGCTAACGTTTAGAGAGGAGGGTCGGCGTGGAGAGGAGGGTCGGTGTGGAGTCACTGCTCCGCCAGGCTTTGTTTATACCCGCCACAGTAAAACACAACTTATGTCCTGTGTGTAACATGAAGTGCAGAAACGCCAACATTAACAGTTAGTTGTTAGCGAGTTGGTTAGCTTAGCATGCTAACTTAGCGCGGTGTGTCCCCATTCTTTGTCGGTGGCAGCAGCTCCCTGCCACAGATATCGATCAGGATACTGTCAGATGTGGATCAAAGATTAGATTGACTGTCACTAACATGGACACGAGAGTCTGCTGTTAAACTGTGTCTACCAGGACATATCCACGTCTCCATAGCGACAAAATGTCTGTGAATTATGAAAGAAAATACATGACTGTACAGAGAGTTTAGTTATGTGGACAGTCTGTAGCATTCAGACACCTGTATGTTAAATGAGGAGTTGAGCCAGGTGATGCACTCATACCTCGTGTTTGATCCAGGAGGAGGAGGAGGTGGAGGTGGGAGGGGAAGCTGTCACTAGGTCACTGCCATCAACCACACATGCATAAATACATACAGCCCTCTACCTCCTTATTGCTAACAGCTACATACAGGTGTTCAGACAGGTGACACAACTAACCCTGACGTGAAAGGACTGGCGGGGCCCCCAAACTTCTGTCAGGATGTCACCTGAGCCTCTGCCCTCAGGGTGACGTCAGGTGTAATCAGCAGCAGGTCATCGTGTCCCGGTGGAGGAAATATCTGCTGGAAGCTTTGCAGGCCTCTTGTTTTCTCAGTAAAAGGGGGAAACCTGTTTCCTCCCTCGCCTCCTTCTCCTCTTCCTTCTCTCCCTCCCTTCCCTCCTCTCCCTCCCTTCCCTCCTACTCAGCCTCTCTTTGGCTTTTTTTTTCTCTCTCCCTTTTCTTCCTCCCTCCCCCCTCCCTTTTGCGCCTCTCCATCGCCCTCTCTTTCTCTCACCCTCTTCCATTTTCTCCCCCCCTCCAACCCACCACCACCCCGCCCAATCCCTCACCCTCCCTCCTCTACCTCTTCTGAGCCTGTCTGTCCGACCTCCCTGCCTCCCATCCCCTCCCCCTCCACTTCCGTCGCTCACTCTCTGTCCTCTCTCCTTTCCTCTCATCTCTCCCCTCACACTCCCCCTCCGCTCCCTCTCCCTTCTCTTTCCTCCCAGCTCCCTCACACCCCACCCCACCTCATCCTCTCTCACACTCACACTCACCCTCCCCCTTCCAACCTCTCTCTCTCTCACTCCTTCTGTCCCTCCCCTTCCTCCCTTACAACATCCCTCCCTCCCTCCCTCCCTCCCTCCTCTCCTCCCCCTCCACTGCAGACATATTGTAGAGGCTGCTGCTGACTCAATAGGAGGCGCCATTCTGTGATGGTATTGCGAGGCAGGGAGGAAAAAGGGGGCAGGCTGAGTAAAGGGAGGCTTACATAATGGAGCCCCTCTCTAGCGCCATCTACCAGCAATGGGAGAAAAAGAGCCAGAGAGGGGAAGTGGGTGAGGGTGTCTCTCACTCTTGCATATTTGCACATTTTGCTTGTCTGAATGTGAGACAGATGTCTCTGGTTCTCTCGGTTCTTCACTAGGCCAACAGTTGGTGGAACCACACACACACACACACACACACACACACACACACAGTTGCCCCTCTCTGTGTTGTGTTTTCTAGAAGGGAAATAAGCTGAGGTGTTCACAGGGATTGTTTGTCCTCACTGAGCTGCCTTTTTGTCATTATGCATCAGTGACCTTTGACCTCACTACACAGAGACACTCGACCAACTTTAGGTATTAAACAGACGTAAAACAAAAAACTTGTTGTTTGGTCCATAAAATGTCAGAAAATGCTGAAAAATGTTGATCACTGTTTCCTAAAATCAAAGATCTTCAAATATATTCAAAGATTAAGATAAAATCCAGTTAACTGTTTCAGGGGACTAAAGAAACCAAAAAATATTGACAATTAATGCGCTGAAATAACCTTCTGAAAAAAAACAACAACCTTGAAACGATCGATTATCAAAATAGTTCTCAATTAATTGAATAGCTGGCAGCTAATTGACTCGTCATTGTTGCAGCTCTGCTACATATAAGCGGCTTCGCTGATTGTTTCTATTAACTCTCTATAACAGCTTTTATTCTGATAAACCACACAGCTGTGGGGATGCACAGTGTTTAATTAATAAACTGTTGGACGCATGCTTACATGTTTGTAGCTTTAGTTTCATTATTGTGTACGTTCTGGGTTTCTGGAAGCATGTTTGCTAGCTTAAAGTGTCACGATTAAAACTGTCTGACTAACAGGCCTTTATCACAGAGGAGCATTTTATGTTTGTCAAATATTTCAGTTTTTATTCCTTGTCTGAAAGAGACTTTTGATCACATGTTAAGTAAAGTCATGTGTAAACAGTTTTTTTCCTGCTAACAGACACCTGTTGATAACGTGCTTCTCTTTTCTATCCAGGCGGGCAGAATGTTCCAGCTCCCCGTCAATAACCTGAGCAGTCTGCGGAAAGCTAGGAAAAATGTCAAGAAGGTCCTGGGAGACATCGGCCTGGAGTTCTGTCGAGATCACCTGGAGGTGAGCGTGCTTAGACTTTGGTATTTCTATAATGATGACTGAACCTGTACGTTAATGCTGACAGATGTGCCTCAACAGTGCATGAATTCTCCAGAGAGATGCATCCTTTTAACTTCCTGTTAAGGTGTAAGAATTGTTCTTTTTTTGGATGTTTTGGATAAATAATGAGGTCCGTTTAGGAGTTTAACGCTGCAGAAATGTATGATGGTAGGACTGGTAGGGTATAAACTAGCATTATATAATATAATGTATACAGTATTATGTGTTTATCTCATGTTGGAGATCCAGTTCTGTGGATGCCTGGACACAAACATGAAGAATTATACAGATTTGGTGACTGTTTTAGAATTATGTCACAATCCTAATCCAGATTTAGACATGAGAACTACTAGACAGAATCTGTATGGGTTATTTTTCCACAATAAGATCATATGGAGAGACCATAAGTGATAATATTGACTTATTTCACAGCCCCGACATTAAGTAAACATGTGTCCAAGACGGTAGTAGAAAGCTGAGAACAGAGTTTCAGAAATAATAGAACAAATAGAAAAAGTAATCTCACATAAACCATAAACGTGTATCATCACAGAAACGTGTCGCAGCGTTTTACTGTGGTGGTCACAGATTGTGGCTGTGTTTCATCATCATTACCTTCCTATTAATCTCTGCCAGAAGTTCTTAAAGTTATGTCAGAGTGTTTTATGTTTTATGTCTTGTGGTTTGGCATGTTGGAAATAATTTTAATCTGTCATCCATTGGATTTCTCTTATTGCTGCAGCTCATCAATAAATCATATTATATCATAAAGTATATTATCTTGATTGCTTGTGGCTTTGTTGTATCATTACATATTAATCTTAATTTCCTTGTTTTCAACAGGACTATAAAGACTATACTCCGCCAGATGTGTATATAAAGCACACTACCTGGGATGATGTTTGCATGTGGGAACCATCACATACCAAAGTCCAGGTGTGTGAAACACACACAAACACTGAACACTCACATAAATATGCAGCTTCTAAAGGTGTAATTATTATAAAGGTTTTCATTTCTCTGATGTCTTACTGTGTCTCCAGGACTACAGATCGAAACCTTTCTGCTGCTCCGGCTGCCTCTTCTCATCCAAGTACTTCTCTGCATACAAGAGCCACTTCCGCAACGTCCACAGCGAGGACTTTGAGAACAACATCCTCCTCAACTGTCCCTACTGCACTTACAATGGTAACAAAAAGACGCTGGAGACGCACATCAAACTTTTCCATATGCCTAACAGCACTGTCCGCCAGGGCTCGGGTGGGATGGTGGCGGGAGCTGGTGGTATCATGATGAAGGACGGGTTGCTGAAGAGGCCCGGGGACAGCGTGGAGCAGGCAGTGTACTACTGCAAGAAGTGCACCTACAGGGACCCTTTGTACAATGTAGTGCGAAAGCACATCTACCGGGAACATTTCCAGCAAGTGGCCCAGCCCTACATTGTGAAACCAGGAGAGAAGACAAATACTCAGAATGGTGGCACAGCTGGAGCCACAGGAAATACAGAAACGCACACAAACAATGTTAACAGCAACCAGATTCACTGCAAGAAGTGTCTTTTTGTTCCGAGGACTTATGAGGCACTTGTTCAACATGTCATTGAGGACCACGAGAGGATCGGCTACCAGGTTACCGCCATGATTGGACACACTAGTGTGATAGTCCCCCGCCCCAAACCCATCATCATGATCCCACCGAAAACCCTAGGAGACAAGACCATCATCGGGATGGGTCCCAAAGGGGCCGTCATGGCCACTACCAGGTCTCCTGCCTCACAGCAGCTGGGCCGAGTTGTCATAGCATCAAAAGCGGGCTTCAACTCCCAAAGTCTTCTATCTGGGCTGAAACACGATGCGATGGGGTTAAAGGCTGGGACTAACCAGCCGTTCTCTATCGGCGGCCAGCAGGTTAGGGTCACTTTACCTGGGAATGCCCAGGTGTCTGTGCCCCAGCAGTCACATGCAGCAAAGCAGCTGATTTCTGGTGGCAGTTTGCGGAGTTCGATTGTGGTTGGTGCCTCTTCCTCGCTCAAATCCAACCCCCTGGGTTCTCGGGTCCAGGCGGCGGCCACTACTGTCGCCTCTGTCACGGCCAAGAAAAGTGGCTCCTCAGTCCTCGGCACATCCTACACCCAGAAGTGGAAGATCTGCACTATCTGCAATGAGCTCTTCCCAGAGAATGTGTACAGTTCTCATTTTGAGAAAGAGCACAAAGCAGAGAAGGTGCCTGCTGTGGCCAATTACATCATGAAGATCCACAACTTCACCAGCAAGTGTCTGTACTGCAACCGCTATCTCCCCAGTGACACTTTGTTAAATCACATGCTGATCCACGGTCTGTCTTGCCCACACTGCCGAGCCACTTTTAATGATGTGGAGAAGATGGTGGCCCACATGCGGCAGTCGCACCCAGATGAGAGCGTTGGCCCACGCACAGACTCTCCCTTGACCTTTGACCTCACTTTGCAGCAGGGCAACCCCAAGAATGTTCAGTTGATCGTTACTACCTACAACATGAGAGATGCCCCAGAGGAGTCGGTGGCGTTTCATGCCCAAAACAACAACACCTCCGTGTCATCGGGTCTGTCTGCCTCCCTAATGTCAGGCAAGAGGTCAGTGCCTCAGCACCCACTCAAAACACCTTCAGGGGCTGCAGAAGGTGCCCCAACCAAGAGTGCTCCACAGGCATCTGTGCCCTACAAGAGGGATGTGGGCAAGACACTGTGTCCTCTTTGCTTCTCTATCCTCAAGGGCCCAATCTCAGACTCACTGGCCCACCACCTGAGGGAGAGGCACCAGGTAATTCAGACAGTCCACCCCGTAGAAAAGAAACTGACTTACAAGTGTATTCACTGCTTGGGGGTTTATACCAGTAACATGACTGCCTCCACCATCACACTACACTTGGTTCACTGTCGAGGTGTAGGGAAATCCCAGAACGGGCAGGACAGTCGGACAGCACATTCCTCTAGGGTCAGCCAGGCCCAGAGCAGTGCTCTCAAACGGGCCGGCTTCGATAGCTCTGACACTAGTGCACCAAAACGAAGGAGGCTGGGACCCCCGGGTGAAAGAGCCCACCCACGAGATAGCAACGGTCCATCTATGTTTGTAGAAAATCCAGACGAACCTGTAGTTCTGGCTCTTGACCCCAAAGGACATGAAAACGAGTCGTACGAATCAAGGAAGGCGTTTCTAACGCAGTATTTTAACCGAGCGCCATATCCCACACGACGGGAGGTGGAGAAGCTCGCAGCCAGTCTGTGGCTGTGGAAGTCGGACATCTCCAGCCACTTTGTCAACAGGAGGAGGAAATGCGTACAGGAATGTGAAACCCAGAAGCCCAGTGTGCTGCTCGGGTTCAGTATGCACGAGCTCAGCAAAGTGAGTCATGAGCTGGCGTTTGTCCAGGATGGCGTGTGCGAGGGCAGACATAACAAAAGGCGGACGTCTCGGACGTGTATGGGGGTGTCTGAACAGGCACGACGGAGGCACAGGGAGTCTGTCGCTGCTAACGGTGGCGTGGCGCTACCACCAAAGGGAAGGACAACCAGGACTGTAGAAGGTTCTAAAGCAACGTCATCTGCCCCAAAACCCAACAGTGCCAGCAGAGACCAAACCAAGACAATCAACAGCACCTTACCACAGAAAATTCCTCTAGACCTCTCTGAGCCTATTGCCATTGACTCCGACAGTGATGAGGACGAGCAGCAGGAGGATATAAAGCAACAAGAGGGAGCGGTACGTCTCCATGGTAACCAACAGCTTACTGGAGCTAAGGAGAGAATGGAGCCGAGGACGGGTGCCAAGATGGTTTCAGATCTAGATGATATGTCAGACGACGAAGACGAGGAGGACGATGAGGATGACGACGACGACGACGAGGAGGACGAAGAGGCACATGTAGAGAATGGCTTCGGGCCCACGGAGGGCTCGGGAAGACAGGCTGCTAAAGGAAGAGATGCACTACCTATCATTATTCCCAAGTTTGTACCTTCATCTGCAAGAAGCGGGAGAGGTGGAGCGCAGCTGGGAAAACAGCAGGTCTGACTGATAAAATCAAAGAGACTCACACAGTCAGAGACACTTCGGGTTTGATCTGTGCCAACAAACCTGCCTCGCCTGAAGCGGAGGACGCTGCCCAGCGACACAGGGCATCTGAAGGAGAGAGCGATAAGGAGCGAAGTCTCCTCGAGTGAAAACTCACAACAAGCCATCCAGTGACATTTAAGGACGGGACTCAACGAGCAGCTAGGATCGATGTAAAGACTGGTGAACAAAGACTACATTGAGGTTACACCAAACAAACAGAAAAAAAGTTTTTTTGCCTTCTGTATACTTTACTACATTGATATAAGGAGTTATTAATGTTCATTTAGCCACAGGACTTCTAAACGTGGCTTAAAATATTGAGTTGTTGTACGGTGAAGCTTTTAATCTGACCAGATAATCCATCATTTTTCATGTAGTCATACTGAGAATAGGTAGTGTAAATTTGTACAGTCTTTTAGACATGTTTGGACAGGTGTTGCCGTACATGTACCCTTAAATATTTGCTATTACCTGTGTGTAAGGTAGCCTCATATGTTCTACATTGGTATGCTTAACGATAGGTGTCGCTTTGGTGGCTGGTATTTTCTTGTATGTTTAATTTTTTAACAAAAACCTAGTTTTTTTTCTGCAAAATAATATATCTATATATAAATGAAATAACAATTGATTTGTTTTTGCTGTTAACTTGATTAGATTTTTATTTTTTTATTTTCATCCTTTTTATTTTGAGTTAATGGTTTCCTTTCTGAAAGGATAGCTGTGCCAAGCTATTCTCATTGGCTTACAGTATAAAGGAGTATTTCACCCACTTTTTGCTGCCCTGTGCTCCTGATCCTTGACTGTACTGTCACTACTCTCCATTTTCACCATTTTAACTTGATTAAACTGATTCTTTGCCCCCCAGAGACTGGACGGTAACCACCATACTGACTACAGAAGTGAAAGCTTTTGTTTCTTTCTCTTTTCTTAAAAAAAAAAAAAGAGTTCTTTAATGTGTTTTTTGAATTGTGTGTATTAGTTTTATGTTTTCATTTTTCACTTAAGCATTTATGAACAATAAAGTGCTGTAATTGTGCTTCTCACAGAAGTGATGGCCATGTCAGTTTCCTCGTTTACAGAAAGGGACACAGGGATAGGTCTGTTTCACACGCTGACGCCCCGGCACCGTTTTTAACGAGTTCACAGCACCTGTGTAGTGTGCTTAATTAAAAATAATCAAGTGTACACAGTACTGTGCAAAATTTCAGGCATTAAAAGGAAAGTGAGGATGAAAATAAAGTCATTAATAGTTTTTTTTAATTCCTCAATTAACTTACAAAAGGTCAGTAAACAGAAGCAACCTGCTCTGAGTGTTTCTCAGCAGGTCGGTTGTTCTTCATCTCGGAGAAGTTTCAGACGTCATCCCAGACTGATTCCACAATGTTGATCAACGAAGCGTCTGCTGCAGGACTCCTCGCTCTTCTTGTTGCTGAACATACTTCTTTATGAGTCTGGCTGTATGTTTGTGCTGCTGAATACATTTGGGATTGATCAGATGCGCCCCACGTATTGCATTATGGGTAAGAATCTAAAGTGTGTATATAAATATATAAATCATTTTGACTGATGAAAAGAAGGTCAAGTTGTGAGTTTTAATTAATTCATGAGTCAATTTTTACACGTGTAATATTTTTATGCTGTCATGTTATTCCTCTTTATGCACATAGTACAATAGTGCAGTATTACATGCATGCAGTACCTTGAATATTCCAGAGCAAAGCTGTTTTCACAACAAGCCGAATGTTCCTTTTATTTTCCCATCAGATCGGCTGACAGATCCCTCTCTCTATATATATATATATATATATATATATCTTACACACGTCGGGGATCCTCGGTTGATTTCTGGGTCACAGGCCTGAGGACGAGAGGAAGCGTCATTAGCAGAATGGAAAGCACCCCTGAACCCTGAAACGGAAGCAGCTAAATGGAATTCAGCCGTGGTTGCAAACGTCTTAGGGGTCTCAGACTGTTTTCACGTTCTTCTGTTTCTGTGTAAGACAGGTGGGTACGAGGAGGATTTGTGACATCACAACTAGTTTGAATCAACTTAGACACGTTTGACATGGACACACGTACTCAGCAGTGAAGTAGGGGATATCTTTTATATTTTTTTTACAACTTAACTATTTAATTGAACTGGTTTTGAGGGAGAAAAATAAAATCTGAGCAGAATTTATCAGCTTAAAAAACATTTCTTTGAATTTATTATTAGCTTTTCCTACTGCGACATGCAACAAATAACTCAGTTAACTACACTTACTGCTAAAACATTTTCACATTCAAATCTCCAGTGACAAACGTTTTCATACTGAAGTGGTAAAACATGCTGGTGTCACTGCACACAACCTGCAATGAGATATTGCTTCAGTTTTAGAGGTCACAAGCCAGAAAAGGAGAAAAACCTCTACTGTTGCATTTTCAATAACAATGTCTCAGTTTTAATCTCCAACACATCTGTCTCGCTGTTGTTGGAAGATAAACAGTGTAAGCCAGTGCAAAAACTTTCTACACAGAACAGACAGCGATGTAGGAGGAGGGATCATCCAAAAGTGTGAAACAAACAAAGCAACAAAGGGGTAGGGAGGGTGGAGAAGCAGAGCTGAAGGAGAAGAGAGTGGCAAGGTAGAAAGAGGGGAGGAAGTGGTAGGAGCAGCTTTGTCTCTACTGTGGGAAGAACAGAGTGGCATATATACAGTACATATATATTATAAATGCAGTGCTTTATTTTTTATATGTCCCCACTGATACACATTTACTTCACCAACACAACTGTCGGCTTCCCAGTGAAGAAAAGCTGATAAAAGATTTTGGTATTTTCAAAGTGAATGAGTCTGTTTTGACATGATTTGAAGTCTACAAGGCTTCAGGTTTCATTTCTGTCTTCAAAGGGAAAAAGGAAATAATAATAATAATAATATGAGCTATACAGTGTATGGAAATAATCCTTTCCTTCAGGTTAATTGAATCATAATTGAACTGAATATTTAATTTACTGATCAGTTCTGAAATATCTTGACAAATCCATCAGCACAATGAGATTGAGAGCGGAGGGATTTTTATTCCCATGTGTTGTTATTTCTCTCCCTCCATCTTCACATAAAGGATGCGTCACATTAATGATATGAAGTTTGAATTTGTCACGCAGGAGCAGTGTGAGAGGACAGGAATATCCAGCATCGCTTGGTAACCAAAAAGAAGTCCAACAGATTCAGAAGGAGGCTCGACTGACATTAATGTGAAAAGCAGAACGATGGTTTCGCTGCTTGATGAAGCCTCGTCAGGGTATTTTTGAACACAAACTGGTTAAAGTGAGTTTGAGATTTGGTGGTGGGGTTTGAATCGTGACGGTTTCTGTTCCTTCTTTTTCCAGGTGTACAATAAAAGGATTTAACAGAATATATGATGTGTTTGTCAGAGAGCTACAGTATGTCTGGTTACACAGCTGCACCAGATGGACCCCGTCTGCATCGTACCAATGATCAGATGTGGAAAAGCCTTGGTTAGAAATAGAACACTACATTATTAACCCTTTGCTGAGGTGTGCCATTGGATGAAAGCTTCTCTCATAGAGAATCACATCTGAGTTAAATCACGTGAGTCGACCAAACCAGGTAACTGGAGCGAGATTAGTTGCGGATGTTCACTATATGTATTTTATTTCAGTCCCACCTTGTTGCCGTTCAGGGATGAGGAATCTAAAATGGAGGGAAATTACCCCAGTGCAAGAGGGAGAGAGAGGAAAGAGTCTCCTTGGCTGGCGAGGGAGTGTTGCTATGCTGTTTAAGGAGCGAGGGAGTGAGGGAGGGAGGAAGGAAGGATGGAGGGAGGGAGGGAAGGAGAGAGGCCTGGCAGACTGTGGGGGAGGCGGAGGCCTCATCTGCAGTGCTGTGTGCAGAAGGAGCGCTTAACAGCCTTTCAAAGGGGGAAGGGAAGGGGAGGAGAGAGAGAGAGAGTGGGAGACAAAGTGAAGGGGTGGGGTGGAGGAAAGAAGCTGGGGGAGGGGAGGAGAGGAGAGGAAAAACGGAGTCAGAGAAGGACAGGAGCGCAAGTGAGGGAGGAGATATGGCGAGAGGAGAGGGATAGAGGTAGGGAGGGTGGAGAAGCAGAGCTGAAGGAGAAGAGAGTGGCAAGGTAGAAAGAGGGGAGGAAGTGGTAGGAGGAGGGGGGAGGGAAGATGAGGAGGAGAGGCAGAGAGAGGGGGGAGGTGCTGGTGGTGTAGAGACTGGCGCCCCCTGCAGATGGAGGAGAGACAGAGAGGCCCTGGTGTGTGTGTGTGTGTGTGTGTGTGTGTGTGTTAGATACAAAGAGGGACAGGCTGCACAGACAAAACAGCTCCTGTACTTAAACACGAGGAAGATCATCAGCTGAACTGGTCAGTTTACATTCGCCCACCTGACGGTGATCACATGATGATCAGGCCTCCCAACAAACCCCAGAGGGGAGGGAAAGGGAGACATGAGGGGAAGAGGAGGTGAGGTGAGGAAAAGGGGGTCGTGAGCAGGTTGTAATGTAATAACGGCTGCAGTGGAGTCACTGATGGTGCCGCCTGAAGGAAACCTGACGGAGTCGGCGTGAGCTTCCTTTATCCAACAGAGAGAAGATAAAGAGTGTTTGTGTCAGTAGATGTTGTTGGTACTTAATTTCATTGTGTTCTGCACATTCGCTGAATATTGCAAGTCGCTAGAGGTCATCCAGATCAGGATGCCACACAAAGTGGGACAATAACACCAGCACAGAGACGGAGGGAGGGAGGGAGGGAGGGAGGATGAGGTGGTGGAGGTGGGGGGAGGCTAAAGAAAGGCCTTGCAGACTGCGGGGGAGACAAGAGGCCTCTTCTGCAGTGCTGGATGATGGAGTAGGGGGGAGAGGAGGGGAGGGTGCAGACACAGCAGAGGGGGAGGATTCGGGGGGAGTGGAGAGAGAGAGCCTATCTCACAGTTAGCGCCTCCTGCAGTTGGAGTGGGCTTGCTGCACACACACACACACACACACACACACACAGTGCAAATGATTCATGGAAAGCATATGGTGAAATTAAAACTTCCAGTAGGCAGAGAGAAAAAAAACAAGATGTGGAAAAGAAGAGAAAGAAGAGAGTGAGACTGAAACAGGAAGAATCAGTCGTGATGGAGGTGAGACTGAAACCAGGAGCAGAGGAGTGATTACCTTCAAAACAGGGACTGAAGTCTTGATGAAGCTTTGATTTGAACAAAATGTTTACAGTATTTCATTTAAGGATTTTGAGGCCCGGTGAGGTGAAACAAATAGTACTTAGCTTATAAGGATTTTATGAGCCCTCAACAGGTGAATGAATCCTGCGTTTCACTTATTTTATCAACATTTAGAAGCACAAAGAGGTGAAAATAGACGGTGTTTGACTTTTACAGGCCTGATCAGGTAACAGATGGAGGATTTAACTTGCAACAAGTGCAACTGTTGCATTCATAGAGCTGCAGAAACTCAGGTGAGATCATCATGTGACAGGAGAGAGACAGACTCAGAAGACTGAAGGCGTCTGCAGTCGTGAGGTAGAAGGAAGGGACAGGTAGCGAGGGGGAGTGTGTGGTCTAACACTTCCATGGAGCAGAGAGAAGCTTTGCATGATGACGATGAGGCAGCTGCTGACGCCCCTCGTAGGTGGAAAGAGCTCATCTGCTGCAAGTGGAGCAGCTGAACCCCCACTGTTAGAGGTAGGGGAGCAAACGTGGGCTTAAAGCAGATGATTGGTTCAAACAGACCTCAGTATCATTTACATCACACTACCTCGAACTACCCTCAAGAGAAATATAGTTAGCTTAACTAAAGTCACATGGAAAAAAATCATTCAAACTACTCCATAAAATATATAATAATCTGCAATGCAATATACAATTATAACATATAGACTCAGACAGAATGAAGAGATATGATGCCACTTTTTCCCACCTTTTCCATCACGATGGAGAGTTAGTTTTCTATCCATCAAACGATAAACACCCTGTGTTATAAACAGTAGCATCTCTGTATTTGCACATTGTCATTTAACTTCAGGGAATAAAGACAGTTATGAAAATAACATGCTGATAAATAATGTCTGTATTTCTTTTCTTTTCTGTTAACCTCCGATAGTATTTAATGCAAAAAAAAGTCATTAACTACTGAATTCACTTTGCCAATTTGACCAATTTGAATTTACTACCAGAAAGCTACTGCAAAATGTAGTTAAACTACCTTTTTAATTAAAAGTCTTGACGTTATGCCGCATCACTGCCTGCAGGTTGTGATGTCAGAGCGGTTGTTCAGTGTCTGCTGAGATGCTCAACTCAACTGACCGGTTACACCAGTTTTAGAGCTGCACCACCAAAAGCTGCAGTTTTCTCATTTACAGTTTTGACTTCCACACATCAGCTTCATCTAAGAAAGGTACGTGCCCGCTTCAGATGTGTTTATGTACCAGTTACTTTTCCAGACATGGTTTTAACATGTGTGCCTGCATGGCCTTATTTCTACAGAATGAATCAATGATTTAATACACGTTTGCAAGTTCTGTATGATATTAAGGAGAGTTTATGTTTCCAACAAATAAGATTTAAAAAGAAAGCTGAGGATGCAGACGATCAGTCACATAAAGTGGACTGTAGGAATAACCAGAAGACTGTAAACTTAATATTATATGTGATGTAATATCGCTGTTGTTCTGCACTATGACTTTTATCAGAAATCCAAAGCTGATTTTTTTTCTCCCTTTTTGTTTAAATGAAAAATAGCAAAACTTGATCCTCTTTGGAGCCACAACACTTTGTTACGGAAACGTGACTGAAACTTTAAACAGGTCACGAGACTTGAAACTCTAAAGACACTTTGCTGCTACAGGTTTTAATCAGATTTTACATTTTATGATATTTTTGTAAACTTAATGATTTGTATTCTAGATCCTTCAAGCCTTCAAATTCAGAAATCGATCAGATCAGAAATCTTCAAAACATCATCATCTTACTCTCACAGCTTCACAGCTTCCACTCCTCAAACCAAATTTAGACACGTTTGTCCTCTTTCATCCAATGCTAGTTCCATTGAAACTGGACATTTTTTGAATAAACCGGCCAACAGTCTCATTGACACCATGTTATGTGAAGTAACGTTTATACGTTTATAAATGATCACGTCTCCGTTATTTTAAATCACATGGACACGTTTCACTCATCAGGCTCTCTGCTGACGTCTTGGCTCGCTCAAAACATTTCTTTGATGTGATTTATAGTTTTTGAGTTGTAAGAAGTCCTCTGCTGATTGGCTTAGAGCCTGATGCATTCCTATGCGTTTCACCGCTGCCACAGGGGGACCCTGTCACCATAGCAACCTGTGTGTGCACGTGTTTGTGGTTCGGGTATTCATAACATTGTGGGGACGTAAATCTGTTTACAGTCACGTTGCGGGGACTTGTCCCCCTTATGGGGACAAAAAGCAAGTCCCCTTGATGTCAATAATTCATTTTAGGGTGAAGACTTGGTTTAACGTTAATGTTAGTTTAGGGTTATGTTAAGGTTATGGTTATGGTTACATGTGGTAGTTATGGTTAAAGTTTCCATGAAATGAATGTAAGTCAATATAATGTCCTCTGATGTGATGGAAACACAACTGTGTATGTGTGAGGGAGTTCTATTTTTGTGAGGACCACATCCAATCCTATTGAGATACGCATCAATCACACTCAACATTTTCCTGGGTTTTTCTAGTTAGACTACATTCTTTAAATTTTATCATTAACATGAACATTTGACATGTGTTAGATGTACTTCTGTATGTGTCCTGGAGTAACAACTGCAGCGACCGTGCACATGGAGATAGGAACGTAGCATAAGTCAGTTCTGTATTAAGATGAAAGTAACTCTAGTCATGTGAAAAACAAACATTTTTGAAAGCAGCACGTATAGATTGGATTTTAGCGTTCCACCACACTCATATTGTCCAGGTTTTACTGTCCTGATCCTAAGCAGCAGCAATGAGGCAGGACATTTGAAAAGAGAAAGAGAGGATGGAGGATCTGAAGGAAAGTGTAGTTGTGATGACCAACCAATCAGAGACATTTCAGCCACTGTTTGCATTAAGATTGTCTCTTTATTGGGTGTCTTTGGGAATATTTGCATTTATTTGCATGGGATTGGTTTAGCTACTCATGTGCATGACTTGACAATTGTAAGAAACTAGTGATGCTCATCAGAGGGTGTTTAGTGGTTATACAAATGTTGCACTAGACCAGAATTTCTTGTTCGACAGAAAGAGTCAAATATCAAATGTTTCACTGGAGAGAGGGCAGGCGGTGGTAAATTAAATTATTGTCTGTGTCTCCTTTCTTTTCTTTTTCTTTAGTTGTCGAGTGTCTGCTGAGATTCTCAACTGAACTGACCAGTTAAACCAGTTTTAGATACACCACCGAAAGCTGCAGTTTTCTCATTTACATCAGCTTCATCTAAGAAAGGTACAAGCAGATGTGTTTAAGTACCAACTACTTTTACATAATAATTAACTGGACATTTCCAGACATGGTTTTAACACGTCTGCATGTCCTTATTTCTACAGAATGAATCAATAATTTAACACACATTTGCATGTTAGACTAACACAAGACGACTGTGCTGATGATGCAGACGATCAGTCACATAAAGTAGACTTTAGGAACAACCAGAAGACTGTAAAATCAATATTATACCTGGTGTAATATCGCTGTCGTTCTGCACTATGACTTTTATCAGCAATCCAAAGCAGTAAAACTGGTCTTCTTTGGAGCCACAGCACCTAGTCGTACTTGTGATTGAAACTTTAAACAGGTCACAAGACTGTGTTTCTCCAAACTCTGCTTGGAGCTATCAACACTTTTTGATAGCTCCTGCAGTTTCAGGTTAGGGGTTCAAGCAGCATTTACACTCTTGGCCGTTTCTAGTTAGGCTACATTCTTAAAATATTGAAAGTTTGACATATGTGTGGTCGTCTGTATGTGTTCAGATGTACTGAAAGCATGCACACAACCCTCAAATGTCACTAAAACATACTAGAATCGTTTAAAAATAAATAAATGTGAATTTAAGGTGACTTACTTAACTCGTCTATTCAGTCAGTCAGCATCTGGGCAAAAGGATGAGAGTTACTCACTTTGTTCTCTTCTTGTCCAGGTTTTACTGGAAGATTCTGTGCAGCAGCAATGAGGCATTATATAAATGTGAGGTATCACAAGCTGCTGCAGAATACTAAACTACAGAGGTTCAGATGTTTGGTGTACATGGTCCCTGCCATCATCCTCCTCTTCTCTCTCATCCTGTTCTGCCTCTGGATCGACAGGTGGGTGAAATTACTGGTCTGATCTGCTGCAAGGTGACAATGAGTTGAAGATCCCGACCTTCATTTGACCAACTCCAACTGTTTGCACTGTATTTGGCTCAGATAAAGAGTATCGGGTCTATATAGGATAGGATATGTAGCACTATTTAGTACTACTTTTTAGTCCCTATGAAAAGTGTTGACAGTCCAAGGAATACTGCCTTTGCCCCTTTGTCCCTGTTTTCAGCCATTCCTCACTCCCCCCTGACCCATTCCCTTAGTCTTGCCCACCTATCCTGCACACCTGACTCTTACAGCCACCTGCTCACCTGTTCTCTTTCTGAATCATCCTCTCCTGCCTAATTTTTTAAATAATTTAATACATGTTTGTTGAACTCTGAGATGAGAAACTGAAGAGATTTTGGTTCCAGGTTCAGATTTAAATCATCTCTGTATATGCGGCTCTGATATGACAATCCACCATGGCAACGGGTAAATAAAAAGAAGAGCCTCCACATGCCGAGGTTGCCTGTTGTCACCACTTCATCTGTTAAACCTTTGGCACATGTAATACGAGATTATGTAAATATTAAATAAACAGCAGTTAAAAATGAAATCCATAAAATCTCCTTATATACAGATGATGCGTTAGTCTATCCCAGAATAAAGGTGCATTTTCGCTGGATGGTATAAAATACCTCAGTACCATCACACCCCAGGAAATGGCCAAGTTATTTAAAGCTACCCAGGCTACTATTTCTCTTCCAAACATTGTTCATTGTTTAATTGTGGGCAGATAATCCAAAGCGACTTTCATAGCATGGACAGAGGTAAGACTGACATACGACTTCTTGGATGAAATATCATCTCTGTCAATCATTGGCCATTTGAGAAAGTTTAAAACAGACGTTATAATCAGTCTGCTCCTCTTTTACCAGTAGAACTTACCTCAGGAACATTTCTCATCCAGAAAAATGTGATGTGTGATCAGTTTTTTTATGTCTCACCCAAATCGTTTATTGCAGGGTGCATTACATCAAGACGCCAAGACCACTGCAACCAAAATGTGCAAAAAATCAGGGTAAACTAAAGCCGTTTTCACATATGAACTCAGAGAATCAGGTCCGGATGGCCCTTTCACACATGTAGTACACAGCAGGAGGTTGTCCATGTCGGATGCGTTCTCGCCTACTGGAAATACTGTTTGGTTTAGATGAGGGTTGGCACCTGGGTAGTCTGTTTGTCTTTTACTAGAAAAGCTTTTGTTGAGCTTACAGTAACGTAACAACTTGTCGTCATCTGTTTCACTGTCTGTCTCTCCTCTGCTCCGCTGCAACGCACACACACACACACACACAGCAGAGCAGAGGAGAGAAGCTTAAATAAATGATTTATTTACCTTTGTATCCAGCGCCAGCCACATGATAGAAACATCACCACATGGACTTCGTACTGGAGAGCTGGCTGATGAGTAAAATCAGTTTAATGTCTGGACTGACTGATGTGGACATTTGCGTTTACACATACAGCTTTGCAGAGTAATGTCTGGACAACTTCAGGGTTGCATTGCATGTGTGAAAGTGGCTTAACCGGTAAACAAATGCTGCTCACTCGTGAAGTTTGTCTGAAGTTGTGGGAAAGTGTATCGGTTTGATGTCCTAAAAACACCTTCTTCCTGTTCTCAGCTGTCGATTGTTAACTTTTCTCTTTTTTTCTTGTTTACTCACCATCATTCTTGGTTCACAGGGATGTTTTTGTTTATTGTTTAAAAAAATTAATTAACATTTATTGTGTTTGGGGGAAAGCAAACAGTTGACAATATCAAGCAATTAGGCACCGAGGCACTGAGTTTAACATTTGCCACTCATGCAGTTCCTCAGGAAGAAAAGATCCCCCTATTGACAGTCAACGGGACAAAGACGCTGCTGCTATCGGCTTATATGGAGCACCGCAGAGGCATCAAGGTCAGTGAAGCCCCTTCACACTCATTTTGTTCTGTCTGAGACAAAAATTATATTCATGAGAGAAACGTGATGAAATCCTTGGTCGTCAATACAAAACATCGTCCTGAGACTGCTGCTACGAACCGCGACTACAAACCCACCACTTACAAAAAACACATGGCACTCATTTAACACATGTAGTAAAACATGTGACATGTAATAAAACATGTGACATGTAAATAAACATGTGACATGTAATAAACTTACAGAATCATTATTGTCTCACAGTCTAAAGGTGCCTTTAGAGAGCAGGTTTTACTCCCTGTAGCATCAGTGGGTGCAAAAAAAGCAATAACACAAATGAGTGTCCACAGTGGTTTAACTGAGGTCAAAATTTCAATATAAACTGTCAGATAAGAAAGACTTTTCTGAGAGAATATCTCTGAAATATAGTTTATTTCCTTTGTATGCCACCTATGTCTTTGGCAACTTGTGATCAATTATTTATGTGATCAGTAAACTAAGAATAGAAGACAGATTGAATAATAACTATTGCAGATTCAAAGCCTCCTAACCTTGTAATAACATCTTTCTTCTTGTCTTCTTGTCCTCTCAGGTCCGTGTCATTGCAGTTGCGCTGAGGAGCGAGAAACCAGCCTATCGCTGTCTCTTTTGTTGCAACGAGAAACTTCACATCAGTGAAGGTGTCAGCGATTTCTACGACGATAACTTTTACTTTAATTACGGGACGGTGCACATCTTATGTACTCTTCCACCAGAGTGTGAGACACCATCTCATGTCGCTGTGACCACTGCTGAGAACATTTCTAACGGTACTGAAGGTTATTACCACATCCTCCATGACTGATCACACTCTTTTTCTTTTTTATTAAACTTAACTTGTGCCTTATTATTTGATGAAAATGGGTTAAAACATACCTGTCCATGTCACCAGAGCTTACCTGTGACAGTTTCCCCGCTTCGTTTGTGAAGTACGATCAAATACCAGCTTTGGAGGGTCTCATGGATTTTATTTTTAAAATCAGAGATATTAAAAAGTCAAATATGTATAAAGGTTGGATGGTTATGTGCCATCAGCCATTTATTTTATGTCTGTTTTATTCAGGAATGCTCTGATTCACAATTACACACATTTACATCTAAAAACTGCCCAATACAAACATCTCATCTGTCCCCACGACCTCAGACTCAAGCTAATGCTAGCTCACTGAGTGCTGCACACGTGGGCTAACATTAGCCATTTTAGCTAAATTGTGCTAACAGTGTAAGTATCATAATTAAGTAACATAATGTGAAATATCTGTGCTTCTTTTCTGTGGCCTCGTAGACTCACGTGACGCAGTATTTTTGGAGGTGAAGAATCAGAGGGTGGAAAATGTCTCCTTACGTTACAACTTCACCATCTGCATTTCCACCATGTTTGACTACAACAACGTGCTGCAGGTAAAGACACGCCTACAGACTCTTATCTCCTTTTATGTAATGATGTTTCGTTCTGATATATGTTGACATTTTAGTTGCAATAACTAAACCCTGTGTTGTATTGTAGCTGGTCCAGAGTTTGGAAATGTTTAAGTTACTCGATGTGGACAAAGTTGTCATCTATAAGACCAGCTGCAGCCCTGAAATACAACGAGTACTGAACTACTACATAAATGAAGGTGGAGTATGTCGTCCTTCTTATGTGTGCGATTGTGTTGTCTCCCCTTCACCTCACAGCGTTTCCACCTTCTCTCCTCTCCTCTCCTCCCCTCTCCTCTCCTCTCCTCTCCTCTCCTCTCCTCTCCTCTTCCACTGTCTCCCCAGGTTTAGTTGAGGTGATTCCTTGGATGCTGTCCAGATACGTGACGCCGTCTCAAGGCTGGCTGCCTGAACACGGTCCAGGTGACATCCACTACTACGGCCAGATCCCTGCTCTCAATGACTGCGTCTACAGATACATGTACCAGACCAGATACGTGTCCCTGCAGGATATAGACGAGCTCATACTGCCCCAGTCAGTCGACAGGTAGACACCTGAAGCCGTTTGTGTGACAGTCAAATCTTGGCTGTGCTAGAATTTCAGTGACAGTAAGTTTCTTCTAGTTTGGCTTAAATAGAAGCTTCTCCATAAATGTCCAACACATTTGAGACTTCCTCTTGTCTCCATTGACCTCCGTCACTGTTGTTGCTCTCCTGCGTGTTCATGTTTACTGGGCCGTGATGTGTCGACACAGAACACGCGTGTAGAGAATCTAGGATCACATATTCAAGCTTTATAGTTTCTAACATTTTTTTAATCATTTGTAAGCACTCATAAAGCTTTAGGTAACCTCTACAGTTACAAAGTGCTTTAACCAGGTGACATTTATAAATACAGAGATAGCAGTTCTGTACATTATACTATATAAAATACTAGACACGTTACCTACTAAATACATTATCTGTAATTGTCTATGTACAGTATTCATACAGCAGTTATCTTTGTCTGTTTTGTTTCTTTTCTATCACCAGCTGGGTGGATCTGCTGCAAGTGCTGGAGAAGGGTTACGGCGTCAACATGTGCTATAACTTTGAGAATAACGTGTTCCCCAACAGTGTCGCGCTGCCTCTTCCCAACTCCATGACTCTGCCCCCAGAGAGCGCCAACTGGCAGGGCGTCCCCGGCGTCAACATCCTGAAGCACCTTCACAAGGAGCCCATCTTAGAAGCGACTCACTACACCAACTTCAAGATCATTGTTAACCCCCGAGCTGTCTACCGTCCCACCGTCCACGGGCTGCTGGACTCAGAGAAGTACTGCTGCTGGATTGACAGCACTATAGCTCGGATGTACCACATAAGGTAGACTGCTGCTCGTGTTCAAATAACAGTTATTTTTATTGTTGTTTAATCTACTTGTTGTTTCCTCAATTAATAGATGAAACGTTTGGTTATATTAACAAAAAAAAAAAAAAAGTTCCCACAGTTCAAGTTTTGTTTAAAACTCATTTAATTTACTTAAAAGAGCGAGAAAAACTGTAAATATTCACATTTCCAAAGCAACAAAAGAAACAGTAATTTACATAAAAACCCTGTAATGATCATAAAATTATAAATAATACAAAACATTGACATCATAACAGTAAAAGTATTTCATTTAAAAACTTCTAACTGGCCTAAAAGTCTGTTGCACGCACCGATAACTACGAACTGAAGCTGAAAATTATGATGTCAGTAACGATGGTGCTTGTTGTTATGTTATATATGTTATATATGTTATATATATATATAATATGTTATATAGCAGTGGACGTCCTGTTTGCTGCAGCTCTGATTCATGTCTCAGCAGGGGCTGATGGGTACTGTAATACTGAGATGTTGTCTTTCCACCAAACTGACCAAATGAAATGCAAATTTTCAGAAAAGATGAAACATAAATCATTAAATAATCCAGAAGAAGATCATTGAGGATAAAATGACCAGCAGCTCATGTTTTTTATAACTGATGTTTCTGTTTCCTGTCTGCAGACCTGCCAAACAACCCGACCTGAACCCAGACCAGCTGATTTATGACGGCAGGCTGCTGGGATACAGTTCCCGCCTCACAAAGGCTGTCAACAAGGTTCTCCAAGAGACCAGATTTTTATGTCCAAATAATTCAATTTAATTTTATTGGTAGCTTATATATTGCACAATATCACAAACCACTAATTTGACATATAACATCCTCTGTTCTTACACCCTTGATTTAAAAAAAAGGAAAAAAAGAAAGATTATTTATTAGTTAATAAATGTGTTTTTATACTAAACAGTCACTACTGTAACTTAAACTTTTACTAACAAAACTAAAGAAAAACTGAATTTAAATGAAATTATTATGTAAGTGTTGTACTTAAGTACAGTTTTAGGGTACTTATACTTCTAGTGTGTGATAATTTATACTGCTAACTTTTCAGTTTACATGAACTACTGTACAAAAAGCTTCATGCTGCATTTTAAAGACTAAATACGGGTTTCCTCCTGTTTTTATCTTATGTTTTAACAATCACATATATATAATATGTACTGTTATATTTTATGTCATTGGTACATGGTTATGATGTGTTTCAGGCATTAATCTTTATGTGGTTGATATGTCTGTATACAACAAAAGGGTTAGTGTTAAAATGGACTTAAACTAAAGTAAACGCTGTCCCCACACTGGAGGATCATTGGGCAGATGTTGGGTCCCATTCGCCCCACCGACACTCTTGATTTGAGTCCAAATGATCCTGTATTGAGCGGTTTACAGAAGTAACATTTCCGGCTGGATCGAAGTCGAATCCCAAATATCAAACATGTTCGATATTTACGACTTGAAATCCTGTAGTGTGAAAGGACCGGTGATGACACACTGAGCAGAAACCCACAACAGCCGGTGAGAGCTGACTGGGAGGCTGCTGTCAGTCATGGATTCATCCACAGTGTTCCTCTATTTGTTTTTTGGTTCAAAACGTTTGTCACGTTTGATGTTTTTTCCTGTTCTCTGAAATCGTTTTGTATAAATGGAAAGTGTGTCTGGCGTCTGTTTTATTACCATTAAAATATTAAAATCATGTTAAATCTGTTGTTATGTCTGTGGTCTCCCACTTCTATAAAATCACATCCTCTAATGTGATTTTCATTAGTGCCTAATGATGACCACTGACTGACTGTAGGACTACTGTATTAGTACATACTGTAGTGTATTAGTACACACTGTGGTGTATTAGTACATAATGTACTGTATTAGTACACACTGTGGTGTATTAGTACACACTGTACTGTATTAGTACATGCTGTGGTGTATTAGTACATACTGTGGTGTATTAGTACATACTGTAGTGTATTAGTACATACTGTAGTGTATTAGTACACACTGTAGTGTATTAGTACATACTGTGGTGTATTAGTACATACTGTAGTGTATTAGTACATACTGTGGTGTATTAGTACATACTGTGGTGTATTAGTACATACTGTAGTGTATTAGTACACACTGTAGTGTATTAGTACATACTGTACTCTATTAGTACACACTGTGGTGTATTAGTACATACTGTAGTTTATTAGTACATACTGTACTGTATTAGTACATACTGTGGTGTATTAGTACATACTGTACTGCATTAAGACATACTGTAGTGTATTAGTACATACTGTGGTGTATTAGTACATACTGTAGTTTATTAGTACATACTGTGCTGTATTAGTACATACTGTAGTTTATTAGTACATACTGTAGTGTATTAGTACATACTGTAGTGTATTAGTACATACTCTGGAAGCAGCACTGGGCCTATATGACATTTGGCCAGAAGATGTCACTATATGATAAGAAACAGTACCATCATTATGACGTTTCCTTTATATGTTTGTATATGTGCCATCTGAATAGTGAATTCAAGGTGAGCTGGTCGTCATGGAAATAATCCACTGAGATGAGGCTCTGCATTAATTAAATCTAAACATCTTACATGTTGTAGTATTGACCTTGTTCTTCAGAGTAGTTCTCACACAAAGCTTCACATTCCCACTCTAAGTACATTTTGCTGATAATACTTATGTACCTTACTTCTACTTAAGTAGAATTTAAATGCACTTGTAATATTGCTGTATTGGTATTTTTACTTAAGTAAAGGATCTGAATACTTCTTCCACCACTGCACAATATGCAGTATATATATACAGTGTATATATATATATATCATCATCATACTGCACAGCCCCAACAGTGTTGTCATAATATAAAACATAATTATTTGACTGATAAACAACTTAACTGTAATGTTGTTATATTTAATCCCATACTAATGTAACACCATATTAATTTAATACCATACTAATGTAACACCATAATAATGTAACACCATATTAATGTAACACCATACTAATGTAACATCATAATAATTTAATCCCATACTAATGTAACACCATATTAATGTAACATCATATTAATTTAATCCCATATTAATGTAACACCATACAAATATCATGATGGGTTGGAGACAAGAGGGCTCTTATTTTGAAGTCAAGGTCGAGGGAATTCCAGGGACTTTTATTGTGAAGTGTGGCGTCGGAGCTCTCCAGACACACACACACACACACAGAGGAGCAGCAGCGGTGGAGTCACTATGACAGGAGACAAGTTTACAGGCTGATCTCGGCTGGTTGGCGGCCGGTGTTTATTCTGCGTTACACCTGAACACCTGCTGGACACGTTACAGTTAGCGGATACAGAGCAGCAGGAGAAGCAGCAGGAGGAGAAGCAGGAGGAGCAGGAGGAGAAGAAGGAGCAGGAGCAGCAGGAGGACCGAGTGACTGCTGTGGCGGCGAAACATGAACAAAAACCACCGAGTGCCGAGCAGCCGATCCCTGAGTGCCGTGGAGGTGAAGAGCAAGGTGCAAACGGCAACTGTTGTTTGTTTGTTTGTTTGTTTGTTGTCTCGTCCTGTGATGCCACTCGGGCTAATTTAGCTTTGCTAAGCGGCTTCATGGCAACTTATGATGTCGCACAAATTAGATACAAACAGACGGAGCTCAGCTCAGGTTTCACACCGCCGTGAAACGGCGACGTTGACGTGACGTCGCCTCGTTGCGACGCTGCTCGGTAAGTTTGGTC
Source organism: Pampus argenteus (assembly GCA_036937835.1). Taxonomy (NCBI): domain Eukaryota; kingdom Metazoa; phylum Chordata; class Actinopteri; order Scombriformes; family Stromateidae; genus Pampus; species Pampus argenteus. Next base: position 1,342,047 of record CM072864.1, on the reverse strand, counting down.
GTTAAGCTCGTTAGTTGAAGGTTCCTGTCGGTGACGTCACGGCGAGCCAGTCACCTGTCGCAGCCTCGTCGCACCTGAATCCAAGTTTGAGCCGTGGACGGAAGAAGATGCTGATGTCAGACATGCAGTGTGTGCGGTGTGTGTGCGCAGTGTGTGCAGTGTGTGTGCGGTTTGTGTGCAGTGTATGTGCAGTGTGTGCGGTTTGTGTGCAGTGTGTGCGGTTTGTGTGCAGTGTGTGTGCAGTGTGTGTGCGGTTTGTGTGCAGTGTATGTGCAGTGTGTGCGGTTTGTGTGCAGTGTGTGTGCGGTTTGTGTGCACAGGCCTGCAGAGCGACGCAGCCTCAGGCGCTTATTGCTGGTCAAAACTAGTTTCTTTACACCTACATATGTTGACACAAACTGACTGCTGTATGTATAGTAGTTTAAGCCCTAAAAGGTTATTGACTAACTCTTATGTTCATTATTGATTAATTGATTAGTTGTTTGGTCTATAAAATGTAGACTAGATCACTCACGCATCACAATAAAGATATTCAGTTAACTGTCATACTGAGGACTAAAGAAATCAGAAAATATTCATATTTAATTAAAATAAAAGACTCAAAGTGATCAATCGATTATCAAAATAGTCGTCAATTAACATAATAGTTTTAGCTCTGTAACTTTTTCCCACTTTATAACTTCACTATGAATTCATCTCGGCTCATTTTAACGTCTCGTGTCCCAGAAACAGGCCTGGAGCCTTTAATTGAGACACCTCCGTGTTTCAGAACATGAGTGTCCGTGTTGGCAGCCAATAGTAGATCATCTTTTGTCAGCGCTCGGCAACAGTAACCACAACAGTTGGTACTCCTCATCAACACCACCAATGGGACATTGTGCTCGGCTACACAGTCGTCTACAGATTAGAAATGTGCAGCCATTGATCCGGTCGGACCACAGAGAGCACCGCGTTACTCATAAACCAGAGACGTGTTCTGTGGGACACGTTGTCTTCACGACGGCGACTGCGTAGCAACCGGTCTGTGAGACAGTGAGACATCCACAGTCATCTCAAAGTCTGCATCAATAATTCATCACTCGTGGCTTGACTCTTACATACAGCCTACAGTGGGTTTTATTATCCAGGCTATGGTACCAGTGTATCTCCCTCATACATGTGCTCACGTGTTTACTTCCTGGTATGATTGTGCTCACATGTGTACACCTGTCTGTCTGTCTGCCCAGTTCGGTGCAGAGTTTCGTCGGTTCTCTCTGGATCGGTCGAAGCCGGGTCGCTTTGATGAGTTCTACGGCCTCCTGCAGCACGTGCATCGCATCCCCAACGTGGAGTTGTTGGTGGGCTACGCCGACGTTCATGGCGACCTGCTGCCCATCAACAATGATGACAACTACCACAAGGCCATCTCCACCGCCAGCCCTCTACTCAGGCTGTTCCTGCAGAGGAAAGGTGAGCACGTATATTTGAACAATGCGTCCTAGTTTCCAACAGTTTGTTAGCTCAGGTCTGCTTTCCTATGGAAATACAAACAAATATTTGTGTTAGCTTTTGACTAGTATAGCTTAGAAATATGGAAATATTTACTTTATTAAACAGAAAAATATGTTATTAAAAACTGCTTCAACACTTTTAGCTGCGTCCTTCGCTGTCCGACTTCTGACCCACATGAGAAGCAGCGTGACGTCTCACTGCGAGAGCTAAACGAAACTAAAAAAATAATGATTATGAGCTATAAGGTACTGAGGTGTGTTGTTACATAACAGAAAGATGCTGTGGTCAAACATGGAGGAGTGTTTTCACTGTGTGACTGTCAGTTTTAGGAAATACAGGTTCCAAGTTCAACACAAACACTTGTCGCCTTGTTTTTTTTACTTCCTCCCTGCCGTTACCTGCACTAATTATCATTGTTGTTTTGCTGTTACATGGTTGTACATGGTAAAATTATAAAACATGTATGTATGAGTTGGACCTGTTGAATGCAGGGGCACCTGGGGTCTGCAGGTCGGGCCGCGGCTCTGTTGTGTTTAAGCTGTCTCGCTGTGCCATATGACCCTATACAAGCTAAGCCACTTTGTCAGGAGGAGATTAGTGGGGTCACTGTGTTGCGCTGCATGGGATCCGTGTTACAATTACACGCTCCAGACACTAGCCCCACGCTGGGATCACTGCTGCTCACACACACCCACGAAAACATGCAGGCATCACACATCAGTCAGAAACAAACACTCCTTGAAGACACACACACACACACACACTCACGCAGCCACAACCCCCCACAGACCCCCCCTCATCCCCTCATCTTACTGCTAAGTACCAGGAGCAGTTGGTCCAAGCTTAACAAGCTCTGTGGTGTGCAGATGCAGCAGATTAGCAGCTTATACACCATTTATTATGTATCTGCAGACACCGGTTATCATCTGCAGTGATGACTTTATAGTGAGTTAATGGTTTCTCTATGCATGCTGGGAGCTGTTTGTTTATCTGGCAGCAGAACGAGGAGGTCTTCGTGATGCTGTCTGTTGTTCTGGTGGTTTTTTGACCTTTTGTTAAGACCCTCTTTTTAACAAGGCAAGTCGACTCCCAACTCTTTCATGTTATCAGCAGCAGAGGAGGGTCACGGGGTCACAGTGGGAGGGTCACACCTGTGCGTGTGAGTAACTTCACTAAACCAGTTTGTGTTTAGTGCATACTTTCAGTCTTGTGTGGTCACAAACTGGCCTCAACCGTCCTCTGAGACTGTAACTGAGCCATGAGGTAAATGGTCAGTGGTTCGATGTGAATGGTTGTTATTACATAAGACTTCAGACACGGCAGCAGCGTTGCTCAGTGTTTGTTCTTACTTGGCCTGCATGGAATAATGTGTTCAGCCCCAGTGATTGTAAACGGGTTCACGGCTTGATGTGTGTGTGTGTGTGTTAAAAGAAAAGAGCGTCTCGTGTCATGTGAGGGTATTTTTAGCACCGTGTTTTATATGTCTGGAAGACTAAATGCAGGCTATTTTTATTGCAGGCTTGGTGCTCGGTGGGTTTTGTTCGTTGCGTGTGTTGTGCGGAGGTTGGATGTGAGGCTGTGTGTGTCTGTTGCTGTATTGTTGTGGTCTGGTTGTTGAATAATGCCCACATTGTTGTTGCTCCTGCATCAATGCTACATCACTGAGCGGCCATTAATGTCGTATTGTTCACTGAAAAATGGGGCGAGTGTTTGGATGTGTGTCAGCGGGCGTCCCCTACACCCCGCCACCCCCATCCGTGAACAGTGTCTCGGTGACTATTGAACAGGCAGCGAGGTGTCCACTGTTTACTCGTTGTCATGGCAGCGCTGAAGAGAGGCCAGCTCATAGGTGGATTAACAGTGCTGATGGGAGCTGCAAAGCATGCTGGGAGCAGTGCTGCTAGCATTCAGACTTAAAAACACAAACTATGGATGTGTCAGACACGCCACAAAAATCAATACGCGCTGAATGATTCCCAGTCCAGGAAGCACATTCACTGATAGGATCTGTTTCCTGGTCCACGCTGCTCACTAAGCTCAGTGTAAACGGAGAACATCATCCACTGTTGTTGACATTTGTCTTCATCCTCATATTAGCGATCAGCTGTTTTTAGATGCTGATGAGAAGCAGCTTTACAGTCTGGTTGTAGACATATTAACAAAACCTTCCAGCATTCATTTATTCAGGTGCGTCACAAATCATGACATAGCAACACATTTAATTACTTTGCTTGAAAAGAAAATGATTGAATATTGCACCTCAGGTATATGGCTGAGGACAGGTGAGACACACCCAGGTTTATGTTGGATTGACTGTAAACATGAAGACTTTATCAGGACACAGTTTCCAGGCCGTCATCCGTGCGGTAACAGCAGCGGTTCATTCTCTCTCAGGGTGTGGGTTTGTTTGGTGAATGGCTCATAACTCCTCACCAGCGAGGGACAAGAATGCCGGCATTCACGTATCTCAGCTGGGATTGTTTTGACAATTAGTAACCAGTGTATGAGTCATCCGGTCAGAGAAAATGTAGAGGGTGAAAGTCCAACACAGACAGAGTATACCCACCCTGCAAAGCAAGCACAGGATAATAGACACCGCAACATGTAACAGAGGAGATATGTATATGTTGGGTTTGAGATGAAAGGATTTAAAGCAGCAGAGACAAAGTGCTGGCAGGTGTTGAGGTTGTTACAGGAAGGAAAAGTTATTCCCCGTGTTGCTGATGATGGACTCGGAGCACCGGAGGAGGAATGCGTGGAGGAGGGACATATTGTAGGCCTAATAAGAGAGATGGAAGGATGAAAGGGAGAGAGAGTAAACAGTATTATAGAGGGAGTAATGTATAAGGCATTGTTTAGGCTAGGCATGTAATTAGAGGCGCAGGGAAAGGAGAGGGAGTCGTGTAAGTGTGATAGGAATGCAACAAGAGGGAGAGAGAGAGAGAGAGAGAGAGGGAGAGGAGGATAGTGGGAATAGTATTAGTGAAGGAGGAATGCAGAGTGAGGCCCAAGCTGGGGAGGGAGGCAGAGAGGGGGAGAAAGAAATGAAGAGGGATGGAGGAGGAGGGATGGAGGGGGCATTTTGGGTGGAATGTGGCCAGCCTCTCATCATGTCTGCTGGCTAGATTACACGGGACAGCAGGTCAGACTGGACCTCCACTATAAGACAGGTACAGATGGACAGAGAGAGAGTGAAAGAAAGCAGAGAGAAATAAGAGAGAGAGAGAGAACACTAAAAGGGTTAGAGTTAGGATAGATGAATGGATAGAGGGGGAGGAGGGGGAGGAGGGGAGGAAACGGGGGGGAGATCTGGATAAGAAAAAAGGATGAGGGTGAAGCGGCACTTTGTGAAAGAGAGACAGACTGTGATGTAGAAAGTGAAAAACGAGGCAGATGTAGAGAAGGGAAGGCAGGAAGTGAGCTGTACTTTGGAAGGAGTGTGTACATGTTGTCAGGTGAGTGTGTGACGTGCTGCAACACAAACCGTTGAACTTTGTCAGCTCGGGACTCAGAGTCATAAACCCTCGCTGGTATCATCACGGCAGGTTCAACAACGAGCCGTTTCACTTCATGTCTTCATCAACACCACAGACGGAGACATCGAGAGGAAATAAAACTAATGAAAATGTTAATGTTAAAATACATTGAAATCCATTATTTCTTATCACCACCTGTGTGATCTTTTTCTTGCGGCTTGCTAGCAGACAGATGAATGTCTTGCTGGGTTTTGTATTTACAGAATACTCTTTAGGTCGCTTGGCTTTGTGCTACAGCGATATCATGGTATACATAATTACTGACATGCCTATCTGTGAATTTCTGCCAGATATCATATTTACTGTGGCTAGCGGTGCATCGTAGCCAGCAGGCTCTGACATGCAGCTCCAAACACTGTTTGTATCAAGAATATTAGCGAGTTAGTTTATTATACATGCAGAGTTTACAGTTTTATAGGAGGAGGTATAGTAGTTAATGTAAATAGTTAATGTAAAGGTTAAAAAGTCTTTCAGCTTTAGTGCAGTGGACTACACGTTCACCATGACAATGTGACATAAGGCTCAGTGTCCAGATCTAACTGCAGACTGGCTGTGTTGTCTTCCAGGGTCAGATGCTGACAGCAGCACAGAGACAGAAGCAGCCCGTCCCTCCCCAGTAAAGTCCCTATTCAGACGCATGAGTGACAGACTTGTCAGGCTAGACTTGGGCTCCTCCAGCCCACGCGGTTCTTCTTCTACTCCGTCCTCCCCAACATCTAGTCCTCCCTCTTCCTTCCTCTCCTGGACGCTACATGTAGCAGGGCTGCGTCGAATGCTCCGCTTATCAGCCCCAGATCTCACCGCCCCACCTCAGCCTCGGCCTCTTTCTTGTAACCTGGCACTGAAACCGACATCCCCAAGTGACCTGCCCCAGTCCCCTACCCCGCCCTGTCCCAAACTCAAATCCAGCCTCAGCCCCAGGCACATCCCTGCTCCCAGCTGTGTCCCCGTGGCTATACCGAGCCCAAGCACCGGCCTTAGTCCCTCCACGACCGGTCCAGCCCACGTACCACATGCTGACTCTTAGCTGCATGTCTCAGTCAGGGAGGGCAGGCAGATCAGCCCGAGAGCATAACAGAGGCAGAAAGAGACCAAGAGGGACAGACAGAGGTGGACACCTGCTGAGAGATGGACCCCAGTGACAGAATGAGTGAAGGGCACAGGGGAGAAAAATGGGAGGGTGGGTGGAGGAGGCATTGCAGGAAGGAGAGAGGTGTCTGTGTCAGCACAAAAGGAACTGATGAAATTACTTCATACTGCAGTGACGAGACACACACACACACACACACACACACACACACACACACGGGACCGTGCTGTACATGAGTGTAGACTGGTAAATAAAACCCAGTAATAAGCTGTCTGTTCACACGCAGCGACATTAAACTACAGTGTAGATTTTATTTTCCGTATGATTTGATGAATGGCTGCCGGGTCATAAAGCTGACTGATGGCTGCGATGGAGAATTCATGAGGAGGAAGCAGCTAATGTTCATGACCAGAGTCCTTTGAATTATGGATTTTAATAAGCGTTTCTTCACATTGTCGGCTCTATTACACATGAAGGCTTTGTGTTTGCAGGTCTGTACAGCACCAACGCCTCCTATCAGTCACTCTTCTCTGTTTTCCTGCTGTTCTCTCTCTTTAACCTCCCTCCTTCCACTTCTTTCTCCTTCTCTTATCAGCAGCCTTAAGGCGCTTTTATCTGGGCTGTGCCAGGGAGGTATGCTCACCACACCAGGAATAGTAACCCTCCGGGAATTTACTCCTTTGAAAGTTTTTTTATCACCACCTCCTCCTTTTTCCTTTCTTCTCTCTCTTTCTCCTCTGTCTGTATTTGCTGTATTCCTTCTTTCTTTCCTGCCTGTTTCTCATCTCTTGTTTTTACACTGCTCCTGTTTTTTCTCATCTGCACTATTTCACATTGCCCCCCCCCACCACCTCCTCCTCCTCCTCCTCCTCCTCCTCCTATCGTTCTGTGTCAGGAACAGCGTGGCACAGACTGTGGTGGATTTGTCATCAACGAACCTGACTGTTTTCAGACCTTCAGCCTTCAGCTTCTTGTCTTTCTCTTTGTTTCATGAACAGCAGTTGTTGTTCATTATAAATAAATAAAATGTTAGATAGATATACTTTATTAATCCCAAAAACTGGGCAATTAGTGAGTTACTGTTAAATAAAGTTTTTTTCCACTTTTACAGTCATTGTATGACATTAAGACCACCTGCATAAATACCTGTACTATGAATATAGATACTGTAGTGTCAGTAACAGCAGTAATAGTGGTAGTAGTGTTTATGAGTGTCATGTAACTCCTTCCTGATAGCGTTGTGTCACCTGCACACAGTATCAAGTTTCCCTGACGCAGCGGCCAGGACGACAGGTACCAGGAAGTCATGGATTATTGGTGTCATCATTATGTTTCAAGGGAAACCAGCTTTATCAGCCTGTATCATCGTAGTAGTTACTGAAGACGTACTCTGAATAATCCTCTGTTAATGAGAGTAAAAGACGCAGCCATACAGGTATATGCGTGTGGTTTTCTGTGTGTAAAGCAAGCAGGAAGTGTCACTGACAGAGATAATGGTGCCTGCACATCCCACTTACTCTGAGGCATTGACATCGGCTCTTTTAAAAGCCAGCGTGTGAAAAGTAGAGCAGAGGAGGAGATGATGCGTTTGACCGACGCCGCTCTGAACAAGCGGTTTCTTCTCCTGAGGTGGAGTTGTCTTCGAGTAAAGATGCATTAGTTGTTCATTGTGTGTGTGTGTGTGTGTTATATACTACAGAGAGGAATGACTAAGCATCACTGCGTGTGTCCTCCTCCTTGTGTTGGTGTGTGTTGGGTTGTTCGTTTCTCCTCCATTGCTTCGCTTCCTTTTCTCCTCACTGACTCCATTCAACGCGTGGGAAATCAAAGCAGCCACTGCATAGTTGGAATATCTAACCTGTGCAGAGCTATGTGTCGGGCCGGGGATTATGTTTTTACTCAGGATGTGTGAATTATTTATGCCCTAAGTGTGAACACTGATTTCAAGACACTGCAGGTGTGTTAGATGGGTTAGTCTGGTCTCCGGTGATGAAGTACACTTCTAGAAAAGTTCAAAATCAACCGGGGAGGCAGAGAGATTTTAAGTCTCTGGTCTTTATGGGTCAAGTCTCAGAGACAAGCAACATCATTTCAGGTCAATACAAAGCCAACGAAGCGATTAAACAACAGTTTTCACACGTTGTAGTGTAGTACAGTCCTGACTGTTTGCTGAACTCCTACCCTGAACAGAGATCGTCCAATCATAGTTTAGTAACCATGACTTTGCTCCTCAGTCTGTCTAACTTTTTGTCATCGCTGTATTAAAAACAGATTTTAGAATAATTTACCTTTTTTGTGGCTGTTATTGAGGGTACAGAATACCCACACACTGTATACAGCACACACAGTACATATTTAAATTAAACTTCACATTTGTTTAGTCAAACATGTTAATTTTCCATTTTGCATATGACCCTAGTGTACTGCATGATCCTCACATGTATGTTTGTGTCCCAGGACAACAGCAAAACATCCCAAATATGAAAATACACTTTAAGATCACTGCTTTAATGTGTAATCTCTCTCTCTTTTAAAAAAAAAAAGGCTTTATATTATTTATACTTCAACAAATGAGGAGGAGCGTGTGTGTTTATATTGTGACTTGCCTATAGGTCGTTGTAGCCAATTAAAGTGAGAGCTTCTGTGCTCTAATGAGCTGTAATGTAGCTGTGGGTTTCCAGGGTATTGAGTTTCTCTGTGCTGCTGTTCATTAGGGCATCAGTCTCATCTCTAACCATAGATAAACATAATATATGTGTGTGTGCTAACAGATGCTTACATATGTTGTTTCCATGTGTGTTTATAGCATGTGCTTAGCGCCAGTGAGTGGCCCTGAGGGACCGGCCTATTCTCTATCCTCAACTATAACTCTGTTGTCAGGTCTGGCCTTTCATACGCTGCAGATGGAGAGATGGTTTAGATGAAAAGAAGTTAGAAAGAGAAATGTGGAGCATCGCCTTGTATGCATGACTGAACAACCCTGTGTCAGTGATGGAGGGAGACGTGTGTGCTTTGAAACGTCCACATTATTAGCACGATGCTCGTAGAGAAAACAGCCTGAACCAGAACAAAACTGAAACTTTAGCTTTGACCTCTTGTGAAGCTGTTGTCGCTTTATTTTCTTTCTCGTGTGGAGTTAGCCTATAAGGTCAGGGCTGGCAAAGATATAGTTAGTGCGTGTATACACTGGACTCGTGCCCCATGGGAACTGAAATGTGAGAGTGCTGCTCTTTCTTGGGACAATTGATCCTTTGTTGTGGTTTTAGAGATGGAGAGGGGAGTGGTGGGGTGCGTACCTGTCAGAACCGGAGAGCTGGAATCTTTATCAGACACCTGAGTGGATATTTTCCCAGATTACACAAGCATACACACACACACACACACACACACACACACACACACTCGGCGAGAGGGAGAGACAAGTATTCAGTGTAATATTGCCAGATCTTTATTTATAGAGCGCTTTCATCTAAGAACAGAAGAGATGAGTTTACAGAGTGCTTTGAAAACGGCAAAATGTGACAAGGTGAAAAAGGTGAAGTAGAAATGTGTTAAAAATAACAACACTTTGACTGAATCAGGCTTGTTGTTGGTCCCACAGATGTTAATGTTTAGCTACTTGTATTTCACTGGTTAACTATTAGAGAGACATGGTTCCAGTTTTCACTCTCACCTGCTGAACAATAGCTGAGTTTAAGTCTACAGTAGCTCAACAAAATGTACATAACGAAGGGCTCATGCACCAGAAATGTGGTCATAATATTCCTGGTTCAAATGTGACCGGTCGGTGTGTCAAACCTACTTTATCTCTTATCTTAAAACGGAGATCTTTTAATAGAGTGGTTCAATGATTGATATCTGTCTGTTAAACATGAAGCTACCAGCGAGCCAGTTGGTTTCTTTTTAATGTCATCATTCTGAGAATGATGGATCCAAATGCACAATCTGTGACACCAACCATATGCTCATTAAATCTGTAACACAGCGTCTCTGCTCGCCATATGCACCTGCGAGGCTGTACGCAGCATATGTAGGCTAATTTGTGGGTGGCAGCATGTCAGAGTGCTGATGGAGGACGAGGAGTTGGAGCGAGCGGCTGGCTGGTGCAGCGCTTAGCATCGGTACAACCTGAGGGGAGTCCTGGGGATCAGCGCCGTGTGTGTGTTCGCCACAGACGGCCTGCAGGGATGCCTCCAGCTGAGAGCATTATTCATTTTCCTGAAAGTACATGACGCAACAGAATGTCAGCATGAATAATGACCTGATGTATAATGAGCATGGCGTGATATTAATGAAATATTAACCAGCCTTTGATAACGCTTCCCCTTCTTTCTCTTCTCTTTTTGGCTCCCTGTCATGTCTTCCTCTTCTTCTACTTCCTCTATCTTTCATTTTGCAGAGGAAGCTGATTATTCAACGTTTGGTACCGACTCTCTGACCAGGAAGAAAAACACAGTGCTTTCGGCAGTTCTTCTGCGGCCTGACACCAACAGGAAAAAACCGCCGGTTATCATCAGTCTCCCAAGGGACTTCCGACCCGTCTCCTCCATCATCGATGTGGACATTCTCCCCGAGACGCACCGACGAGTGCGCCTGTACAAGCATGGCCAGGAGAAGCCGCTGGGCTTCTATATCCGTGATGGCTCCAGCGTGCGGGTCACACCGCAGGGCCTGGAGAAGGTCCCGGGGATATTCATCTCTCGAATGGTGCCCGGCGGGCTGGCGGAAAGCACCGGCCTGCTGGCGGTAAACGACGAGGTGCTGGAGGTGAACGGTATCGAGGTGGCTGGGAAGTCTCTGGACCAGGTGACGGACATGATGATCGCCAACAGCCACAACCTCATCATCACCGTCAAGCCTGCCAACCAGCGGAACAATATTGTTCGCAGTGGAGGAGGTGGTGTTGCATCTGGTAGCTCAGGGCGCTCATCAGACAGCGGCGCCAGCTTCTATGGCTACTCATCGCTGGGTGTGGTCGGCGCTGCGGCCTCCATGCCATCGCACATCATCCAGAACTTCCCCGTTGGGGAGCTGGACAGCGACGAGGACGACGAGGACCTGGTGATCGAGGCAGGAGGCGACGGTGAGCCCATCAGGCGCACCCCCTCCAACTACAGCATGCCCTCGCTGCCTCACTACGAGCCGCACCTCAACCTCCGAGCTGCCGCCACCTCCATGTCTTCTGTCTCCATCGAGGCCAACGGGACCCTACCGGCCAGCACCAGCAGCGGATATCTCAGCAATGCCAACGCTACATCGACCACACCGTCGCCAGACAGAGCAACGGAGAGGCGGAGTCTGGAGGAGGACGGCACAGTTATAACTCTGTAGACTCACACTAAACACTGGAAACCAGAAATAGAAGCACACTCAAATACTTCCACACACACACAAATCACACAGGAACATCTAAACAGTGACTGTACCTGAGAAGCACAATATGTGTATATATTAAGTGAAAATACATAAAAAATAAATTGCGCCAATGACCATGCATGTGTGCCATAGCGGTGACACACACGCCCCTCCCCACGTCAGTGTCATTTGGTAAAAACCTGTCCCTCCCCGTCCTCGAGAAGCACTTGTTTTTATTCCAAAAACTGTTGTTATGATGAGCTTCCACTAGAGGGCAGAGATGAGACACTCAATCCTCCCCGTTTCTTTAAATGAATACATGAATACATGAAGGTACAAGTCCTGTGAATGAGTGAATTCTTCTCTCACACCACACACAGTGAAACAGGATGTTAGCTCAAGCTGTTGTTGACAATCTGTCCCCACCCGACCCCCACCCCAAACGTTACGGTACTCTCCACCGAATAAGGTACCAAAACAATCTACCAAGTGCTGAAATCTGCAATAATACTGTTTTTTTTATTTTAAAGGTGTTTTGCGTTGGCTCGGAGGCTTTTAATCACTGATCTTACCTGCGTTAACGATGGATTGATCATGAAAGCTTGATGATTTTAATAATTCTTGGGAGCAGCTTGTCTTTTGAAAATCCCTTTACCATTAGGCCTGTGCTTTATACTTTTAAATACTTTCTGTCTAGTTTTTTTTAATAATACTTGTATCTCACAAGTGACCACATGACCATTTTTCCATCTGACCAATGAGAAGTCACTAATCCTACCTGAGAGTGAGACACGTTAGAAGTAATTTCCCTCACGTATTTCCTTCATATTGCACTCCCTCTTCCTTTCCATGACAAGGGCTATTTCCCCTGCTGCATGTGTACAAATGACAAAATGTGAATGTGATTTAGTTTGTTTATTTGTTTGTTTTCTCTCTCCATTTCGTTCTGGACCATCTCAGTGCTGCACAGTATGTTCATCTCTGTTTTCCAGCCAGGTCCAGAGTTCATTTTGATGTGTCCAGAGACATATTCACATATTCTCCAGTATTTCTGCACTGTGTCCTTTTCACGTCTTCACTCAACTTCAGTTCAATTAATGGCCACACTTTGAATGTAACACAATAACTGTACACACAATAGATGGTAAATATGGACCTAAAATGCACGTCAGTAACTGGACTGTAGAACGAAACTAGAATTAGTGCTACGTACAGTGATGTAAGAGGAACCCACCTGTGACTTAAAGTAAGCTGCCGTCAGACTGAGTCACCTTGAAACAAACACACACACGCTCTGACTCTGGGAACAAACTAACTCAGTTTCTGTGTTTGATAAAGGTGAGGCAGGTCCGTCTTATGTACAGCACGTCTGGTTTGTTCTCTTCTTTCCACTGAAGCTGTTGCTTTCCTTAAAAACTCCCCGACGTGGCTAAAATGGGATTTTTTTAGGTTATATATATATAAATGGGATTGATTTGACTCTTGATTGATTTTTGGGTTGTCGAGTTTATCCACCGTCATGTAAGTTGTATATATTTATTGCAGCTTTAAATTGTATTAAATTGCACTTAACCTCAATTAATTAGAAATGACATAAGTAACTCTTTAGTCTCTGTTCTTGAAGCGGATCATAACATTCATCAGAGGTATACGGTGCATCCATTACCGTCACACTGCTGCTGAACGCCTCCCTCAAGTGAAAGCAGATGGTCTATTATTTCTCTTATTGATTTTTGGTGTTTGCCGTCTGTTAAAAGCTTACTCACTAAAACACGGTTGACACACATTCACAGACACTCATCTTGATGTTTATTGGCTTCGTTTGTGCACTTGTAATAAAACCCAGATCACCATCACACTACTGTTCATTCGTTCAGACGGTGACTTTTTAAGACAGGAAATGATTTCATTACCCAGCTGTATGTGCATCCACGTCTTTTGGCCTTTTTATGGTACAGCAGGTACTAGTGGGACTCTTCTTCTTCTTTTATTCCCTACATTAAACACTAATGAATGGTAAATCTGAATGGACTTTTAGAAATCAATGTTAATTTATTTTCTTCTTCTCTGACTGTACCGCAGGACACTGGGATTGTAACCGCAGCGACTTTGTGTTATTTATTCTCTAATCATGCGTCCGCATATTTTCTTTCTTTGTACACATTTTATTACTTTATTTTTATAATGATGTGTTGTTGTTGATTCATTCATTGTTGTTTTCGTCATAAATCTCAAGGTAGATGTTATTGCCCATTAGAGATAATTTCATTTTTTTTTCCATACTGTGAATTATGATTTTGTGGGTGAAAAACCTCAAAACACGCTTCATGTTTTCATTTGAGTCCAATTTTTCTGTTTTTGTTTTTACAAGTGATCGAGCAATGACTTTTGCTTGCCAGATAAATCCTATGGTATAGATTTGTAATGAAGATTGTCAGTATTTTCATATTGATGCTATATATATATATGATGTACATTTTTATCACATAATGAAGATGTTTTAAGATTCAACTGGAGATATGTATGAATAAATAGATGTACACCTGTAATTCCTGATTGGAGGAGCTGGATAAAATAAACTAATGTAGCAATATTTACTGTCTGCTGGTAATTAACTGCAGTTCAATTAAAAGCTATGAGACTGGATAATAATAATAAAATTAATCAAACAGTGTTTAATTTAAAGGGCAGGTTAACAGTGTGTTAAAGCATCAGTCAGGTGTCCATATGAACAGTGACTGTAATCATTGCTCCTGTTCATACTGGCTGTTCAAAGATCTGCTTCAAATGTGCTTTCAGTGTCAGTGATGGAGGTTAAAATCCACAGTGTGTCCACACAGTCATTTAAAGTAGATGTGAAGCTTCTCTGAGGCTTCATCAGTGTGAGTTAGTCATATCAAGTGGATATCTGACACATTTACAGTCTGTTTAGCATCAAATTCCCTCTTTGTGTTTCCCTGTTGAGCTGTGGTGGAAGTATAGGAACAAAAAGAGGGACTTTGGCTCTAAAAACACTGTAACGTTCAAACATATCTGCTGGATTTGAAGCTTCATATTAGCTTCACATAAACTTTAAATCCATGTTTGTGGGTTTAGTCTCCATCACTTCCATTGTAAGTGTATTATGAAGTTTCACTGTTCATTTAGTCTCCTGACTCTTGACTTAAACAGTGGATCCGCCCTTTAGCTCCATTGTTTCTTGGTGTTGTGGCGCCACCTGCAGGACATTTAATGAACACAGGAGCGCTTAATTTGCTTCACGGTGAAAACAGTTGTTAAACTTTCGACACGTTAAAGCACATTTATAAACTTCACCCGCGTTGCTTTAAATGACTTTAAATGATTCATAAATGTACCACGAATCATCAGTATGAATATGTGACCCTGTTTCTCCTGTTGGTCATGTAGTAAAAAAACAAACACCCAGACAGCTGAGAGTCACGTGACGTGACGTGTCACCAAACATGGCGGTGCTGAGCTGAGGTTAGCAACTCTACCGCTGGACTGACACCGATAGCCTGGCTTTCGTTAGCTTCCCTTATCACCTGCTGCTTATTCGCAGGGCCAGGCCGAAGATGACGGCCTGAGAGAGGAGCGGGAACAACCGAGAGATGCAACAACAACAACAAAAACAACAACAACAACAACAGCAGCAGCAGCAGAGGGCAGAAAACAGTAAAACTAAGAGCATGTTTCTGTCTCGGGCGCTGGAGAAAATCCTGTCGGATAAGGAGGTGAAGAGGAGCCAGCACAGCCAGCTGCGTAAAGCCTGCCAGGTGGCCCTCGGTGAGCGTTTGTTTTATGTGCTGCTTGTGTGTTTTTATGCGGAGCTTCATTGAAACGTTTCTGTCGTGTCTGTCGCTGTCTTGTTGGAGCTAGCTAGCTAGTTAGCTTGTGAGTTGGCCTTCATCGTCTCTGCTCAGCTGCCCGTTGACGTTACAGGCAGCGACAGCTAAATGTGTGTCGGCGTCACTTTCACAGCATCACGTTTGTCACACAGTGCGGATATTTATCGAGTCTTTTCATCACAGTCACCGCTGTTAATGTCGGCAGGTGGACATGCTAACAGGTAGCCGTTAGCTTGCTAAACAGACCAATCCCTGTGTTGTACGTATCACTGTCACCCAGACAGACACACGCAGGCTACCTGACTCCAGGACACTGACATCCGTGCTTTTCCATCCAACACAGTCACAGATAGTGTTACACAGACACACAACAGCTTGTTCATTGTGTGTTGTTTATATTGGGCTTTAGATGTCTCTGTGTGTATTTATTTATGCTTAAAACTCATGTTGAACATGATGTTCATCCTCTTTCTCTCTGAGGTGATGCACACATCAGCAAACAAGAAGTTGTGCTTCATTATTAAACTGTCCCTCCCTTCTCCTCCTTGTCCTCCTCCTCCTTCTTCTTCTTCTTCTCCTCCTCCTTGTCCTTCTTCTTCTTCTTCTACTTCTTCTTCTTGTTCTCCTCCTCCTTGTCCTCCTCCTCCTCCTTGCCCTTCTTCTTCTCCTCCTCCTCCTTGCCCTTCTTCTTCTCCTCCTCCTTCTTGTCCTTCTTCTTCTTCTCCTCCTTCTTGTCCTTCTTCTCCTCCTTCTTGTCCTTCTTCTTCTTGTTCTCCTCCTCCTCATTGTCCTTCTTCTTCTTTTTCTCCTCCTCCTCCTTCTCCTCCTCCTCCTTGTCCTTCTTCTTCTTCTCCTCCTCCTTTGCCTCCTCCTCCTCCTCCTCCTCCTCCTCCTTCAGTTGAATGTTTGAGCTTCTCTGTTCTGAGTTTGTTTTCACCTTCATCCTCGATCAAAGTAGTAATTTTCTCTGAGCTCATTGTAAATCAGTTTTAAAGAGGAGGATCTACCTGCAGGATTAGTGACACAATAACAAATATTTAATTTACTCACGTGTGATGTGGAAACTTGAAGCAGTTAAACATCTGAAATGATAGTTGTTAGATGTATGTTAATATGTTTAATGAGAGATGTTATTTACATCTTTAATGAACTGATGGAGCTGCTGTGTCTCTGTCCACTAGTGACTCTCTCTCATTATTCATGACACCGGAGGACACACAACCCTCCGTCTGATACTTCACACTACTAATGTTGTGTTTGACTCATTCTTACACTGACTGACGGGTAAAACCTTCATGTGAATGGATTTGCTTTTTGTCCCCAATCACACACACACACACATGCAACTTTGAGTTATTTTATTTCATTGAATAGCCATATTTTACTTCTCTCCTTGAATGAATAAAATGAATCAAGTTTATAGATATCTTTATCCTTCTGTACTGTAGTAAGAAATGTTGTGCCTCCAAACCTGCATACAAACCTTCATGTGACTTCTCATCTTTTCCAGCATCACAGGCTGACTTGTTTCTCTGTTCACATACTTGTTATGCTGTGGATTGCCGGCCTCGTCATGTGTTGCATCCATGATTAATTAAGCATGCAGTAAAACACCAGATCTTAGCCTGGTGTCTAAATAAAAAGTGTTAATCAGGCTAATATCAATGTTTAAATCCGTCCCTGTTGTTGGTATCGTCACCAGAAACAACCGAGTTCACATCTTTTGTTATATATGAAATAAAAGGTCGTCCTTAGTAATTACTTGATCATTACAACACTTATTGTGATATTTGTTGTTAGTTTTACATAAGTGAGTTTCCTCTTGTGATCTAATGATTTGATTGGTCTGTCTGAATATAAACACAGGGTAGCTGATCGAGATCAATGTTCAATTTAAAAAAAACAAACAGAAGATGATGAAATGGAAATTGATCAAAGTTGCATCATCATTTCACACTGCTATTAGCTGAAAGTTCGGACTAACGTTTCATCTCCTGTGTCTCCCTTCATAGATGAAATCAAGGCTGAGCTTGAGAAACAAAAGTAAGTATGCTCTGACCTTTTTACCCTGAATGAGTAAACATCGTACGCCAGTAAATTCAGGTTTTTTTTCTTTGTGTTGTGATGTAAGGCATGACGTGCAGGTAAGATTAGCCCTGAAGCAGTCTGCTGCTATAAGGAAACAGTTATTGTAACAATGTGCTTTTTATGCTTTTCTTTGGTTTACACATAAGGCTTCAATACCCTGTCAGATTCGGCACCATGACATCATGTACTGAACTTGTAGTAACTGTTGTTTTTTTTTTTAATATTTGAACAAACGGTGTGTTTATATCCAGCTGTTTGTTCTCCTCTTGTCCCTGCAGGGATGGCACAGTGGTCCCACCCAGAGCCAACTACATTGAGGCCGACAAATATGTGCTGCCCTTCGAGTTGGCCTGTCAGTCCAAGTCCCCCCGGATAGTTAGCACCTCTTTGGACTGTCTGCAGGTTAATATTCTCACACACACACACACACACACACACACACACACACACACACACACACAGTTAAATAAACCCAATATTCTGCTTCCTTCATGAGTCTTTCACTTGCTTACAGCAGGTATTGTCTGGTTGTATTACTCGTGGGGTGGAGGGGTGAAATCTTGTAACACCTGTTTCACGTGTTTAACGTGCATTTACAACAATGGGTCTGCATTCCACACACACACGCACACACAAACACACACACACCCGTTGGGTTTCCATTTCCATCAGAGGACGTTAGTTTGACTTACATTCATTTCCTGGAGTCTCATTTTAACCTTAATCATAACCACCACATGCCTAATCCTGAAATAACCCTAAACTTTAACTTTAAACCAAGTCTTTATCCTAACATCAATGATTTACAGTAAATGGATTTGCTTTTTGTCCCCAATCACACACACACACATGCAACTTTTAGTTGTAGTCAAGTAGAACTTGTAATATGGTGTCATTTTTGTTGTTCAGCTGAGTTTGTTCTTTATATTGTCACTGACCTGAAGTAGATGACTGTTGATGATGTTTTCAGACTTTCTGTTTATAGATATCTTTATCCTTCTGTACTGTAGTAAGAAATGTTGTGCCTCCAAACCTGCCTTATATCACCACTACAACCATGTTGTTATCCCCTACTGGCCTGGTTAAAGTGCAAATAGCCACATTGGCTCCAACAGAGCATCTAACAAAAGATATTACAGCATCTCCTGCTTTGATTTTGATGATTCTTTGTCAGATTTATCTCTTTGGCCTCCAAATATATGAAAGTGAAATACTAAGATCCACTTTAAAATATGCAGACTTCCCTTCAGATGGGATCTCAATAATCTATTCCACTGTAGTTATTACTCAAGTAGGGTAAATAATTGCTCATACGTGCACTAGACAGTAATAAACTCACTGACCAGCAGGTGATATTAAATCTCCTGCTGAGACAAATATCCTGTCCACATGAGACTTTAGACACACACCAAAATAAACCGAGAATTTCTTTTTCTCACACACTCACCTCGTTTTCTCAAGTAATCCTGAACTCATACACACCTCGTAACAAACGCAATCACACAAAATAACACAGAGGCCCAAAACTGCTCCAGAAGTGATGCACATTCAACCTGTGCACTGTCTGATTGTAGAAGCTGATCGCGTACGGCCACATCACGGGCAACGCCCCGGACAGCAGGACCCCGGGCAAGAGGTTGATCGACCGGCTGGTAGAAACCATCTGCAACTGCTTCCAGGGCCCGCAGACCGACGAGGGAGTCCAGCTCCAGATCATCAAGGTATGCCCGGCGCCTCTCCCGTCATCTGGCAGCCATGACATCCTCCATATGTCATTGGTATTTATTTCAGCACTGAGAGCTGCTCAAACATACCTGAGTAGTTTCAGTCACAGTTCAAGGTGCCGTGTCAGGTAGGAGACTAAAGAGGAAGGAAAAGTTATATAATATTCATCTTTTGCTGCTTGATCACATTGTCAGCCTGCAGTTGTACAACAGAATATTTGTGAATCGCTCCGCTTGTATGCATCATTAATATTTGATCACATTTCCGGGTCACTTGTTTGTCGTAAAAACGTGAGCTGTGTTTGTGATCGTAATGGCTGCTCACTGACGTTTCTCTTTGTGAATGAAATGTTTGCTGGAAAGGGCAAAGTCTCTCCTGTTAAAAGAAGCACACACTGTTTTATCGCTGTTGACAAAAGATTTATTGGAGAGATTATCAACATCTGCTTTCACCACCGAAGGAGACCTGAATGTCACTGCAGGCATATGTCCACACATATACTTTAATTCAGTTGAATTCTGCACCGAACACACACTAACATAACTACACGTCTGCAGTTTCAACATGTCACAGAAGCAGGGAAGTTAAGTGGTGATTCAGCAGGTGCGGCAGCCACATCTTTAAACAAGATTTCCTGTCTGATAACTTTTCACTTCCTTTTCTTTCGATCCAGGCCCTGCTGACAGCAGTGACCTCCCCACACATAGAGATTCACGAGGGCACGATCCTCCTCACCGTCAGGACCTGCTACAACATCTACCTGGCCAGCCGCAACCTCATCAACCAGACCACGGCTAAAGCCACACTCACACAGATGCTCAACGTTATCTTCACACGCATGGAGAATCAGGCTGTTAGTCCAATTCAACATTTATATGATACGTTGCTGCTGCGTCACGTCTGTCCAGACCTATACTAACAGACCTAAACTAATAATGCCATCAATCAATGTAGAAAATGCATTTTTTTGCTTTATGTGTAAATAAGCAGCTTATTAGACTTTCAACCAGCCAGCTGCAGTATGTAGGAAGATGTTCACTGGACCTGTGTTGATTAGCTGAACTGATTCTTTACCACCTGTTGCTGATTCTTTACCACCTGCTGCCTCCACAGGCTCTGGAGGCCCAGGAGCAGGAGAAGGACCGGCTGCGTCTTCCCCAGCAGAATCCGTCCCCGGTACCAGGTAGCCTGAGGTCTGGCTCCCCCCGGTCTGACCACACGCCCACTCCGGAGCCTCAGGGTTCCCCATCCCCTGCGGCTAGTACTCCAGACCTCAGTACCACCAACACCACCAGCTCCACGCCCCCACCACCAGCTCCAGACCTGGACCAGGACCAGGACCAAGTGCCGGACATGCCATCAATTAACGGCGAGCCTCCAATGAATGTAGGAGCAGAACAAGTCACACTATCAAGAGGTACACCTGTCATCTCCAGCTTTCAGGTTCAATATTTACTTCCAGCTTTCAGCTTGTAATTAAAGTACACAAAATGTCTCTTTGCTATTTGTTTATATCAGACTCAGTTTTTGAAGATGAAAGTGCAGAGACGCCTCGTGTAGCAGCTCAGCCAGCTGAGGACAAACCGGAGAACGATCCAGCAGAGTCAGCAGTGCCTGATGGAGAGGAGGGAGAGCAGCTGCCAGCGCAGACTCACGCTGGAACAGGTCAGACCTCACTCGTCTTAGCTGGGTTTTTTCCCTGTCTCTTCTTTAAATGTCAGCAAATTGTTCTTCCTTTATGGTCAAGATTTAAAAATGTCCATCTTGGCTTCTCCTGCAGGAGGTGATCAGACAGAAGTGGCTCCCTCCAGAGTCAGAGCGGAGAGTCAGCAAATGAACGGCATTATCGAGGACCGCACTTCTGTTTCTTCAGCAGATATGCTAGTGAGCAGTGTGAATTATTAACTAGTAGTGCAGTGAATTAAAGCATGAATCACTAATGTTACATATGCAATATTACATATTTTTGTTTTGTACTCTAAGCTGAATTATTTAGAAACTACATTTACATGATCTACATGATCACTTTAGTCTTTTTCATTACTCATAACTCAGTACCAAGTAGTATCCAAACCAAAGCCAATCACTGCAAGCGTTCTTCCATGACTTCGCTCTTCGTGTCTTGTTTGCATGTAAATTGAGACTGACTTTCTTCATCTGTCTCAGGACGCTGAGGCCCTGCAGGGACTCCACAACGCTGCCCGTTTCTCTCACATCCTGCAGAAAGATGCTTTTCTAGTGTTTCGCTCATTGTGCAAACTCTCCATGAAGCCCCTTGCAGATGGACCTCCTGACCCAAAGTGAGTGATAGATGCATAACCAGTCATATCTTCAGATATTTAAAAGGTTCTCATCCTGATCTAGAATCATTTCATAGGATGTAGGATACAAGCCTACAGCAGGGGTCAGCAGTTAGGTTCAGCCAGGTTAAACATTTTTTTCTCCAGAGCTGGCTTTGACCCACCAGCCGCCTGCACTGTGGCAACATGCGTCCTTAATTATCAACACAGTTTTAAAAACCTGCCTTGATGCAGTTTTTCATTTATTTGGTAACCTGTTTTTGTCGTGTTACAGTTTGCCAAAATAAATATACAATAGCTGTCCTCGGCGTGCACACAGTGCTTCATCATCTCCGTCTCAGTCACAGGTTTTCCATCGCGGTTGTGTCCCTGTCATCTCGAGTTACTGTAACATTAAACCTTGAGCCAGCAGGGGTGAATAGACCAGAGTGAACTGAGCCCTGGACAGAGAAGTCAGTCTGGCCTGCATTAAATACCATGATGAAACACCATTAGAACCAAGTGTCTTTTGTTCACCTCGAGAGTGGACTGTGGAGCATTATTTATAGATGGGATATATTAATTTTGACTGTGCATGTTGCTGCTACCTGACTTCATACTTTGAGCAGTATAACTAAAGCCCAAACGTTTCATTTCCTCTGCAGGTCCCACGAGTTGCGGTCCAAGATTGTTTCCCTGCAGCTGCTGCTGTCTGTGCTGCAGGGCGCCGGTCCGGTGTTTCGCACTCATGAGATGTTCGTCAATGCCATCAAACAGTATCTGTGTGTGGCGCTGTCTAAAAACGGCGTCTCCTCTGTGCCTGAAGTCTTCGAGCTCTCACTTGCTATCTTCCTCACCTTGCTCTCCCACTTCAAGGTTCACCTGAAGATGCAGATTGAGGTACAGAACACGGAGTAGCAGTAACACTGTCTGCATGTACGTCTGTCAAACCTCAGATTGATGTTTACAGTTTTATCTCCTGACTTCTACCTCTCGTCCACTTTGCCTCAGGTGTTTTTCCGGGAGATTTTTCTGACCATCCTGGAGACGTCGACCAGCTCCTTTGAGCACAAGTGGATGGTTATCCAGACACTAACACGCATCTGTGCAGGTCCACTAATACACATTTGTCACAATAACTCTCCCAGTCGTAGCTGCTGCTAAATATTACTACCACAGTATATTCACTGCTGGCATGAGTCACATCCATAACTAGAGCACTGCAGCCATGTGATGAACATTCAAAAGGTTTTTCTGAATGGATTCTGCTTCTGTTATTTCAGTTGATACTGATGCATTTTATACAGAAGCTGAATACATTTTGTTCTTGCCAGCATGGAGTCAGGAAATGCTGCATTATAATTATTGATCACTTCAGCCAACAGTGTCTCAAAATATTAACAAACTGCTGTATGAAATACTCATGTTTTTGTTCCAAGGAATTTATTATTTCAATAGTATATAAAAATGTGCTTCTTTGTGATAGATATCCAGTTTTTTGATGACGATCTTTGCCTCTGCAGATGCCCAGTGTGTTGTCGACATCTATGTAAACTATGACTGTGACTTAAATGCCGCCAACATCTTTGAGCGCCTTGTCAACGACCTGTCTAAGATTGCTATGGGCCGGAGCGGCCAGGAGCTTGGGATGACTCTTCTGCAGGTAGGTGTTTATAAAATAAGACATCAGACTCTCCAATGTTTTATATTTATATTTTAACTATTATTAACTATTATTATTTTTGCACCATTACAAGTGTGTGTGTGTGTGCTGTAATATCCACAGGAGCTGAGCCTCCGCAAGAAGGGTTTGGAGTGTCTGGTGTCCATCCTCAAATGTATGGTGGAGTGGAGCAAAGACATGTATGTCAATCCAAACCTTCAAGCTAACCTGGGTAAGTGTGTGGTGTGTATGTAAACAATGCACAGGAGAGGAGTAAAATCTGAACATATAATTATTATGTGTGTGATGTGTTGCAGGCCAGGAGCATCCGTCTGATAACGAGGGAGGAGAGTTGAAGCTCCCAGAACAGCTGGCAGGACGTCGAGACAGCATCAGCTCGCTGGACTCCACCGTCTCCTCCAGCGTCGCGCCCTCCCAGGCGGACCACCCAGAGCAGTACGAGGTTATCAAACAGCAGAAGGACATCATCGAGCACGGCATCGAACTGTGAGCCCTTTTTCTTCCCTACGGTTTAGGTTTTACATCAGGATTAATTAGGTTCCGTCTTTATTGATGGAACAGTCCCTGAGCGTGAGACTGTTCTTGTTCAGAGAAGACGGAGGATAGATTTGTTCCTCTGTTCTCTCCCCAGCTTCAACAAGAAGCCAAAGCGAGGTATCCAGTACCTGCAGGACCAGGGCATGCTGGGCTCCACAGCCGAGGACATCGCCCAGTTCCTGCATCAGGAGGACAGGCTGGACACGGTGAGATGTTGCACAAGCTGAAGTTATACTAAGCTGTATTCTAACAGAAAAGTGACCTTCCTACGTCGGCATCCACAGACCCAAGTGGGCGAGTTCCTGGGCGAGAACATCAAGTTCAACAAGGAAGTGATGTACAGCTACGTGGACCAGTTGGACTTCTGTGGGCGGGACTTTGTCTCGGCACTCAGAGCGTTCCTGGAAGGCTTCAGGCTGCCGGGGGAGGCTCAGAAGATCGATAGGCTGATGGAGAAGTTCGCTGCTCGATACCTGGAGTGCAACCAGGGGTAAGACTCGTCTTCACTACTCCTGTAGATTTCCTACCAGAGTCGGGTAACCACATTATCTTTAGCCACGGGAGTTAATGTTGTACTAAAAGACAAATGATACAGCTTGAGCAGTCAAGCTAACTGTTGCTCTGATGTGCGTCTTCCTTTGCAGACAGACTCTGTTTGCCAGTGCTGACACTGCTTACGTGCTGGCGTACTCCATCATTATGCTCACCACAGACCTGCACAGTCCTCAGGTGAGAACCGTCCTGTCAGCGTGATCACCATATGTGGGCCAGTGAGCCGTCCAGGATCTAACGTGGGATATTTATTAAGGATTTGCTGCCGATTATCAGGCACTACAGTCAAAGGTTTTGCACTGGTGAAATAGAAGACGAGCAGCACCACTAAAATTTTATTGTTTTCAGGAAATGTGTATTTTTATGGTGTTCAGTTCAAAAAGGTAAAAAGTTGAATTGCAAATGGTTTCTGTCTTAATGCAGCTCTGTGTAAATAGCTGCTGCACCTGATTTATCACGGCTGACAAACCACTGTGACGGGAAATTGGAGCCTGTAATTTAAAGTCTGGGAAAGACAGACACACATGCACACACACGCACATCTTATAGCTTCTCCTCTTCCTTCAGTGTCCTCCTGCTTGAATTTGTATTTCTCTTTTTTTGACTTTTAATGGCTCCTAGCTGCTCCACGATGAGGAGCCAATAATACTTGGAGTTTTTAAGTTTTACCAGAAATCTCCCACGTCGATCCTTAAAACTGAGCTGACTTTTTAACCAATATTTCCTCACTTCCTCTTGTGGTGTGTAAACATTTGTCTCCAATCAAAATTCCAAGTTCAGCAAATATTATACCCATGATGGTCATTTATTAAATATGTTTACAGACTTTGGGCACTTTATGAATAGTTTGCCTGAAAATGTTTTTTTTCTTAAATTTCTTCCCTTTTTAATAATCACTCCCAAATGTTTTTTTTCCATCTTCCTCACTGATGAAGGTGAAGAATAAGATGACAAAGGAGCAATACATCAAGATGAACCGCGGTATTAACGACAGTAAGGACCTGCCTGAAGAGTACCTATCTTCCATATATGATGAGATTGCAGGCAAGAAGATCGCCATGAAGGAGAGCAAAGAGTTTTCAATCACCCCCAAATCCACCAAGCAGAGTGAGTCTCATTTATTTCATACTGTCAGGATTATTCACTCTCTGTCACATATTGCCTGCTGTCCTCTTGGCTCATCGTCTTCCCGACACTGTTCTCTGTTTGCTGAAAAACACATTTATGTCCTCTTCCCCATCAGGCGTAGCCAGTGAGAAGCAACGCCGTCTGCTGTACAACATGGAGATGGAGCAGATGGCGAAGACGGCTAAAGCTCTGATGGAGGCGGTGAGCCACGCTCAGGCCCCCTTCTTCAGTGCTACACACCTGGAGCACGTCAGGCCCATGTTCAAGGTATGATGACAGAACTATGATTAAAAAGTATTTGAAAGAATGAAAAAAATTAATGAGTTGGCTGCAAAATGTGTGTGTCCCAGCTGGCTTGGACCCCCCTGCTGGCAGCATTCAGCGTGGGACTGCAGGACTGTGACGACCCAGAAGTGGCCTCGCTTTGTCTGGAGGGCATTCGATGTGCCATCAGGATCGCCTGCATCTTCAACATGCAGGTATGTGATGTTTTACACACCAGTCACATGTTTTATTGGCTCACTGTTCTTAGTGTGTGTTTTAACTGAGCTCATGGTCTTTCTGTAGTTGGAACGAGATGCGTATGTTCAGGCCTTGGCCAGATTCACCCTGCTGACGGCCAGCTCCAGCATCACAGAGATGAAACAGAAAAACATCGACACCATCAAGACTCTGATCACTGTGGCTCACACTGATGGAAACTACCTGGGCAACTCCTGGCATGAGGTGACTACCTGCTAATGTGATTTATGATTTAACTTATATAATTGTCTGAGTTTTCCAGCAGTTTAAACATGTATAAATCATACAATCCTGTTGAAGAAGATATGTGTGTTTGGTGTCTGTGTGCTGTAGATCCTGAGGTGTATCAGTCAGCTGGAGCTCGCCCAGCTGATCGGCACTGGGGTGAAGACGCGCTACATCTCAGGGGTCGTCCGGGACAAGGAGGGCGGCATCAAGGGCTTACCCACCGGCACAGAAGAGTTCATGCCGCTGGGACTGGGTAAGAAACACACAAAAAAATATTCTTCTTTAACGGGGCAACACACAGATTAGGTTACAGAGAAAAGGCTCATCGTGGAACAGTTACAGCCAGACTTTATTCTTTTTACAGACATATTTCAAAGATAACGTCATGACACCTTCTCAGTTCTCTAATTACCAGCTCAAGATGTCTCCTCCCTGACATGTCTCTGACTTATCATTTTCTCCAATGTTCCTCATTAAATGTTGACATCTCTCTTAATTTATGTAACATGGAATAGTTTAACCCTTTAGCTCATATTATCAACTGCAAAGGTTGTACATGTGTACATGAGCTTGTGTTGAATGTGTTTGGTGCTGCAGGTAACCTGGTGGGGAGTCAGGACAAGAGACAGATGGCTCACATCCAGGAGTCAGTAGGAGAGACCAGTTCTCAGAGTGTGGTGGTAGCTGTGGACAGGTGAGATACAGGATTGATGATAAAAGTGTTTATGATTAGAAGTATTAATGATGCTTATTCACGTCTTCAGCGTTTCTGTTGCCTATAAATATATAATACATATAAACTAAAGCTGCTTTTATATTTGCAGGATCTTCACTGGTTCCACCAGACTGGATGGAAATGCAATTGGTGAGTGTGTTTTTTTTTTCCTTTGTCTCTCTGTAACGTAACACCAATAGAGACAAAGAGAAGTAAGTGATTGATACACGGCTGCTGTTTTATTGCTTGCAGTGGACTTTGTGCGGTGGCTGTGCGCAGTGTCCATGGATGAGCTGGCGTCGGCGCACCAGCCGAGGATGTTCAGCTTGCAGAAGATCGTGGAGATCTCCTACTATAACATGAACCGCATCAGGCTGCAGTGGTCTCGGATCTGGCAGGTCATAGGCGACCACTTCAACAAGGTCAGTGAGGCCGAATGCCTCCATGGGCGTTATGCAAAACTGATTTCACACTCTGTTTTTAAAAAAAAGAAATCACCTGAAAATTTATAATGAGCAAGAAGTTGGAGCTTCAGTCTCACGTAGGATGACGTGGAAAGCACCAGTATGATGCTCTTTGTTTGGGCCTGTGTTGCCCCCTTGAGGTCTTGATTTATTACTGCCACAGAGACATAGGATCTTAAATATGGATAGGATATGTGTTCACAGTATGCAGACTGGACATTATCAAACATCAAGCTGACTCTGTAGCTTTATGTCACATTTTATCGTCATTCAGCTCATTGTTTTGGTTTTCCAGCCTGCAGCCTCACTGCTCTCAGCCGCTCATATGGACACCCGACTGTTGTTTTAGGAAACATGAAAAGTTATGAGCCCATCCTTCAAGAAACTGTCTTTGAAACCTAAGCTATATCAGTGTGATTACTTTTAATAAAACCACATGAATTTAATGCATCGCCTCCGTTGTTGACTGCGGCGTCTCCCCTGCAGGTGGGCTGTAACCCCAACGAGGATGTCGCCATCTTTGCTGTGGACTCACTGAGGCAGCTCTCCATGAAGTTCTTGGAGAAAGGAGAGCTGGCCAATTTCCGCTTCCAGAAAGACTTCCTCAGGCCTTTTGAGCACATCATGAAGAAGAACAGGTAGAGAGTACTGTGAGAATACATACTACAGACATATGAACAAGAATGATGTGGATTTTCAGTTTATTTGGTATGAACTCCCCTCAGGTCCCCCACTATCAGAGACATGGTGATCAGGTGTGTGGCTCAGATGGTAAACTCCCAGGCTGCCAACATCCGTTCAGGTTGGAAGAACATCTTCTCGGTGTTTCACCAGGCAGCCTCCGACCACGATGAGACCATAGTGGAGCTCGCCTTCCAGACCACTGGGCACATTGTCAGTAAGTATGAGTGCAGCCGTGGGCCGCCATTTCATACATCTGATGATACGACCGAGTGACAGACGCAGATTCTGCTTCTGCTGTTAGTTTCTGTATGAGGAGAGATTTAAGACTCATAATCAATCTTCTTCATCCCTCTCCCATCAGTGAACACCTTCCAGCAGCACTTTGCAGCTGCTATTGACTCGTTCCAGGATGCAGTGAAGTGTTTGTCAGAGTTTGTGTGCAACGCAGCGTTTCCTGACACCAGCATGGAGGCCATCAGGCTCATACGGCACTGCGCCAGATACGTCTCCGAAAGGCCTCAGGTGCTTTCAATACAACCGCATTTGTGAGTCAAAATAATTGCATCTGTGTGTGTTTGTGGTTTTATTTACAAATGTGTTGCTTTGTGTGGTTCTGTCCAGGCCCTGAGGGAATACACCAGTGATGACATGAACGTTGCCCCTGGCGATCGGGTGTGGGTTCGTGGCTGGTTTCCCATCCTGTTTGAGCTTTCTTGTATCATCAACCGGTGCAAGCTGGATGTCCGGACCAGGTAACATCTTTAGCGATTTAAACCCAACTCATACTTTATTTCAACAGAGATATAAACATGTTCAGTCATGGATTAATATCCTTAAATTAGCTCAGAAATCATACAAATAATCACATTTGGAATTAATTAGTTTTTTTTTACTGTTCATGCAAAACAGGAGCTGCTTATACCTAATACAGCATGACATTTGTGCACATCGAACCAGTTGCAACTTTTTATTTCCTGCTTTTATCACTGAGAACTTCAGATCTCAAATAAAACATTTCTGAGTAAACCCAACTTCTGCACAATAATTGCAAAACACAATAACAAATTCTTCTGAACTTGAGGAGGAAATTATATGTATTGGCTCTGCTTGGTTTATTATAACATGAATAAAATCACAGTCAATGCAGCATCGTAATGTATTTCTGTGCCTGTTTGTGTTTGCTTCTCGTAGAGGTCTCACCGTCATGTTTGAGATCATGAAGAGTTACGGCCACACCTTCGAGAAGCATTGGTGGCACGACCTCTTCAGAATCGTCTTCCGCATCTTTGACAACATGAAGCTCCCTGAGCAGCAGACAGAGGTCAGAGGTCCCATAGTTGTTTATATTTTGACCAGCTGATTATATATATGATGTATGTTTTCCTGTGTTTTGATGTAGAAGATGCAGAATAACTGATAAACTGTCAAAACTGTGGATGTTTGTTTTAATGTGACTTAACTTAAATCTGCTCATGTTTGTTTCTTCCAGAAAACCGAGTGGATGACGACAACATGCAACCACGCGCTATACGCCATCTGCGACGTGTTCACCCAGTTTTATGAGCCTCTCAGTGAAATCCTGCTGGTGGACATTTTCACACAGTTACAGTGGTGTGTCAGGCAAGGTGAGAGTTTACAATCAGATGCTAAAGTTTGATCAGATATAAGAATGAATAAAATAAATTATAAATCTTGGATGAGAAAATGTTAAGACTCCCAAAAATCATAACCTGAACCCCTTTTCTAAACTTCCTTCTAATAATTTACATACAAAAAGGATTTTTGGGCCATTTTTCAGATAGCAGAGATTTAATTTAATAAAGGTGTCCCAGCTCCTCGTATTGAAGAAGGCCCAACCTGAGAAAATCCTGAATAACAGATTTTATCTTCCAGAGCTGTGCAATAAAATCTGAACGATGAAGCAGCGTAAATATTTAGAAGAAACTGTCCACATGTGTCACTATCACAAGCCCAACATTCAGTATCTGAAACGGGATCTTTTTAGAGGTTTTTAACTCTTTACTTCTCTTCTACAGACAACGAGCAGCTGGCTCGGTCGGGGACCAACTGTCTGGAGAACCTGGTGATTCTGAACGGGGAGAAGTTCAGCCCCACGGTCTGGAACATCACCTGCTGCTGCATGCTCGAGATCTTCCAGAACACCAGTCCTCACGTGTACGTCTGCATCCACACTTCAGTTCCAGACATGTTCATGATGAAGGCAAATGCACATCAAGGCTTTAATGCTTTAGTGCTGATGTACAGCTAGTTCTATGACAGGAAGTTGCTCATCACCATAATGTATTCCTGATCTGCCTGTTTGCTTTTCACATCAGGTTGTTGACTTGGCGACCGGCTGGACAGGAGGAGGAGGCTGCTGATGGCAAACATTTTGTAAGAAAATACACAGACACTCAGTATGATGATGTACAACAGCAGATCAGATGCTTCATACCTGGTCTTGAATATGATAGGAGCTTTTTAGCCAATAAAAGAACTGCTATATTTCCTAACTGTCTTTCGACCACATCAGAAGAATGACGCCATCATGTGACTGTTGTCTCTGTTCTCCTCCAGGACGCTGATTTTGACACCCAGTCCCAAAGCAGCTATGACAGAGCTCTGTCTGAGAGAGGACACAGCCAGATGTCCAGTGACGACACCTGGAAGGGAAAATCCAATGCTAGTGAGCGCACACACACACACACACACACACACACACACACACTCACATCCAGTGCAAATTCAGATTCCACTTTCAAATGTCTCCTCCTCTTGTGTTTTTTTTGTGCTGCAGGAGTTTCAGACCAGAAGCTGTTTGCAGGGCTGCTGATTAAATGTGTGGTACAGCTTGAGCTGATCCAGACTATAGACAACATTGTTTTCTTCCCAGCAACCAGCAAGAAAGAGGATGCTGAGAACATGGCTGCCGCTCAGGTAGAAAACTTCTGTCAGTCTTTATTTTAACATTCATTTCTGTTCTGGTTGTTTTTTGTTAGTTTTTAAGGAAATATCATAGTTGAATCTGTGAAAAGGAGGAACAAAGAAAATGGTTGTGAAAGCTGATATATTTGCCCTTCGCCTTCTTGGAAACGGCGCTTACTAATCTGAATAATATGGGGAAGTGAACTAAAAGGACAACGCTGTGTAGTGTTGGATTATCAGTATGGTTGAATATCACCACTGATCTCGTGATTCGATTCCATAAAGTTCAATTTGATTCGGTTACATCAGATAAATTACTAATATTGCTTCTCAATTTATTCTGCAAACCTAAATGTTTTTACAAGTGTTGTTTCCTTGAGTATTAAAGTCTGAAAGATAAACACGCCAGTTATAGGATTTTACTCAATAACTGTTTTAACCACCGACATCAATATTGGATCATTCAAATAAAAAAATCTGTCGTCATCATCATCATCATCCTGTTAGCGAGACGCTCTGGACGAGTCGGAAGCTGAGGGAGGCGAGTCGGGTCTGGATCAGGGTATGTACAGACACATGACCTCTGCACACCTGTTCAAGCTGCTGGACTGTCTGCTGGAGTCACACACCTTCGCCAAGGACTTCAACTCCAACAACGAACAAAGGACGACTCTCTGGAGGGCAGGTAAATAAAAACAGGAAGTCTTCCCACCTTAATTTAAATGTAGATCGATGGTGTCAAACGATGATCGTCTCCCTTTTTTCGTTGTCAGGCTTTAAAGGGAAATCCAAGCCCAACTTGTTGAAGCAGGAGACGAGCAGTCTGGCCTGCAGCCTGAGGATCTTGTTCAGGATGTACTCTGATGCTCAGCTGCAGGACTCATGGCCGGACATCCAGACACGCCTGCTGCTGTGAGTACAACATACTACATGCTCAGCTTCATCATGACCGTTAGGATGGCCAGCACTGCCTGAAAGGACGTTGTATATTTTTGTTATTGTGCTGAAATCCTATGAATAGAAAAGCTTCTTAACACGTCCTGCCTTCCACAGCCGGTTACCACAAGCCTTCATTCCTACTGAAAAACAAGAATAAACTTTCCATTTGAAAAAGGTGGAAAGTAAAAAATACATTTGCGGATTGACTCAAAATAAACAGTTTACATGGTTTCAAATTCATGTGTCTCGTGTTCAAAATCATTTTTATACAACAATGGAGCTCAGAGGAATAACACACACACACACACACACTGTTGGTTTTGGCCTTTTTATTGGATTTGTTGACAATAAGAAAAATATAAAATATCACCAGACTTGCCTTCTTACAAACTTTGGTTAGTAAACCTGGTTAAATGTTAAACCGTAGATCAATAAGCACCAACTGTACTGGTGGTTGTTTGTGTTGAATGAGCTGTTTCTGACATGTCTCATAACTCATCATATATTTATGAACTGTGTGTGTGTGTGTGTGTGTGTGTGTGTGTGTGTGTGTGTGTGTGTGTGTGAATATTTGGTGTGTGTGTGTGAATATTTGGTGTGTGTGTGTGAATATTTGGTGTGTGAGAGCACCTTGTTTGTCACTGGAGCAGCTGACTCATGCGATTTATCAAGTGTGTGTGGTGTTATGTTCGGCTCAGGATGTGCTGCCTCGTCTGCAATAATAATGATGATGATGATGATGATGATAATAATAATTTTACACTCACAGCTGTCTGTTCGGGGTCGGAGAGACATCAGTAATGTGTGTGTGTGTGTGTGTGTCTTGTCCCTTCCAGGGTGTGTAGTGAAGCTCTGGCTTACTTCATCAATCTGACCTCGGAGAGCCACAGAGAGGCTTGGAACAGCCTGTTGATGCTGCTGCTCACCAGGACACTACGGCTGCCCGACGACAAGGCAGGAACACACACACACACACACACACACATATATACTGTGTGACAAGGGCAGGGTAGGATCCAAACCTGTAATTAAAACATTAAGGAGCTTAACCAGCACTTGAAATGCCAAAACTATTGTGAAAAAGATTATAAAATGCTTGTTTAAAATGTAGTTAAAGGTTATAAATTTCTCAAATGTTATTGAGTCATGTACGTGTGATTGCATTATGCACAATGACTCATAGCTGCCCATGACTCAGGTTTTCTTTCCAAGGCGTGTTGGGCCACAACTATAGCAGTTTTAAGTCCGTTTAAAACAATCCAGCATGCAGCTTGAAGCAATAGGAAATATTGGCGCCGTGCAGACAGAAGAAAATACCACAGAAACCACAGCATCAACAACAGTATTGTAAAAGTGGACTGGTGGGCACCGACCTGTTGTGTAAGGTCTGCTGTGCAGTTTCACGCTGTGGGAAAGTTGTTAAACACACATCTTAGTGGTACAAATTGCATTTATTTGGCTGAATGCGATTTCGTAATTCATTAAAATTGCCTTTAAAAACACCAGAATGCAGTTAAAATAAACAAAAATGTCTTCTGGAGCTTTCTTTTTCTGTTGCGTGTGTTCTAAATATTCCTCCTCCTCCTCCAGTTCAAGCCCCACGCCTCCTGCTACTACCCCCACCTGTGTGAAATGATGCAGTTTGACCTGATCCCTGAGCTGCGGGCCGTCCTCAGGCGTTTCTTCCTGCGGATCGGCTCCGTCTTCCACATCGCTGCGTCTTAGACTGGGCGTGTGCGGGAACAGGCGAAGGGAAGGACGTGGGACAAATGATGAGACTTTTCCCGTCTTTTGGACTGGAGCCGTTTCCAGAGGGGCTACTCCATCAGGAGGAAGACGACAGACTGTAGCTCCTCTGCTTTTCCTGTCCTTCCTCTCTTCTTTCTCTCGGGGATGAACAGCACTGTGACCAGCGCTCTCTGCTGACTGTTGTCATTTATCATCCCCCCCCCTCCCACCCCGACTCATCACAAACCTGTAACAACTAGAAAACAACTGTAAACAAATAATTTATTGATATCGTTGCAAACCCTGTACCTGATTTTGATGGTTTGTATTTTGGTTTTGGTTTTTTTTTTTAATACTTAACAAAGAAAAGAAGTATATCAACATGCTGAAAGCAAATGAACGATACCGTTGGACCGGGTGAACCTTACATCGGCCTTTTGTGCCTGTTAGAACATGATGACACCATCAGTGTCGCCCTTATTGTGAGTTTGGTGATCGAATCAAAATATGTTGTAATATCTGAACCGTCGTGTATCGATGTCCATCCCAACGTTAATGTTTACGTTCCCTCTCACGTCTGAGTTCAGAGACACTATGGAAGCTCTCTGTGACGCAACCGTCCTCGTCTACGAGATTTTACTTATTTATTTTGCTCTGTTGCTTTAATTTGTTTTACGATTCTTTTTGGAGGATAATTGCTAGCTTACAGTGAAAGCTTGGCTGCTTCGCTCTGTCATGCATTCCTTTGCAGGCATTTGTATGTTGACCTGGACGGCCTCGCGCTGAAGGACTGAACACGGCGGCGACTCTTCCTCTCTGCAGATCCGACAGCCCGCTCTTAAAACCCTCAGAGGTGACGGCGCGTGTCTTTTCCCCACACCTGTTGCTGTCTGTGTGAGACAGTTTGCTCATGTATTAACTCCACTCAGTGTTGTGTCACATTCAACAGTAAAGTTCAGGAACGGAGCAAAACCAAAGCTCGACCTACAGAGAAACTGGAACCTCTGCTTCCTGAATCCCTCTATTCCATGCCTTTTTTAAAAAAAAGAAGGATCTATGTAATTATTTAAAGTGCATTTAAATATTTTTTGAGAAGCATTCCTTCCCTTCGCAACTATGGATGTCTACTTTTCTTCCCTACAGCAAGGGAACATATAAATATATATATACAGTAAATGAAAAAATGCAGACTGTAAAGTTTTCAATGTAAGATACATAGAAATGAAAGTGCTATACGATTCTATACATAATATTGTAATGTAATCTTCCAAGCATTTGGTGAAGTAATCAATAAACCTGAATTCTGATCCATTAATTATTGATGAAGAGTTGATTTGATCAAAGTTTTAACTCTTCATGGTTATTAATGACATGGCTTTATGACCAGAGGGGGGCGCTGCACCACAACTGCCACCCGGCCTGAAGCGGATGGATTTTGGGGGTAACAAAGGTTACCATGGAGACCTCTGGCATCCTTTGTTTTGTAAAGTAAAGTAGAAAACTGAACAGCTGCTGCATAGACGCGAGTTAAGAAAAACAGCAGCTTCAATAATTCATGTGCTTCAGATAAATGAAGCACTTCCGGTTGGACGAAGCTGTCATCTACAGTGGTTCCCAACCTGGGGCTCGGGACACCCACAAAGGGCCGCAGTCATGGGACCAGATAGGACAAAAAAAAAAAAAAAAACTTTATGGATTATTCAAATTCAGATCGATTAGTCGATCCATAGAAAAATAATTAACTATTTTGATATTTGATATAATTTTAATCAGAAATGTGAAAAAAAGAATCAGCTGCTTTCAGCTTCTCAGATGTGATTTATTACGTTGATGATAAAATAAATATATTTTGGGTTCAAAATATTTTAGGAATCATCTTGGTGATCGATATTTTATAGACCAAAACATCTAATCGATTAATTGAGAAAATAATCTATTGAATAATTGAAAATGATAATAAATGTCAGTTGAATCCCTACAAATGTACAACAAATACAACAAAAGTTTCTGCAGCTGCAAGTTAGTCATTCATTGATTAGTTGATCGATAGACGATTTATCAGCAACATTTTAATGATTAATTAATCAATAAATAATCAGCTGCTTTCAGCTTCTGATGATTTATTACTTTTATTCGTCGCACATGATGAAATTAATCTTTGGGATATTTTTTCACTATTTTATTACATTTTATGGACAAAATTATAATGAATCAATGCAATAATGTGTTGATTAAGTGTTGGACCAAATAACGTGAGACTTGGCTTCATTTTAACGGGATGAAAAGCTGCTGTGTTTGTTACGGGGACGTTTACGCAGGATACGTAGCCAGCTGCCTGGATCATCTACGTCGGCGTTGTCGTCGTCGGGGCCCCGCGGTGACTGGATGAGTTGCTGCCGGCCAGCGGAGGGACAAGCAGCAGGCATGAGTGCACGGAGACCCCCCTACAAGTAAGAGTGTGTGCTGGTTGTATGAATATGATTTAATAACTCAGATCAGCGTTGCTGGAAAAGATGAACGACGAAGATTTTCCTCTTCAATCCAACGACAGGAAGCAGCTCGACAGATGAGGAAAAGGCGTCTGTTTCCTGCCAGGTTTTAATGTTTCCATCACATATGTTGTGTTTGCTGCTAACTGTCAACTATAAGCTGCAGTACGTGGTTTTATTTCTCCACCATAGACCCGCTGTTTGCGGCTGGTCGCTGTGCGGTGTGCAGCCATGTTCAGCGAGGTTGGCGCAGGCGGAGCTGCTGCGTCCTGACGCGCAACGTTTTATTATTATGATTGTTATAAAATGTTGAATGTGGTGGTTCAGAGGGTGGTGTCCACACACACACACACACACACACACACACACACACACACACACACAGACATCTTTATGTGTTGAGTTTAAACGTCTTCTTCTGCCTTACAGCAGGCTGACTTTGTGATGCCTTCAGGCTCCTGTTAAACCGGTTCATCTGTTTTGGGAAAAATCAGCTTTTGATTATAAATCTCTGGATGTCTGATGTGGATGTGGAGGGAAAAGAAGAAGCAGCCATTTAAACTCCACACGTCGTGTTATTCACGTGTATTTAACATTTCACGTCACGTTTGCTCTGTGACAGATTAAACGTGAACAAAGAGTGAAAACACCGACGCGGATCAGGCAGCAGTCGTGTTTGAACGCGACGTGTCGGTTTGTTCCTGACGCGGTTTGTTTACATGTGATTCAGGTTGAGGTGATGTTTGTCTCAGTTTATGTACAATTTGATCATATTTGTGGATCCACTACGTGACTCGTGGACATCTGAAGGCGTGTTACGTAACAGGAAGGTTGGGCGTGAAGGACACACACACACACACACACACACACAGACACACAGACACACACACACGATGCATTCTTGGACTCTGACAGCTTCTCACACACACACAGACTGAAACTGGACTCCCGGAACATTTTAACGGGGATCATAAACACACATGTGACTGCTGGTAAGACGCTGCTGCTCTTTATAATCTCATTTATTTTTTAATTTTTATTCCTAATCTGAATCAGATTAATGTTTCGTGAACGCGCAGTGTGAATATTTCCATGAGATCAGAGACAGCATCGCTTTATCTCAGTCCAGACTTCAGCCTCCACTTCATGTGAGTTAATATTTGATTGTCATGTTAGAAATGTTGCGTTCAGGTGTATTGGGTTTTTTTTTACTGCGTGGTGTTTACATCAGTGCAGCGTTATTAAAACAGGACCACGTGCTGGTGGCCTGGGACCATGTGGCCATTGTAAACACGCTGCTGCCTTGTGGGGGCTTTATGTGCTGGAAGAAGCTGCTTCTGTCCAGGTCGGGCTCAACTCTTCCTCCATTGTGCTGTGATGAAGAGGAGTCATGTATTATGTAATGTCACTACTATTTGCATGGAGCTCCCCTTCCATCCGCATCACACGCTAATTATAAGGTGACCGCTTATCGGTTTAAATGTCAGCGTGTTACGGAGGGAAAGGTCGGTGTGAGGTCTGGATCATCTGCAGGTCATGAGACGGAGACAGCAGCTTTTGTTTCAGGGTGTAGACACACTTTAACTCAATCTACTGGCCACAGGATGCATGAATGTTTAATGAAGTCAATGTTTACTGTACATCCTGCTTTTAATATGAAGCTGGTGTCACTTCAACTATCAGCAGGTACAATATGATTAATGCTCCTTGTTTTCACTCATTTCTTACAATATGAGAGATATTATGGAAAATATGTCAAAAAAAATCCTCACATTTGACTGAAATTATTAATTATCAAATTATTTAATTTTCTAATATGAATATATTTTAGATATACTGTAATGCCTTTCTTTCTTTCTCTCCTTCCTTCCTTCCTTCCTTCCTTCCCCCCCTCCAGACCTTTTCTTCTTCTTTTTGGTTTTAACGGCTGTTGTTTGACAAAGATCCTGAATCTTTGTCTCTTATTGCTTCTAATTGACACACAGTGTTTGATTCCAGTGTGCGAAGCTGCTTTACATCACTGTGTGAAGTATAACTGAAGACACTGATGAGGACATGTCCAGTCTGATCTCCTGACTGGACATGTCCTGATCACCTGAACCTCACCTGTGCCCCCCCATCTCTCATCCTTATTTTTTCTCTCTCTCACACACACGATCCTCTTTTGTCTCATTAATATCTTTGCCATCTGCTCCATATGTAACAGCCCAATTAGAGAGATGCTCCTTGACCCTACCTGTCCAAATTTAATTTGAACGTCTGCACACTTTCCTCACACACACACAGTCCAGACTTTGACCTCTCATTGTTGTCTCTCTACAGGGCCTGAGCTGATTTGTCAGCCTTGTGTGTGTTTGGTTTCTTCCCCCCTCCAAGTGTCCTCTGGATATCAGCTGACTATGGTGGTCTGAACAGAGGGAGTGCAGGGAGGAAACCGGGCACAGTGTGTGTTCACTCTAACACAACAAGGCTCGACCAACAGAAGAGCAGAGACGGACCGCAGCGAAGAGAAGAGAAGAAGCTCATTTCACCTCAAGATGTCTCAAAACGAAGAACTTGTGATTTTCTACATCAACTATAAACTCTCTCAGAGAAACTATCCTCTCAGCCACATGGGACTCATACAGCTTCCCAACAGGACTGATGGTGGGGAGTCGGCGTCGGGCGAGGAGCAGCGGGTAGCGACGCACGCCAACGGGACATTTAACGGCACGAGTCCCGGGACCCCCCCAGCGTCCCCGCTGCGGGAGCAACGGTTGCCGTCAACGACGAGCCTTGACGCGGTGAAAGAGGCCCTCAGGGACTCAGCCAACGAGTTTGAGCTGCGGTACGCCCGCGCCTTCAGCGATCTGCACCACCAGCTCCACATCACGCCGGCCACAGCTTACCAAAGCTTCGAGAACGTGATGGATGAGGTGTTCCGGGACGGCGTCAACTGGGGCCGCATCGTAGGGCTGTTTGCGTTCGGCGGGGCGCTGTGCGTCGAGTGCGTGGAGAAGGAGATGAGTCCGCTGGTGGGGAGGATCATCGAGTGGATGACGCTCTACCTGGACAACCACATCCAGCCCTGGATCCAGAGCCAAGGAGGATGGGTGAGTCTCTCACTCACACACACACACACACACACGGAAAGAGTGTGTTTGAGGGCTTCTAATGTGATGCTTGTATAGCCTCTTTCATATAAGCTTCCTTCAACATTACTGGATTGAATTATATGAGTGAAGTTTTCTATGTGGACAGATAAGATGTTTTTCACACAGCTGGCAGCAACACCGAAGAACAGCAGTGATGGAAAACGAGTATAAATTCCTTCCTTATTTTTCCAACTCGTGGTGGGAAAAGTGTCTGGATGCTAAAGGCTTGTTGACGGCGCAGATGTGGCTCTCTGTTAAATATTTAAAGACCAGATTTGCTGGTGTGTTGATGTGTTGGCTGCATCGTGCGTCTGTCGGTCAGCTTCTATCTCTATACGAGGTGTATCTCCCCTGTGAAAGATCAATCCATCGCTTTGATTGCATCATATACGTGTTGTGACTGAGCCCAGATAAGCCAGCATGCCAACTGTACTGTGTCAGGAGAAAAGACTTCAGATTAGATAAAATAAAGATAAAAGGCAGCAGACATATGGTGTAAAAGCAGAATGTTTTGTGGTCAGCAGCTGGTTCAGCTGTTCTCTAATTGATCAGCAGCACAGAGCTCAATGAGCTGAATCGAAGTGGGAGCTTAACAGGCTCCATCAGGGCTTTGCAGCCTGCCTGCCTGGGAATCGAAGTTCCCTCATCACAGGGTGGGATGAAGTCCAGGGCTTCACAGATAGCCCTTTGTTTTGCTCTGGTCAGTTGATTGGTTCTCTGCTTTGCTTCTTCTGTTTTTTTCTTCCACTATCTCTCCATTTTTGTTTTCCTCCGCTGCCCTGTTCGTCCTCCATTCTGTTATGTTCTTCACCGAGGCAGCTGCCTGCAGATGAAAGACGTGTTTTCTCTCTGGGGTTAGCTTGAAGTGGGCCGTCCTGGTACTGACAGCCCGCGTGTGTGTGTGCGTGTGTGTGTGTGTGCGTGTGTCCTGGACAGTTAAGGTCAGCTATTTTCCTTTGTGCCATCCATTTGATGGTATGAAAGAGAGCGGGCGCGAGGGCAGGGGAGGGGCTGTTTGTGTTCACTCCAGGTCAAAGGTCGATCCTATGGAAACTGACATCCAAGCGGCTGAAAAGCACACCTAGAAGGAACGGCTGTTTGTATTTACTGTCATTACAACATCGATCAACACATCCATCCTGCGGTTTATCTCCATGATCTCATATAGTTAAAATAAAAACGGCACCCACACACACATGTTACATCCGTGTTTAAGACTAGTTCGCTTAGCAACCAGTTGGACTTACGGCAGCCGTTAACATGGAGTAGCTGTTTGTTGTCAGTGTAACCTCAACTTGGAGAAGTGAATGACTTCTTCTAAAATGTTGAATGGATCAGCGTGAACAGACAATGAACTCATATAGTTTCACTTCTCCTCGAAGTCATGAGGCCGTTTCCTTCCTCTCTGTCACTGCTTCGGATGATGTCTGCTGCTGCTGCAGAGACCGTATTGTCTTTATGTGTCCCGTGTTGGTTGACACGCGCACCTGCCGCAGGGGTAGCCCCAGACGCTAGGTGCTTTACCGCCAGAGTCTTATCATATCGTCCCATCACTCTGGTGCTTCTTTGAAACGGTGTCATTCTCATTTCTCTCTTTTGTGGTCTACCTGTTCAAAGCCAGCCTACACTTTCCCTGAAATGTACCAGTGTCTCCGAGCCTGAAACCACATGAGACTCTGTTGTTTTTCTTTTCTTCTTTTTCTTTTTTTTTCTTTCTTTCTTCCTTCCTGGTCTCCCCTGGCGCCTCCTCACAGGGATGAAGCACAGAGCCGTTGGCAGATGTGGGAACCTGAGTAAAGCTGTGAGGCAGGTGTGCCCCTTAGTGTTAGCTGATGAAATATTAGTCTGCTCTGCAGCAGCAAGGTCACTTTCCCGCTGTCTCTTTCTCTCTTTCTCTGTTTTCTCTCGCTCCATCACTCTGTCGTAACATTCCCAACATGATCAATATTTACTGTGCGTCAAAGAAAGGAAAGACATGTCAGAAAGCACGTTGTTGCTAATGTGAGGTCACGTAAAATCAAGTGTCGACATAACCTGAGTAACAATGTTGATTTCAGATCGTGGTGTTTCCCAAAACTCCACAGATACTTTAAACTTATTACAAAACAGCAGGTCTGATCAGGGAGGTTGTTTTTCCTACGATGCGCCTGCCCTGAATGCACCACGAGCAGTCCATTAAACAACAAAAAAATAAAATGTCAATACATTATTTTAGTAATTTTTCAAGCAAAACACTCATAAACCCACCGTGCTGTGAGGATCTGATGCTTTTCTTTGTCATGAAATCATTGTAAACATTTTCATTAAGTCTTACAGACAAATCATTGATTATTGCTGATTATTTTCTCAGTTAATAAATAATTAAAATAATCATTAGTCGCAGCCCTGTCAAAGAATTGAAATGTTCTGTTCAGTTTTTATGTAATAAATGCTCCTGGCTGTATCTCATCCTCGTCTAGTAAAATAATAAATTCATCACACAGATGTGTAAACAGATAGTTGTAAGCGGCGGTCACGCTCCTGAAAACGTGTTTTTCTCTGTAACCTCTCACACAGTGCTGTGGGCATGTAAACACACTCCGTCGCAGTGACAGTAAAATAGTGAAAAGTGAAAGTTGTTTTGTGCAGCACAGCAAACCTCGCAGCCTAAATGATCCCTGTGGAGCTCTGCCCAGGATGCAGCGATATCGGCAGCTCGGGTTATGACACATCGATGTTAAAAAGAAGAGCAGGAGTAAAGCCATATATTGTCAGATAATAAACCTCCGAGGTAGAGACGGTGCCGTTGACCTAATAATGCTGTTTCCAACAGAGCAGGCGATGGCAGTGATTACTCGGTGGAGATTGAGCCGCCTCAGGCTGGGGGTGCAGTGTTATTACCAATTATAGATGAATAATATCTCCACCTGCTACTGGGGGAAACAAAGCTTTTCCCCCCAGACAGACTAATAAAGGCTAAACTCATTTAGAAGAACCACGCTGCCACGGTGTGGAGCTGGATGGGGGTGGAGGGGAGGAGGCTTTCAGCAGAGACCATTAGCCCCGTCGTTCTGCTCCGTCAGGTCAAGCTGAAGTTAACTACCAGAACAATGTCCTCAAGCAGCCTGTATTGCTTTGTTTTCTTAGCCTGTTGTTTCCCACCTCTGGCTGTATAATGTACAGATATTATTCCATGTTCAGCACTAAAGAACACGTCTGCTGATATTTTCTATTTTTCTAATTATCACTAAATTCATTAAAAGGTTTGTTGATGTTGAACATCGACGGCATTTTAATAGTGAAACATGTGTCTATGTACTGTATGTGTTGAAAAGTGGGTGAAACACTCTAATTAAAGTCCACTGACTTGTTTTGACAAGGGAACACCTGAGCTTCCTTTGTGCATTTCTCCTTGGCTGACTTATGCACCCTCTGCTGCTGCTCCTCCTCCTCCTCCTCCTCCTCCTCCTCTCTGTAATTAACATGCACATAGGATAGGCGGTTAGATCCACAGAATCGTCTGTCAGGCTGCCCTACCAGATACGAGGAGGAAATCTCACCCTTGGGACCTATCTAGCCCGCCTCCATCTCTCCCTCCACCCTTCATCTTCTATATAGGTCTCCTCCATCTCCTCTACGTGCACGCCTCCTCTGCCACTGATCGATTTTTGTCCCTTATTTTTCTGTCTGTACCTTTTTGAGCTCCTTTCTCCTCCCTTTCTTCCCTTTCCTCTCACCGTCTACATCTATCGATCTCCTTTCTCCTGGAGTGGCTGAACATATTACATACCAGACATGCTACCACATGCCTCGTCGATCACGCCGTTAACCCGTGTTGCAGCACTCGTCTCCCGTGTTTGTTTACTGAAGACACACGTCGCCGTGTCATCGGCTCCATCGATTCCCTCTGACTTGATCCCCCCGCTGCACCCCCAGCCCTGCAGCCGCCCCGGTCCCTTCATCCTTCCCTTCATCCTTCCCTTCATCCTTCCCTTCATCCTTCCCTTCACCCTTCTCGTCCTCTCTCCTTATCAGCCTTCATCTCCTCCTCTCCTCTTCATCACTAATGGCTCACGTGTGTTAATTAACAGACGTGAGGTATTTTTGTGTTTTGCTCATCAGGCAAAGTTTCCAGTGAACTGATGAGTTTATTTGTGATAAAACACATGATGCGGGTTGTTGTTGTTTCATATATGAACATTTTATTGTATGGTGGCGCGCTGCAGAGGGGAGGGGACAGCGCCAAGTCAGACTGGTCATGTGACTATTTCAAACAAAGGACCTGCAGCCACACACACACACACACACACACACACACACACAGAGGAATTTGCTTCACTGGCTTTTTAGTTGTGACCACAGGTGTGTCGTTACTGAAATGGACACAAAAGGGACTTTATCAGTGTCTCATTCTTTAACGGACAAATAAAACACACACACACACACACACACACACACACACAAAGCTCCCCAAACCCTTTCTGCATCAG
The DNA here is from genome assembly GCA_036937835.1 of Pampus argenteus. NCBI lineage: Eukaryota > Metazoa > Chordata > Actinopteri > Scombriformes > Stromateidae > Pampus > Pampus argenteus. The sequence goes on along the minus strand of CM072864.1, from coordinate 1,298,437 downwards.
ATCAATGGCGGCCACTTTTGTTGGAGCGCAGTCAATAAGCGCCTCTGAGGTGGGCGGAGCTATTCAGATTGATCTCTGAATGTTTTCATATGAATGTGGCCGTTCATGCATCCATGTCTGTTTAAGCTCACACATTTGTTTTTATGGTGCGTGTGCGTGTGCGTGTGCGTGTGCGTGTGCGTGTGCGTGTGCGTGTGTGTGTGTGTGTGTGTGTGTGTGTGTGTGTGTGTGTGTGTGTGTGTGTGTGTGTGTGTGTGTGTGTGTGTGTGTGTGCGCTCAGTGGTGTGTGTCAGACACAGCTTGAATGGCAGCAAACAGATTGTGTGATTCGGTCGCCTCCAGCTCCATGATGAAAACATCAGGGACGTGTCACGTGTTTTATGTGTGTGTTGGTTGTGTTCACGCCTGTACACGTGTGTCCTACGTGTTTGTACAGAGACTCTTGTTTGCCTTAAAGGAAACGGACTTGGCTGAAGCAGAAGGCCTTTTGCTCTATTTCAGACAGACTGGTGTAAAGGGCATTAGAGCAAATTTCAGCTGTAGAGACTCGAGAGGATTTACAGAAGGTGACACAAGAGCTCTGAGAATTGATTTGCATCAATGTTTGATTGTAATAGTTATTAAAGAAAAACAGTAGCATATATATTGATGCTTTAAGGTATTTTAACTCATGAAACAAGCTGCTTCCTCCATCCTGATGTACCAGTCTGACATTCAGTTATTCTATATGACTGGACACGCAGGCCTTTAAATAACAGCTCCCCTGTGTGTGTCAGTTTGTGTCAGATCATCAGTTAGTCACGTGAAAGACAAGACACACACACACACACACACACACACACACACACAGAGGAAACCATTGACAGCAGCGAGACAGTCTGTAATGACTATTCGACAGCATCTGTGTCTTCGCTCTCATTTAGAAACACACTCGTATCTCAGCAGCGAGACGTCTGGATGTTTCATACAGGGCCAGATATCCAGCTGTGTAACAGATGAGTGTGTGTGTGTGTCTATACTGCCAGCAGACTGCAGAGCACGGCGCTATAAGAGCAGCTTCGCCAGACTGCTAGACTCCCACTTCCTCTGCACCCCCCCTCCTCCCCTCCTCCCATAGTAAATGCATATAGCGATGGCAGGGGACAGAAGCTAGTGACTCAGCTATATGAGGGTGCAGTATATAGGTCAGTATGTTCTGCTGCATGTATGGTGCAGTTGCATGTTGTGTGAACAGAGCAGCTGTATGTTTGCAGAGCAGAGAGACGTTCGCGTGTTGCTCCGCTTGTCTGAGGCTTAGCAATGAAATCGGGTCACAAGCAAGTCTTCCCCCACTTCCTCTCATCTTCCTCTCCATTCTCTCCTCTTCCTCTGTCTGCTTCTCCCTCGCTCCTCCAGCCCACATCCTTAAACTTTCTCCTGCGACACATTTAAGAAAAAAAACGACCTGCGCCACCTTCTGTCTTAATGCTGAGCACAAACGAGGCTGCTGCGCTCCTGATTGCATTTCATCCCTCTCCATCCTTCTCTCCACATCTGTCCCTCGCCTCTCTGTTGCTCTCTCTATGCTCATATCTGTGATCAGATTACGAGGCATATCATGGGATTAGTGAGTCTCATGGCATGTATTAAAGTGGGAGAGCTGTGGGATGGATGGAGAGGGTTAATGAGTTTTTCCATGTGATGATGCTCATACAGCACAAGGACTAAATGATGATAAAGAGCACCGAGGCCGTCGTCGTTATATTCATCACAGGCTTGTTTGAATGGCCGAGGGGGTAAATCAGTGAAGATGAGATTTATCTTCAGCTCTGTAATAACAGAGAGGGGGCGATGTAGAAGAAGAGAACCAGAAACAGACTAGATATTCATCTCCTAAATCAGTTTCTTTCATGTTATGAAAACGTTGAAGCAACGGAAGCGTAGTTTCAAGGAAAACTTCCCGACTGATGGAGAAATGCGCCTCCAATTCCGATCATTTTGTCAGCTTCCGCCCGGCAGCCTGCATCACCTTCTTTTGTTCTAGTTTCCTCTCTTTCTTCTTTCATATCACTCATTCTGCCTCTCTCTCTGTCTGTGTTTCCTCTCTTTGAGTTTGTCGTCTCCTCCAGACAGATGGCAGGTCTCGAGGTCATGGTGAGGTGTGTCAGGGAGGGGCGATGGCCTGCAGGGTGGAGGGTTATCCAGCCAGAGAGAGAGTCACATGATCACTTTCATGAGCATGTGCTCTGTCTGCCAAAAACACAGTCCTCCGTCCTTTACTTTCTGGTGTGTCTCCGTGGTGTGTATATGTGTGTATGTATATATGTGTGTACATGTGTATGCGTGTGTATTTGCTGACAGAATGGGGTTTGTGGAGAGACAGCCCCCAGAGTGGGGCAGGGAACAGATTGGAGTCTGAGCCTCTATGTCCTGACTCATTAATCTCCTCTTTAATTCATGGCCTCACTGCAGGCTCAACACGTACACACACACACACACACACACACACACACACACACAGCTCCAAGGTCTAACAGAAGATGTACATGCATACATATCGGTGTCACGAAACCCAGCAAGTGTCACCGCTCAGGGGAGGTTTAATGATTCAGCTTCCTGTTATTTCTTGCTGGTTCTCTCCTGTTTGGAAGAGATCCATCACACTGAACAGTCCTACCCCTCCACCCCACCCCACCCCTCCACCCCATCCGGTCCTCTTGGATCTCAGGTTAGTGCTGCACCATGAAGCTGCAGACACTCGTTCTCGTCCTGCTTCTGGCTGAACTTTAGTTTTCCAGAAGGGTCAGAACAGGTCAGGATGATCACACCGCTGTCTCTCAAGCCCGCGTTGACTCGACTCCCCTCTTTGCAGAGCCAGTGACAGCTGAGGCCTCCTCCTCCTGTGCTTAACGCTGCTGCCTGTCAGCTCGTCCTTTTAAAATATCAGATTTTATTATTGCTAGTGACGCTTTTGAAAAATAAGTAGAGGGAAACCGCATCCAGCTCAAAACGAACACTGAAATATAAAATAGCTACATAGAAGATCTTTGATTGTATGAAAAATGCACATTTTAAGCAGCCTGATTCAAACGGATGCCCTCTTCTTCAGGCATCAGCAGTTCTAATATGTATTCTCCATATTTCCTTTGCACAGCGGCTGCATTTTCCTCTTTTGCAGCACCCTTGTCAGTCACTAATGTAATCTGTGAGCTACCGTACTTGCTCATACAATGTTAGGCCTGAATGGTGAAATCTAAGTGTGCCGCGGTTAGTTCTCTTCTTGTTGTACAGGATCTCTGGGAGTCGACCCGATGCCCTCCCGTCTGAACATGTCATGACCGTCGTGATAAGGATGCAACTCGTGAGGTGGAACTCGTGAAGATGATGGCTTTGAGAAGCAGAAACAGGCGATCACATTGTTTGACATCATGCATGTTTTTCAATGCATTTCAGTGAATGAGTCCTTTGGCTTGTTTGTTTTTTTAACATTAATGACCTCAGAGGTCATGTGGATTATGTGAATGATGTGATTGGTTGTATCATCTCATCACAGTCTGTCATCAACCTTGATAGAAGTTTTTACTGTGTGTGGCGATGAGTGTATCTTCAGGTGGTTCACTGAACCTTGGAAGTTAATCTGCACTTTTCTTTGATCTCTCATAGTCACTGTGATCCTATGATCTGCACATGGTCTGCTTATCACAGTGTAAGGCATAGGTCATCACACACACACACACACACACACACACACACACATTCCCTGTACAGTACTTAGGACTTTATGACACCATCTTGTTTCGACAGAACTGCCTTTGCTTTGTAAACAGCATTTCCTCACCTAGATGCAACAGTGAGTTGACTCACTAAACAAACACACATCATGTTCCACAGTGTTTGTGTGTTTGTGTGCATGTGTGCATGTGGCGGTCGCGTGTGCACATCCCAAGTGTTGCAATGTACAGGAAGTGTTGCTCCGCTGCAGTCGGATGGTTAGTATTTGTACTTTTTGTCTTTGCGACCTTCAGGAATCATCAGACTTTGTCTCATTGGTGAACTCCTGAACTGTGCTCTTATTTTCTCTCATCCTGATGTTTTCAGAATAAGACTCTTATTGTCTGATACATCTTGTCTAATCAGCATTTTCTGGATTTTTTTGTGAATTAATCATGTTATAAAAACATCATTGTCTATAGCTGCAGCTAATGATTATCTTTATTATCAATTCATTTGAAGACCATTTCGTTGATCAACCAGTTAATTGTTTGATCTATTAAATGTCAAAGAATAGACCTTTAATACACGAGTCTGATTAAGTTACATGAAGCTACGTTTGAAGGTCTGGTTTTGTCTCCATAAAGGATATCCGCTGGAGGAAACGGGACACTAGAGGCAGATTTAGGATGTGACTTTCACATCTTCAGTCCACCAATCAGAGAGCAGATACACAGATAGCTGTGATGTCATGGCTCATGCATGTGGAATTCAAATAATGCCCACAGTACAGTTTGCAGATAAGTGACTATTTGATCACTGAAACTGTTTCACATTCAGGGTTTCAGGTATATAATAGAAGTTAGAAAAAACCTGCCGCATGATAGATTATCTGGAATCAATATACAGAAATGTTTGTGTAAAATGCTGCCGTTATGGATTGATTGATTGATTGATTGATTGATTTATTGGCGTCGCAGCTCCCTGTAGATCATAACCTGCAGATCCAGCAGCTCTACCTCATGAGCTTGTTTGTCTCTCCTGTCTGGGTGAGACTGGTTCAAAGCTGGTTGATCTAGATTGTTTTTGTCAAGTCATTGCTATTCAGAGGGAGGGTTACACACTCTCACTCTCACTCAAAGAGGCCCTTTATGTGTGAGAGTGCATGTGTGTGTCCGGGGTGAAGAGCCTTGTGTCGGCTTCCTATCAGAGTTGAGAACATTCCTGAGCGCTCTGGATCCTCCTCTGCATGTGAACTGGACCTTGATCGTCCTGTCAGACGTCACATCTCTGCGTCGTACGAGCGGTTTGTGGCTTGAGTGTCATGTGATCTGTGGGTCGCTGGTTAGCTGCCCTCGTCTGTTGAAAGGAAGCTGTCGCGATCAGATGTTGCAGCGTCTACACACAGACAGAGACAGAAGGACTTTTTAAAGAAACCTCCTCATGTTGTATTGATATATAACCCAATGAGCTGTAACCAATGAGTATTCTTGTTGCTAATATTGATGTTTTTTTTTTATATAAATAATAAAACCTATAAAAATGTACAGTTTCACTTTGATATACTCATTAAATTTAAAATATACTCTTTGATATACATTCCAAATACGTCCATAATGCATACTGTGTATGCTGTTGAACGAATTCAACAAATGTATATAGTGTCCTTGTATTTTTATAGCTCTTACTCTGTACTCTGTACTCTTTTTTTTTTTTACACCTGTATTTAGCTGCAGTAACGCGCAAATTTCCCCATTGTGGGATCAATAAAGTTTTTATCTTATTTTATCTTATCTAAAAAAACTGACTAATCAGCTGCAAAATGAAGACGAGAAGAGTGTGTTGACAGATACATTATTTATCATATTGGGTGATAAATGTTATGTTATCAAAACATAGTCGACTAGTCGGTTAATCACAGGAGATATATCATAATTATTTATCCAACAACAATGATCACTTCTCGTCAAAGAGGTCTTGAATACAACCAGTAAAGTGTTAACTAATGCAGGTGGGACCAACCTGAAACAGAGTCCTTGATTGGCTCTGAGAGACTGTTTTATAAAGCCGTGATCATTGATTGGACAACGCCACTGCAGGGATAGCAGAAGTCTTTCTTTCTCTAAATACCTCCAATCGTCTTCATTCGTCTCTATTAACGGGCTATGTACCACAGTCATTTAAAGTACTACTACTGACCTACAGTATATCTAACCGTCCCTTTCTGTCTAAGATCCTTGAGAAAGCAGTCGCCAGTCATTAAAGGAATTAACATTAAATGAGCTGCATTAAGCTGGTTTAAGTCCTATGAATCAGATTGTTTTCAGTTTGTACATGTTAATGATGAGTCTCCATGTGCACAAAAGGTTCTGTCTTTGGACCGATCCTACTCACCTTTATATATGCTTCCTTTAGATAATATTATTAGGAAACACTCCATAAATGTTAATTGTTATGCAGATGATACTCAGTTATATCTATCAGTGAATCCAGATGAAACCAATCAGTTTAATAAACTTCTAGCAAGTGTTAAGGACCTGGATGACCTGTAATTTTCTGCTACTAAACTCAGACAGAAGTGAAGTTATTGTGCTCAGCCGTAAACGGCTTAGAAACACATTACCTAATATCGTATCTAATGATGCGTTTCTGTTCTGCCGTGTCTTGTTGCATATTGGCTGACATATACAGAGATATAATATATTGACTTCTGTCGGGTCAACAGTCCAAATCCCAAACGTGTTCGGGTCAACAGTCCAAATCCCAAACGTGTTCACAACGATGCAACACATCTTCATTACAGTTGTTATGTTTGTCCTCTTTTTGTTTAATACATTATCTCACTGTATCAATAAATGTTCAGATTCTGCTGATTGCAAATACGATTGCTTATATTAAGCCGATGTTCTTATTCAAAGTGTCCCTACGGTATTGAATTTCAGTGTTTAAACAATTAATCTGTGTGTGTGTGTGTGTGTGTGTGTGTGTGTGTGTGTGTGTGTGTGTGTGTGTGTGTGTGTGTGTGTGTGTGTGTGTCTCTCATGGTCAGTGGGTTCCACCATCGGGGGGTTTCGCGTGTTGCAGCATGTTATGGTGCAACACCGGCGCAACTGACGAGTCAGAGCTGATGAATGAGAAGCTGCTGCTAATGATCGTTAAAAAGCTTCTTTCTCCACATGTAGCGTCGAGCCATTTATCAGCCACAGAGATGCTCCTACAGGCTCAGACACACTCGCACACATCACACACGCTAATCAGCTGCTTTCTGGTAGCCATGGCAACCAACCGCAGAATCTCCTTCCCTGTGCACCTTCACTATTTCTCTATCCAAGCTTTCGCTTTCATGACCTAATCTGTCCCTCATCCTGTTATTTTTTTTCTCTCCCCGGCTAATGAAGAAAGAGAAAGTAAAGCAGGAGAGAAATGAAATAAACCGGATTTCCTCTGGGAACAGAGCCGAGATACGGAAATAAAGGTGTGACCGTGTGAAAGGAAAGCCAAAGAGAGATAAAGACTGGGTTTACCTGCCAGGTGGGACTAAGGGAGATTGAGTATATCAAAACCACCGGTGCTGCTTTGACATGCACAAGCTGAACCGACTGGTAGCGCTGGTAAAGGAAGGATCCCTCAGGCCTCCTGGTGGTATGTTGAGAGTATATTCTGATTCCTGAGCAGTTCATGAGCTGAAAGCGTGAATCTGAAGCCGGCTGTATGTGCTTCACTCTAGTTTGAGTAACGTTTGCTTAAAAACTACCGCGCCCTGCTGTTTGTAGGAAATTATTTATCTTTTTAAAAGAAACATATTTGTGACTTGTGAAGGTTTTAGAAATGTTGACTTTATTAGAAATAAATGTGTTTGTGGCTGAGAGGTCAAAGCGAGTGTAGATTATCACCAGCTTTAATAGGATATGAGTATATAATGTATAATATGAGTATGCACAAGCGTTGATCCACATACTGTAGTATTAGACAAAGAGCTTTCCTTTGCATCTTTTGGCACCACATCAATATATCCGGTTTCATCATATATTTACTGCCCATTGAAAGGTAACATGTCCTGACTTGTTATGTTGTCAGTCATCATCACATGCTTCTCCACCCACGTTCTTTACATTGTTGAGTGGAAAGGTTCACAGAAAGGCGTAGATCTGTCGTCCCCTGAGTCACTGCAGATACTGACTCCTGATACATGATTGACATTTCAGTGTAATAATAATAATAATAATACCTTTTATCAATCCCTCGTGGCTCGTTGCAACATACTTTAATGCAGCTCTGTGTCACTAGTCGCTGGGACAGTTAACGTTAATGCTGAGTAGAGGCGTGTGGGACGTCCTGGTGAGGTTGAAGACAACGTTTTAATCTATATATTGGTGAAGCATCTTTGTGTCCTCACAGTCGTAGCAGGACCGTGGGACAGAAAGTAAAGTCATATTTGTTTCTGGTGAGTAACAGATGAGGAATGATGTGGGCGACCAAATTTGTGTATTTACAGATTCCTCAGGCACCTCCTCATTGGCAGGCGTGTGTGTTTATTTTGAGCCGAACCATGAATGAAGGGAGCTACTGTGGCTCGGCCCTCTCAGAGCCACACCGCAGTAATTACTGAAGGTAAAGCTGTCAACAAGGTGTCTGCTGTAAACACATTAGTGTTTGTTTCAGTTTGATTCAGTTGAATTGAAAGCGTAGTTATGACCTTTTGAAAAGGTTTGTCAGTAATAATAATAACTTTATGGACTCTGGCTCCATCTGGCTTACAGGCAGTTACGGGAGTTGTTTCCTAAGTTAATAAAATGTTTTTGCTTCTAGAAGGATGAAATGTGACTTCAGAGCTGATTAATCTTTTTTGATAATCAATGAGTCATTTTCTAAAGAAGAGAAAGTCTAATATCTCTGGTTCCAGCTTCTTAAATGTGAATATTTTCTGGTTTTTTTTAGTCCTCTGACATTAAGCTGAACATCTTTGGGTTTGGACTGATGCTCAAGTGAAGCTGTTAACATCATTCTATGTAACATCATTCTATGTTTTATGCCAGCTCATATGTTCGGTGTCTGCTTCAGGTCACCTCATCATCCGTCTTATCTCTTAGCACGAAGAGTCGCACCCTCCACATTCTTAGAAATATTAACAAGGAAGCCAAAAGCATGTTTCATGTCACGGACCTGTTTTCTTTCTCTATTGACCCGTTGCAGTGATGAGTCATTGATGTGCTGTTAATTCAGAGTTAATTGAAGTGACTGACTGTGATCAGCTGCTTTGGGCTCAGAGGTTTCTGGAGCCTTCAGTACTGTGTTCAGTACAGTCACCCTTTTACATAATGACTCTGTTTCCAGGAACCTCTTGCCCCCCTCCTTTCTGTTTCATCCTCTCACCTTTCACTCTCTTGCGTGTGTCCTACTTCATTTTCTAGTAACAGCCTCCCCTCTGTGAAACGCTTCCTGTCCCTCCACCTCTGACTAACAGGAGAACTAGTCATTCACATTTTGTCCAATCAAATGCTTTCGGGAAAGAGCACTGACCTCACAGATGATGTTTGTACTGGACAACACATCGTCAGTAGTGACTCAGCGGGCCTCGTCTTCCTCAGATGACGTCTTCCTGCTTGTGTATGAGACTTCTTTGAAATGATTTTAAACTCTTGACTTGAATGATGCGGATTTTTCCTTTAATCAGTCAGCTCTTGTTGTTACTGTGAACCGTGTGGATGCAGGTGGCTTTTGGGGGATTTTTGTGGTCATGGTGTTATCTTACCTGTATGATTGCTGTGGAAAGTTTCACATGCGACCGTGTGGGCTGTGACAGTCATAAGGACACCCAGCAGTGGGCGACTCAGCCTTGTTTGAGGCATCGAGACCTTTACTGAAGGGAATCTACCTGAATATTTGACCTGCTTGCTGCTTTTTTGAATGGGGAGTTTTTAGGAAGTGAATGTGGGTTTTTATTCAGATTTGAATACATCTCACATCTCAGCAGCAAACACCTTTTTTTTTTTTTTAATTAAATTTATTTTTTTTTTTCTTCCTCCAGGAGCGTTTTGCAGAAATCTTCGGGCAGGACGCGGCGGCTGAAAGCAGACGGTCGCAGGAGAGTTTCAAGAAGTGGCTGCTGGCGGGGATGACCCTGGTGACCGGGGTCGTGTTGGGGTCATTCATCGCCCAGAAACGCCTGTGAGGACAGATAACCTCCTTCACTACCCTCAATGTACACACAACCACACAAGATAAAATGAAGGTCCTGTTTATCTTGTCACAACTCCTGATGATAGTTTGTTTTTTTCCTGCATTCACACATCTCACAAAAACCCGAGAATACTCATCACGTTGTTGAACTATTGAGAAAATGACGAGAAGAGGAAGAATATTCACCTTATTCACACCTGACACACCTGCGTTGTTAATACAGAGACAACCTTTTGTTCATTTTACTTCTTTCTCCACTGGTTCCTGTATCATTTTTCATTCTTTATGTGTGTATGTATGTATGTATTAGTTTTAACAAATTTTTATTCCCATTTTTCTCCTCAGAAGAGGTTAAAATTGATGCCGGTCTTAAACCTGTCTGATACACAGAGCCAAGTGTGTTGGGCTGCTCTACATGTTGAAGTTGAAGTTGTTTTGGTCCCACACACAGCTCCATCATAGCGTTGTATGTGCCATATGGAGAGTGAAAGCAGGGCAGGATGCAGCACCTGGCCCTCAGCAGCTTTAGTCCACCAGACACCCTGAAAATCAACTCGTACAGTCTGATTGTTTTCGCCTCACCTGTCCCTCATGCTTATTGGTTTTGTATGAAAGGTGAATTAAGAATGCATTTTAGCAACATGGGAGTGTGAAACTAAAAACCGAACGGGGAAACTAAATCCTCTGCTTGTTTGTGTTTGGTATTGGATTTCTGAACCATTAAAACTGCTCCCACTGATCTGTGGTTTAAAGTCGTACTCAGACTGTTAAACCAGTGTGTGTGTGTGTGTGTGTGTGTGGTAAGTTACTATGATATTTACACACAATGCAGCAGATATGGTAGCAACACACACAGCAGCATCATGGGAGCCTTTAATAAACAAGTCTTATGGTTTGGATGGTAACACTTTTCTTTAATTAGCCTATTTAGCATCTCCAACCAGTGTATATAGAAACCCTGAGAACGTGTTTAACACAGTAAAGATGCAGCTGTGAGGACATTTTAATGAATCAATATAACTTCTGCTATGAAGCATCCATACATATAATAAACACGCTATAACATTAAAGAACGTTTGATTACATACATGTGTAACGTGTACTGAGGTTTGAAAATCATGAACCTCACTCAAAGTCCACTTACTGTGTTTCCTCCAGAGCTTTCTGCTGCACATCATGGTCCTCTCAGTTGTTGAGGGTGAAGGAGACGCTTTAAGCATTTATAAGCAGTACGTTAATAGTTGGTTTATAAGACACTATAATGTAGAAATATGTCTTCATAGAGGTTTTAATTTATGACAAATACTGTACATTAAACCTACATTAGTGACATTTATTAATGTCTATATACTGCTTATAAATGCTAAATAAGAGGACTACAATACTTTAATATTATAACACATGTTCATGTGTTATAATCACTTATGGATGCTTTGTAGGAAGAATTATTGTTAATTGTTGACAACAAATAACACTTAATGTTGTATCATCTAACGACTACATTGTAGTGTCTTCTAAACAGTTTTGATAATTGATTAATTATCAATTGAAAAATATGATTTCGGCTTCTCAAATACGAATAAAAGAGAAAAAAAAACACTTTTCACTGTTTTCTGACCTTTTTCAAGACTAAAAGATGAATCGAATCAAAAAGAGAATTTATTGGTAAATAAATTTAATAATTTGCATCCATAACTGTTCATATACAGTCCTGCTCAATGAGGGAATAAGTTAAAATAAGATGTTGGAGTCATTGTCTGTGATCATCTTGTAATAAAGTCCTGGTCATGTGCTGCAATTATTTTCTGTTGTGTCCTAATCCAACAATCATTCCTTATTTTTGGTCCTTTAGTCATGTCTGACGTTCGTCAGTGTCACAGTCATGCTTCACAGTAAACAACAACAACAACAACAACAGCCTTTTGGAGATGTATGTAGCAAACTGATGGAGCAGCTGTGTTTCTGCATCAGAAGTTATTTGAGTTCGTTTTCATTTAAGTCGTATTTCACCATCTTGAACAAATCAGCAACTGTCAGCAGCTGTATGACCGTAAAACTAGACACCCAAACCTTCATATCTCATCTCACACACACTCACTGCACATTATCCACGCATTGCTTTCACAGTCAAACCCTCCTCCACCTCCTCCACCCATCACTCCCTGTTCTCCCCAGACACCTCATATCTGTCAAATCTCCATCCTCCTCTCCTCCTCTCTTCCTTTGCAGTCCCCGGACTGTCACTGCATCTAGTCACGTGTGTCAGTCACAGCTAGCCCACCTGCTACGTGCTGCAAACACACCTCAACGCGCGCACACGCTTACAACATACACACCTGCCTGTCAGATGTAGTCCACGAGAGACTACACACCTTTCCATCTTTAATTTGAAGCTGGAGTCAGAGGAATGTTTGTTGCCTGTTCCCAGTTTCTGCCTCCAGCGTGTCCTGGGCTTCGTTCATGTGTGTTATAGCAGCACAGTAAAGCACAACACGGGGCAGGTGCCATTTTCTCATCAGAGAATTGAGCCGTGTGGAACCACAGAGAGTTAAACGCTGTCGGTCCGAGGGTCCCGCTGCCAGCTGTGCCTCCATCTTCAAAGCTCGTCTCTCTTCATCAGGGTTGATGTTTGCTCTCTTCCATCATCACAGTGCATAACATCATGTATGTTTGCACACATTTACATACATGGATTTCTCTTTGTTGTCATTCTTGCAACATATATTTCACCAAATAACAACCTGCACTGATCATTCATGAATATCATCATCTTAATACTCCTGAGCATCATCCTCTCATACATTCCAGTACAGTATATACATATATATATTTTTCTAGTGTAAACCCCCAACAAGAAGCTGCTCGCAGGCTTTTACTCTGCTGTCCAGGCCCTTCCTCCACATACTGCGTGTGACTGTGTGTGTGTGTGTGTGTGTGTGTGTGTGAGAGAGAGAGAATTTCTGTCTTGCAAAAATGTTTCTTGGAGGAGGCACAAATGAAGGAAATGTGAGAGCATTGACACAATATATACATATATATGCATATATGTATGTATATGTGTGTGTGTGCTAGTATATATGTATATGCTAGTTATTTAAACTGATTAGAATAGCGTGTTAGCTTAGTAACATATTTAATAAAAACAGAACTGATGGCTTCTAAACATTATTTTTATTCGGTGTAAAAGCATAATTGTGCCCCTTCAAATGGCCTTAACCTCCATCTCTTTATTGATGTGCATCGTCATTGGTTGTGTGTGTTTTGTTTTTAGGATTATTGGACTGCTACTAGACAAGAAAATGCAAAGCAAGCAAGAGGATATTTTCAAAAAGTTAGATGTGTTCTTGTTGAAATATAAAATTATAGATTGCAGTCAAGTCCAATGGTCTGTTTATATGTCTTAGAATGACATTGTACAATTAAAAATGACATTGAACTTAATAAAGCCCATGTTGGAAGACGTCCTCAGTCTGTCTTGTGTTTTCTACCCATCAATTATCATCAATATGTTTGTATGTATGAGAGGACAGTTTCACTGGTTTATATTCACCTTTAAATTAATTCATTTTTACCTTGTTTAAGGAGCTTTTATAGCCAAAGACCTCCATGTGTTTAAGATCTGATCAGCTTTGTCTTTCTGCTCAGAAACAGGCAAAAACATTTTGTTTTAATATAATGAAAATAACACGTTTTAACTACAAAGTACTATATGAGCCTCTAAAATGTAATAGTACATCAGAAAATGTACTTGAATAAATGTATTCAGTCACTGGTGCAATGCAATGACTTCATGGTCACATGATCAGCTCTGATGATTTTTTTTTTTTTTTGCTGAGCAGAGCACACATCACATTATAAAAGTGGAAACAAAAGCAGAAGCAAAACTTTATTAATATGCGGTTACAACAGGATGAACACAGTTATCACCAGGAAGGCTGCAGGAGGCAGCGGTCTTTACTTCCACTGGCCCTTCTCATAATCCCACTTGGAGGATAAACCCTGGATGGGGTTCATCCTCATGTCCAACATCCTCTTCAGCTCTTTGGCCTTCCACTCGGGATCAAAGGTCTTGGGGGCCTTAGGATAGACTACAGCAAACAAGGAGAGATACGTAACACACCAAAGAAGTAAGTGGTACTAAGTGTGTGATGCTGAGGCAGAAAACATCAAAATACACCTGTGAGACTCACCATAGATTGACTGCCACAAGACCAGCAGGCCGCTGATTCCCAGGAAGAAGAAGAAACCCCCCAAGACAGTCTTCCACTCTGCCGACGACTGCCTCATCTCTGGGTAGGTCTGGCAGAACATCAGCCGATACACTGCAGGAGGTTCAGAGAGGAAGAGTGAAGGGCTCGGCCTTCAATGCAAAGTGAAAATCTCTCTCCTTTCTCTTTTTATCTGTATTGACGGCAGCGTTTCTTAAAATGAATTTTTGTTGTGTTTTGAAATGTTGAATGTGTGTTTTTCTGCATTTTGCAGCAGCAACCTACAGGCGATCTTCTCCTCTTTAGTCAGCTGGCTCCAGGGTCCCTTCTCCTTCTGCTTCAGACTCTTGTCTTCAGCAGTCAGGTCTAGTTTGAAGGGTCTGTCAGGCAGAGGGAGGCTCACACGGTCGTAGTACATTGGCTTGGACATGTCCACTGTCTCTGTCACCTCTGGAGACGGGGGAGCAGAGACAGTGAGGGTTAAAGACTGAAAACACACTTTATAGAGTCAACTGCTGCAACAATGTGGAGCCACAAGAAATGTATTGATTTACAGCAGCGCCATCTGCTGGTCTGAGCTCATTTTCTCCTCCAGGAAAAAGGTTCATAAAACTCATCTAGTGTGAATTATGAATTTGTAGTGTTTTGTACGTTTGTGACTCACCAGATTCTGTGACATTAGAGGTTATAGCAGGTAGACACAGGTGTGGTTCTGACCCTGAGTGTCTAACAGCAGCTGCTGTGTGATTACAAACGTCACAGAATCTGGTGAAACACCTGTATGAGAGTTCAGGTTACATGTCAGAGAAAAACACTCGTGCGTCATGATGCACCGTGCGCGTGGCTCGCCATCCTCGCGCTGCTGGTGGTGAAGGCGGCTGTCGCGCGCCTGGCCAGGAGGCTTCCCACGCGCCCTGCAGTCAGGTGGAGCATCTGTAAACAGGTAACAGGTACAGGAACGTAACTTTATGACGTATTTAAAACAAACAAACAAACAAACAAACAACACGCCGACCTGGTTACCACACAGAACTGTTTCATACTAGTCATGATTAGCATAATTAGCCATTTTATGTAAACAACAAACACACACAAATAAATATGATTTATATATGAAACTCATGACCAGAATAGTCACACACTGTATGGATGAATATACTCATACTGAACCCCCTGGAACCCCTCAAGGACCCCTGGGGGTCCCCGGACCCTACTTTGAGAACCAAAGAGCCGGCTCAGTTGTTTTCATACATCTTGTTTTTGATTTTTGCAGCATGTAAAGTCTTTAATTTCTGTTCATTTCCTCCTGAGTTGTGAGATGATGTGAGAGATTTCCAAAAGGACAACAGGAAAAACTTCTGTTGTCCTGCTTCTGAAATGTTTGTTTTGTTTCCTGAACGTTGTTGACGGTTGTTTCATAAATCAGAGTTTTTTAGACTAATGGAGTCATTAATATCAGCAGCTGCCATTAAGATAAGATATACTTTATTGATCCTACAACGGGGAAATTTACTTGTTTCAGCAGCGGAAGGAGGGAAAAGAAAACACAGTGTACATATTTACAGAAAAAAATTACTGATTTACAGTATTTATAGTAAGTATAAAAACAGGTATGTACAAGAGACTACAACATTATCAAGTGCAGGTGTTGTAAAAAATTATGCTAAAATATTAAATTGTATGTTCTGCCAAAGTAATCAAACTTCAGGTAGTGAAACAAAAATAAAATTACTTTCAACATGAATTAACTGGAAACATTGAACACCATTGTTTGCTTTACGTTTGTTTAGTTTTGTTTACTGACTTTGATCAGTAAATAAAACTGAGCTCACATGCAGTTTTATTTTGTTACAAACCAATTTGCACAGATCAGCACTTAAAGGCTGCAAAACAGCAGTGAACCAGACGATCTCATTAGATGCTTTATAAAGGTGACCTGGATAAATGAAAATCTTTATGCTAAGCTAATATGCTGCAGTGCATTAAATTAAAAACAAAATGCAGATACCAAAGAATAATTTAAGTTTGAATATAAAACTACGGAAGCCCTGAGAGGCAGATTGACTCTGGTGATTGATTTTCTAAGTCTGATCTAAACTGTTTTCTCTTCTGTGTTTATGACTTAAGGTTAGGGTTAACAGGTGAATAAAAGGTTTTGGCAGGTTTGTTTTTGTTGTGTGTTTGTTGTTGTAATGCACATTTCAGCCACAAGAGGCTGATGTGCACCACTAAACCATGTACTAAATAGGACTAAAATCATTAATCTATTCTTTCAGATGAGTTTTAATGTCTCCATGCACTAGAAACACAAGGTACATATATTATATATTGTGTGCTAGTTATGTAACATTACTGTCTTTCTTTTGGCTATAAATGTATTTTAATCTGCACTAAACAGCCATTAGGGTTCAATCAACAGGTTAGGTTATGACAGTCATTTGTAAAACTCACCTGGAAGAAAACAGAGTGCTTTTTTAAAACATGGGGCAGTGGTGCACTTCAGCCTCTTGTGCCCAAAATTGGTATTACAACAACAAAAAGAAAAATTAACACCTGTTCTTAAAGCATAAACATTCGATCAGACATAGAAAATCAACTGCCAGATTCTTTTTTTCTCACTTGCCTCTCGAGCTTCCGTAAACTGATGCAGCTCCATTAAGTCTTTAAGAAGCAAACAATAATGTTAAAAGTATGTTTGAATATTGACTTTGTCTCATTTTGCTATTGTGTTCATCCCTTTACTTGTTCCTTTACACACACACATACACACACACACACACACACACACGCTCTCTCACACACACACACACAGCGAATGAAAATGGCGGAAATTGGCAGATGCACAACTTCCGAGAGTCCGAGCTGACCTTCAAAGAGGGACATGAGTACACAGAAACATTTAAAGTGTTTTATTTTTGCACCACTTTAAAGAACAATACGTTTCCTACTTTGAGCCGCTTGCTCTGAACCATTTTTATTAATAAGAAGTTACTGGGAGGTTCACTATTTGCATGGAATAAGGATAATAATCATTCAGCCACCCGGACACACACACTGCATTAAGTATATCTTAATCTTAATCTTAATAATCTTAATCAATCTTACAGTTGTTTTGTTCCTGCAGAATGAGGAAAATTGCATGAAAATGTATAAAGTCAAGAGTATTATATCATCATCATATTTATTCTGGAGTAAATAATACATCAGGTATGAAGTACTTCATTATGTCCCATAAGCATTTTTTAGCTTCGTGTACTAACTTAACTGCTGCACATGAAAACATTCATGCAGATTTATAAATCTCTCAGCTCGATCTGTGTCATGGTTCACTATCCTTTCTGCACGTCCGCCTCTCTCCCTTAATGGGAGGTTAAGATCTTCTTGCCAAAAACCAATATAGCTTTATTTATTCGGCAAAGACAGATACTCACGGTGGTCCTACGAGAGTGAAACTGCAGGAATAGAAGTTGCAACAGGCAAAAGACAGAATCTCGAGAGAGAAAAGGGTTGTTCAGACCTTCTTTCCAGTTTCGTCTCTGCTCTTATCACCACATTAAAAAAACAGGAGCCAACTGTTGAGCTGGAGAGGAAGGCTGAAAGCAGAAAGAGGAAAAGGGTGGGAGGGAGCTTAGAAGGGAGAAACCAGCATGTAAACAGTCAAGCAAAGCATGTGGTAGGAGTGGTAGAGTCATAAAGACAGACTGGCACAAAGGCACTTTCTCTCTTTGTTGAGATAGAGCAGACGTCAGGGTCACTTTAGGTCACAGAGATGTTTGTGGATATAACAAAGACACAACCAGAGATATGTTGCCGTCTTTTACCCGAACTAAAGGTTCTAGTTGGAGGTTGTTATCCCTCAGTTGTTTGGCTGTGAGCCTGTACAAGGCAGCCGACGGTCACCAGAGACGAGGGGAAGGGGAGGAGAGTCTCAGGGGTCGGATGAGGACACACTTGTTCACAGTAACCTCATACTGGTTCACTTGATGGTAAAAATGTCCTATTAATAGTATTTTTATCTCAGTTTGAGTTTTCATACACACCCAGTCACACTTAATCCAGGAACTGCAGGCATGAGTGAATTTCTGTTCCACAAAGCAAACACACGTTCTTTGACTTTTGTTTGTTTTTGTGATTAAATTTTAACACAACTTTCTGCTGCTGTGTGTGTGTGATCTGATTTTCCACTTAAAATTCATTCTCAGTATTCAGCTTGTATTACTTGATATGTGGAGGGGGACGTGGCAGCTGTGTTGTGGTATGAGGTAGTCGGTCAGGTGCTTTGCAACCCGTTCATGTCATTGTTCACCACCAGCGTTGCCTTATATAACCTTAAGAATACGTGCTATTGTTCACTAGCGCTGGCTTCACACTCTGCATGTTCACCCGCCTCCAACTGAGGGCAAAGGACAGTTTTAATTGGCAAAGACAGACAAATGCTCATTTATTTTTAACTGATAAAGCATGTATAGCAGTTCTGCTGTACTCTACTTTCAGTACAGTATAAAAAATTAAAAAAAAGTATACAGAAAATATTCACATTTGGTATTAACAGGTATTATTCTAATAACAAGCTAAACTATGTCTCCACAAGTATCTATACTGGGCTGTTATCTTACAGCCAGTGTTTCAGTTTTATCTTAAATGAATAAATGTTAAACTTTTTACCAGCATCAGGTTAACTACACTGCACCTGGTCACTGCACCTGGACTCTGCAGGGAGTCAGTTTAACTGCATCGACTGCTTCCTTCTTGGGAGACGTTTTGACGTTTTGTCTTCCACAACTTGTGACACCTCCAGCACCAATCGAATTAATTATAATATTATATTAGATACACGTTGCTAAAACTAATGCTCATAATTCTCATTGATATTAATGGAAACAGTTCCCAGTATAACTGCAATATAATTCAGCATCTCAAACTAAACAAAAAACTTTAATCTGTAAAAAACATTAAAACATTTGTGAAGGTTGTTTTCATCTCAGCTACTAAACAACGATCCAGTGGTATAAAATACTATAAAATGTAATATAACAATGAAGGTTTTCAGATATGTCAGTCATTAACATATTATAAACCTATAAAGTTTATATGACTGTTTACACACACACAGTCATCTGAACCACTCTTAATATAAAAAAGAAATTATAGAGGCTCTAAGTAACATTTGGATGCAGGACTTGTGAGGTACTGTAGTGATATTATAGATTTCTTTCTGTGAATTGTTTTTTAATGTGCGTTAAATGCAACAAACCTTCCTGCATGCTGCACACGACGAGGGGTAAAAGACAAACTGACTGACCCTTTAATATGAGTAGACACTACCACACACCTCCACTAGATGGCAGAATCACATAAACTAGTGTACTCACATAAGGTATCTATATATGTGAACATGCACAACAACTTTTGACTGCATAGTTGAAACTTGGGATGTATGAACTAATACTCTAAATACTCACATTGTTTTTCTACATGGACCTGATGGTGAACACAGATGCGTCAGTGAGCGCTCCAACTTCTTGTTAGAGATTTTGTCTGTCAACATCATTAACTAGCCACATGCTTCCCGACCAGTTGGGCTTCGGTTTTCATTTCTGGAAAGACATCTGACGC
The DNA here is from genome assembly GCA_036937835.1 of Pampus argenteus. Classification (NCBI taxonomy): domain Eukaryota; kingdom Metazoa; phylum Chordata; class Actinopteri; order Scombriformes; family Stromateidae; genus Pampus; species Pampus argenteus. The sequence goes on along the minus strand of CM072864.1, from coordinate 1,278,743 downwards.
AAAGAAACACAAACATGATTTTCCAGAAATACGTCCATAGCGACCTCACCAACAATGAAATGATTGAAATGAATTTATCTCTGTGGACAGAAATAAACAGTTTGAAGCTGTTCCCTCGCTCACATTGGGTCTGTCAAACTGCCAGGACAACATGAGCACAGGAGGGCACGCGTCCCTGATTCATTTATGGAAATTTGTTGAGAACCGTGACAGTGCACATAACCCCAAATCTCCACCCTCTCCCCTCCTCCTGCAGACACCTTTTGTCCTTAATCCCCAGTAGAGTTTCACCCCACTTTGACCCCCAGCCTACCCTAACCCTAACCCAGTCCTATGAGAATTGGAGATGCTTCTCCATCTCTCCTGAGGAAACGTTTGCCATCCGTCATTTCTCGCCTCCCCTTTGTTCAGAGCTCAGCCATCTTCCCGTTTATACAATAAAGCAGCAGGATTGAGGATTGCAGGGAGTCAGCCCTCCGAGTGTCAGCTTGGAGTCAATCTGGCGACGCACAAACTGCGATACGCCTCTTTAAAACGGCCCTAACGGCAGATCACTCAGCAGCCTCCTCCAACATGTTTCACAGATTCAGCCCACATTGACGCTGATGCCTGTCGGTACTGATGGCAGACAGGAAAGTGCTTTGTCATCCTTCACCAACTTCATTTGTTGAGGTGAACGCTTCCTCACATCGTTTTAATAAATTAAATTTAGTGCACGCTGCAGGAAAGTGATTCTGAGGGTTCCTTTGATTCATCTGCTCTTTTCATCTCTTCATATATAACAGATATATATATATATACATATATATAACAGATTACTCAGCCTCTGTAGAGGAACGGCGTGTGCTTCTCAGTAACAAGAAAGCATCTGTAACTAACCCTTGATTCCTGTGACATGGTGAATGTAGGTCACAGCCTGATGGTGTGTGGCTTCAGATCTTTCTGTCACCGCTTGGCCTCGTGCTCTCGTGTGTTTGTGTTTGTGTGTGTAGACTCAGACTCGTGCCTGGCTCTATCTGTCTGTCCTGTGGAGCTTGTCACAATATGACCGTATATGTGTGTATGTGTGTGCTGGCATGTACGTTTGTCCGATTCCCCTCCACTGCCACCCTTGAGGCATTGTGGGTAACTGGGTCATGCTCCCATCACTCCCATACTAACGACGTTGCTCCTCCTCCTCCTCCTCATCATCATTCCTCCTCCTTTTCCCAGTCGCTCCTGTCGTATTCGGCTCTGTTGCTTGGTGTTGTACTAGTGGGCCCTCTGCTCTCGCCCCCTTATTGGCATCTCCTCAAAGAGAAGGCATGACTAAGGATGAAAGGGATTGAGAAGTGGCTGTGATATGAGAGCTAGCGCTGCATACATAATCCAAAACAGTAGCTAAACATACAGCCTGCATGTCAGTGCATACAGAACACTCACCATTTCATCATGCTTAATCCTATATATTATGCATCACTCCATACATTTCCCGCTGCTTAATTGGGTCCTCTAACACTTCCTGAGGATCCTGAGGGGTTTTCAGCTCAGATGGGAGATGTAACCCCTCCAAAAGGGGGCGTCCAGGAGGCATGCTAATCAAATGCCAGAACTACCTCAAATAACAACCTTATCTATAAGTATCAGCCCAGACAAATGTTGTATGGCTGATCTCACTCTCAGTCATATCTGCTCATGACCGTAGCCGTGGGTTACAACATAGGCCGTTTGGTAAATCGAGAGCTTCCAGGCTGCACCGTCTCTGCACCCTTCCACCCTTTTCTGGCCGGGTACCTCAGACTCAGTGGCGCTGACTCTCATCCCTGCAGCTTCACACCGCTTTAAGGTCTGATGAAGCCAGCAGAGTGATACAATCCTGAGACCACCATAGTCTCCCAAATATCCCACAGAATCAGTGAGGTTATATGAGAACCAAATGGCTTGTAGTAACCGCCCCAGTACCTCATACTCCCGCAGAGGACATGGTTATAATCTTTCTCCAATTTCACAAAACACATGTAGACTGGATGGGCAAACTCCCGTGACCCTTCATCAGTAGGTTGTGAGTAAAACCCCGTGGTAGCGTTATGATTACCAAGTCATATTCCATATGTTCATTCAGCCGGGAGAAGACTTCAACTGTTTGTTTTTCTTCTGCTGACCTGGATAATATGTGCCCGCTCAGCACTGAGGCTTCTCCTCTTTGTTTTGTCCCGCTCACTTTTTCTCTCCTCTCTTCCTCTACTGATAGGAAGTTTCTGAAGAAGAGGTCTGGTGAGGTGTGATAACACTGTGTGGTTTTGTAGATTTGCCACTGTCATGTTCCCACTGGGCGAGATGTCTCACACCCAGTTTACAGTTTTAGTATTCGCCTTCATCTAGGAGAGCAGGATTAATCACTGCTGGATTCAGTTTTAGATTTCTTGTTTTGCTGCTGTGTCTTTGTCCCTCAACACAGTATCACATTTCCCATTATACATATTTCTAATGTAATAATCCTGTCAGAAATTATAGATTAGTGATAATGAAAAGGTAAAAGTAATAGATAAAATAGTTTATCAGTGTCAGTTATGTTCCTGTTTGGAGTTTTAATGATTATTCAGGATTTTCTCTGTATCAGTAAGTAGTATTTGTCTTATATGATGAGGAAAACCATTAAAACCTTAATTCATCTTAATTAAGCACATTGATTGTGGAGGATATAAAATATATACATTAAATTAAAAGTTCTGACATGAATAGGAAACACGTTAAAAACACGTATAAGTGGAAGATGCTCTCTTTGTCTTTGCTCTGTCTGTTTGCAGCTGTGTTGTGTTTCTGGTTGCTGTGGCAGTATAACGTCGGTTCATGCCCTGTAAGCTGTGAGCCTTCCTCTGTGTGTCAGGACGGCCTGATGGATCACCTGTAGACACAATACCAGGGTCTCGACCCGATGGGGTTTTCAGCTACACCCTAATTAACTTAATACTAATTTATCCACCACACTGTGCTCTCCTCTGTTGCCTCTGTCTGTTTTGTTTAAATGAATCCTGCTCTATGTCACTGCTGCTAATGATGCTTCTTCTGTAGACAACAGACAAACAGGAGCTGATATGTTTATTTCTCTGAATGGTTGTAGATGTAGGTCAGAGCGTCGTGGCAGCTTAATGTGATTAACCAGCTGATTGAGGTGATACAGCAGGTACCTTAAAGGAACATTTTATTCACCTTTTATATTATAGTTTGATAGACACAAAGAACTACATTTTATAAGTTATTAATCATCAAATATACATTGCATGTTTGAATATCTATAAAACAAAATTTCTCTCAACTATTTTTGAGGTTGATGTATATGAACTGATATAATGTTTATAATAAAAATGTGTTTATCAGATTATTTTTCAATCTAAAAGAAATAATTGTGTGAAAATTGTTAATGTAGATAAACAGACTTATTTTGAGGGATTGTTGATCCTAATCAGCATTTATTTATGTTGTATTTATTTATTATTTATTTATTATTGTCACACAAGCTGTGCACTGAACAACACAACAATAATCAAATCAATATAACCCAGAACATTATAACACAGGTAAACTTTGAGGCATAGGATGTGTGTGTGTGTGTGTGTGTGTGTGTGTGTGTGTTTCTGAAGTAAAACCCACTAAAACAGGTCTATGTTGTCATCACACATTACAAAAACTCAACACAACCAGACACACACAGACTCGAAACCCACTCGAGTTCACATCCTGGTATCCGATCAGGTGACCTGGAGGGAGCCAGGAGTGAAGGATGGAGCTGCCTGCTGTTGTTTGAGTTAGATTTCCCTTCCTGGAGTTTTCTGCACTTTTCATATAGATTAGACCGCACTCTTTAATCTACACAGACCCAACATGAACAAGCACCCGGCGACGGCAGCGAGGAGAAACTCCCCTTAAACAGAAAGAAAGCTCGAGCAGATTCGGTCTGTTTCTGTTCTGCAGACACGTACTTCTGCAGCTCGCTTAAATCTGAGAGCATTTTAAGTTAAAATAAACTTCATATCTACCTCTTAATATTATAATGCAGGAAATGAAGGAAAGGGGTGATTTTGCAGAGCTGTGATACATAAAATACAGAACCTTATTGATGAGGCAAAGACCAAATGATTAAAAAGATAAATTTATTTTAGCAGTAATCTGACAACATGAACAGTAAACCTCTGGTAGAAGTGGACTAAACAGGTAGGACAGCTTTCCTGTACTTCCTGCAGTCTCCATCAACAGTTTTACACTTTTATCAAACAATATTACTTCTTCTTTCACTCCCACTGAACAGCTATTTTACTCTGTTATCTTTCTCCATAAAGTATAAGTTTATGAGCTCATTTCTTTTTACTGCACTAAACAGTCGTATTATCCAAGCTGCTGTGTTGTGGAAATTGTCTGTGAGTGTTTCAGCAGTTTTACATTTTCTCTGTTTGCTAATAGCAGCAGTCTGGCTGCTATGTAGAAACAAAGTAAAGCCGTGTGACCTGCTTTTTTGCATAAAATGTGTTTGAAGCAGCATTTTTCTGAAGAAAAAAAGCATACACCTTTAAAAAGGATGACGGAGAAGAGAGAGATGGAGGAATATTTCATGTGTGAAAGAAGATGACAGAGAGGAGTGATGATGACTCCTGACATGGGCCTGAGGTCGGGGTCACGAGTTTTTCTCTCCTGTGGGCTCTGACCCCAACTCTGCCGTTAAACCCAAACCTTATATCATACGTCAGTGGTTAAACCCCATAATGAGTTTGTGGGTGGGGGTCTGTTGTACTGGGACCCCAAAGGTAGTTTAGAGGAGTGTGTGTGTGTGTGTGTGTGTGTGTGTGTGTGTGTGACAGAGACCTCCAGAGACCATTAGAAAATGTGTGTGTGTTCACACCAAGCGATGAGCGTGTGTTATAACAACAGTGGTGGTGGTGACGGAGAGGATCCCGGCACATGTAGGCCTGACCCACGACCCAGAGTGTCTAGTCGCGCCCATCCGCTCCCTCCCTCTCTCCATCCTGCCTGCCCTTCTTCCTCCACCTCTCCTCTACCTCCGTCTCCTCTTTTCCTCTCTGGGGATCATCCTTTGCTCAGATGGAGGTGTGGAGCAGCAGCTGGTTCTCTGCAAAGAAGAGAAGTGGAGTTGGTAAAGGCGTGGTTGAAGGGAAGAGGGAGGGAAGCGTAGAAAATAGGAACATTGATCTTATTTATGAGTTTTCTGTAACCTTTGGCACAGATTTGCATTGTCAGATGTCTCCTGCAGTCTTTAGTTGTAGATTTATTACCACTCTCACTTATCGAAACGTGTTTTGATACCTCAGTGACAAATTGGCATTAGAAGAAAGAAGTGACATCATCTTGTTTGTCTAATCCATATAAAAACTGAAAGTGCCAACTTGTGTCGTGGGGTTAATGCGCTGGATTTGATAACAGGACGAAGAGAAATAATATCTATAACTAGCTAGGTGTTTCCTCCTCTTTCCAGTCTCTGTGCTAAGTTAGTCTAACCTGCTACTGGTTGTAGATTCATATTTAATGCACAGGTATCTCATCTAACTCTCAACATGGAAACATATTTCCCAACATGTCCAACTGCTCCTTCAGTAGTGACACGTTTCCTAATAAATGAGTCAACCCAAATGAATCATGAACAAAAGAAAACAAGAGAAAATCCTTCCTCCTCCACTTTTTAAAGATTCGATCTCTTCCTGATTTTCACAGTTTTGCTCTTCTTCTCTCGTGTCTTTATGCTCATTGACTCGGTGCCCCGACGCTGTCTGTGAAGTCCCAGAGGGAACCTGCTGCCAAACGCTGGTAAATCACCATCTGTCTCAACTGTGTGATCACCTGACCTGAAATTGTCAACCTTGACCTTTAGCCCTCCACCCCCACATGTGCCTGCTGGCCTGTTACCCTGCAGAAACACACACACACACACACACACACGCACAACATATTGAACACATGAGCATGAACACATGAAGACTAATTGTATACATAAGCATATATTCTCTACTTGTGTGCTGAGTGCTGACACATATACATCCTTTCCTTTCCGCACTACGTTTAAATGAAAAGAAACCCGAGAAAGAAAAGAAAAGAGCAAAAGAAATGTTCTCCATTACCACTAATGATTTCTAGACATGCAGAGGTTTAGAGATATTCACCACAAGACTTCTGCCAAAATCCTAATACAACTGAAGAAAATGGAGCTTAAATCAGCAAAAAACTCAACAGCAATGTTTTTCTTTAGTTAGTCCATGCAGCTCATTGTCATTTTGGTCATTTCCATGCAGAGACAGGTATATAGACAGGTATGCTGGTTAGTCCGTCCACCACGCTGCTTTTTGGTGTGATCTGTGTGAAGGGACAGAAACATGTTGTGGGTTTCTGTCAATAGTTTACATTTAATACATAGCATATTCCTTCAAATAAAATGTGCTTTATACCCAGTAAATAATAGGAACCACGTGAGCATGCCCGCCGTGCCCTTGGTGGTTGTTGCCACATGTGAGTAGAAACTAGTCGACTTTATTACGGGTTCACGGAGGAGCTGAATGTAGTTATTTAGCAACTGCCTTTTTATATGTGTGTGTGTCAGTTTTTCCGTTTTTCTCACATTCCAGGGAGTGGAGGTAACACAGCTGAACACTACCATTATAAAACCCAGAGGAACGCTGTGGTTGGCTTCGCTGTAAGTCACGTCTGTCCGCAGCTCACGTTTTAACTGCAGCGCCAAAGCAGAGCCAGACTGATCCTGCTGCTGGAGACTTTTTGCTGTCCTTCTTTGCAACAGGGGTTCATCACTTTATCCACTTTTTGTTTGGTTTTGACTTACAGTGTTTGCATTCTAAATTTATTTTGTGTGTGAATAATAAAATAATCACTCGTGTCTATGAATGAAGAACAACAACAACAACAGAACTTCCAGGAAAAATCCCATCGCACTCAAGACAATCTGTGACTGCATAAAGTCAGCAAAGACAATGTGGTGTTATTTTTGAACTCCTTCAAAAGAAGAACCATAAATAGTTCTGTGAAGAAAACTGCAGTGTTGATGAGGGGTGAGAGTAGTTGGATGAATCATGCAGAAGAAAGATGCTGTCAGCTGTGATAGACTACCTGTATCCACGCCAGGCTTCTCCAACAGCAGCCTCACTGCTTCTGAATAGCAGGAAACCAGCCATATAAATAGCTCTATGGTCTTATTCCTGATGGAGAGAGCCGATAAAAAGGAACTGTTGTATCAACACATCAGCAGAACTTTTTTATTTTTTTCCCTAAACTGCACTGATATAAAAAACAAACCAGTTTGTTTTGGTTTTCAGCTCTAAAAACTCACCGTATGTACAACCTACCGAGCACCAACAGAAGACACACACAGTCAGCGACATACTGACATACTATCAGAAAGTGATGGTATGTCAGTCTTTCCAATTTTTGTTTATTGCAGGTTTATTCGATATATATGATGTTTAATTAATTTGAGAATTTAAGCTTTTCTCTCAGTCACTCTGAATAGGAACATCCGTTTAATGTTTAACGTTAAAAGCATCCTTACTGAGGGACCCAGGACTCTTCCTTGAAGGAAAAATTCACTATAATTCAGAAGTTGTGCATTAATGATGCAGCATACTGTAAAAGCTTTCTCATCTGCTCTGCCTACTGCTTTACTGTACGTTACACCCTACGTAACCAAAAACAACCTCAGTAACTAATGACTTGTGTCTTCCAGGGGCCCCTGAATGATTTCCGCTTCCCTGAAGTCTAGTGGTTCGAATGAAGGTCAGAGTCTGAGCGATTATGGAGCGTCTTCCTCCTTAACTGGAAGTCATTGAATGAACAATCGAGCAACAGAAAAAAGCCAACCTGCTGTTTGATGGACTCTTTATTGAATGTGGAGCTGATGGAAAATATGTTACTTGGTGGGAGAAGAATTGTATGTTACCTAAGAAGGGAAACAGCAATGTTTATGAATGTAAGTATGATAGTAGGGTTCGGGTTCGGGTTAATCCCAAGCAGACCATTAATGGAAAAGTTCTCAGAGCTTTTTTCCTTCTGTAAGTATGTGAACAGACAGTTGGGAGTGTTTAAGGTGTGGTTGTGTAGGTGTGTGTTTTGATGCCCAGGGCTCAGGTACCACGTAAAAGAGATAAGACAATTATGCAACCAGAGCTAGTTAGCATGAGTTAGAAGGAAACACACACACACACACACACACACACCTGCTCCAGACTCACTAAAAACTCACTACCATTAGACACCAATTCATTTCTGAGGATTCAGTTTTACAAGACAATGTGTTAAAAAACACAAATATAAACTTTATCTACTTAGTATTCATTTCACCATTAATAACTATTAATAACATTAATAACAATAACACAACCAGCTTTATGCAGAAAACAGTGTGTAAAAGTCATTTATGGAAATATATTTTGTCACACCAGAATTTAAACTACAAATCTGTGGCAAAGTAAACTTTGGTGAACTTTGACCTGTCAGTTTGGCCCGTTGACCAATAACAAGCCACCTTGTCACAGTTGACATTGCTGACTTAAGTGGATGGAGAGCAAAAAGGACGACGCTATTGTAGCTTATTAGCTGTGTTGCCCCGTTTTTTAACTTCCTGTGTTGGAGTAAAAACTGTTGCCACATCACCTGCAGGTATAATGTGATTGTGCTATGACCGCCTGACATGCAGCTCTTTAATCTGTGCTATATTACTATATAACTATACTCACTGCATCACTCTCTTATCGACACTTATTCAGAAATTTAGGGTCTCCCCTTTAATTCAAAGGAATTGAGGAGGAATGGCACTTGGGTTTCTGAGGAGAAGAAAACAATTATTGTCCTCGTGGGAACAGTGCAGTAAGTGTTACATCCTCCTCCTGCTCGCATGTGGAGAAGAGAGAAAAACACTCCTCTCTTCTTAGAGCTGAGGTCATCCTGAATTAGTTAATTAAAGCAGGTTGTTGCCAAAACATTAGATCATCCCGCAGCTTGTTTTGTCATTAGCTGAAACCAGCCCCCCGAGCCCCTCCGCTGGCCTCCTCTTTCAGAGGAGAACATGAAGGAAGCAGATCATGCCTTCATTTAGGAAAAACTACAGATGAGCTGAAACCTTCCCAACTTTCCTGCCCATGTTTTGATTTGTTTTATTATAGGCTGAAACAGGTTTTATTCCTGCATGAGGCGTATAGTGATGCTGTAATATGTCAGTGTGTTTTCTTACTGGTATATTATGTGGATTGTGCAAGTAGCATAAAAGGACTGATAGGATGAATAGATCCAGTTTATTGACTGATTTCAGAATACATCCACGTCTATACTGACATAACACTGTGGTTTTTAACATTCACAATTCACAATATAAAAGCAGTTTTATTGTGGTCGTACAAAATTTCTAAGTGAGCAGTTTGATTAATTGCATTTAGATATAAAATACTTCAGTCATTCACAATAATCCCACATTGATCAAGTGTAAAATATTCCACACATATAAATATATGGCAACAGTTGTGTATTGATTTTTCTATCTCAGTGCCTTTATATATATTCACGTATTTGTGTAGGAAGTATATTTTTTAGTCATAATAGATTATAAATATTTGGTCTTTATATGACTATTAAATTAAAGTCTCTTTTTCTTGGGCCTTGAATACAAATCATTTTATTACCAGTTTTGGGCCTAAAAACGATCTGCTGATTTGTGAGGTTTATTATTCCAATGACCACCATTAGACATTAGAATTTATTTACCAATAAAATCCTTATACTTGAATATTTTCAATCAATAATGTCTTTGTTTCTATGTAAATAACTATTACTATTAGGAGTAACTTTTTTTATTATTATTTTTATTATTTTATTTTATTTTATTTTAAAAGGCCTAAAACCTTTTTATTATTAAGGCTTTTTCATCTTATTATTATTACTTTTGTGTGTTATATGTTTTTACTATTAATGGAAAGTTCGGTACAAATAAAATGTTATTATGATTTTATTATTATTATTTAATAAAGGAACATTAGGGGCTGTTCAGGTTCAAACTCACGTATTCTCATTTTGTAACGTTCGCTGCCTTAATTCTCGCGAGAAGACGTGGTTGCCAAGGAGACGGGCCACGCAGCGTCCTCCAAAACTGTAAGTGGGCCACACTGACCAATGAGGGGAACCCCGACCGTACCAACTCAGGGGCATTTTAGGGGTGCGCTAAGTGTCTTTCTTAAAGAAACTACGCAACATAAACGAATTCAACATTTCACAACCACTGAATCGACATTAACTCAACCATATTAATGTATTCACCACGTAGGAAACCTGTAATTTTTTCATAAATGTACATAATAAAACCTCGATAGTAGCAGCGTGGTTGTAATATTTCATGGTATCATCCGCGCTAACATTGAACGTTTCAGTGAAAGTGGATGAAATACTAACTTCGACACATCTTATATAACAGTTCAACTTAAATACACCTTCATCGATAAACAGCTGTACTTACCGGTAAGTAGGACGTTGTTTTTTCTAAAAGCGAAACTGATATCCTGAAACAATAAATGAACTTTTATCACAACATCAGCATAATAAGAAATGTTAAGCTAGCTGAAAATCAGTCGGTTAGCTTAATGTTTCTTTGTCCAGAGAAGCTAGCCCGTTAATGAAGCTAGCTTCAGTAAATAATTAGTTTAGATAATTAGTTAATAATTAGACTTTTTTTATTGTTCCAAAGTGTAAAACATTGCTGCTGTTTTTGTAGGTCTGAAATGTTCATTCAGCCTGCAGTGAGTCTGTAATCTGTGAGACTAGTTTCAGAGGATGTGAGTGTAGTCTGGTTTAAAGGTCACACAAGGCTTCACACACTGTTGGTGGTGGTCAAGCTGGAGGGGTGGTGGTGGTGGTGGTGGGGTGGTGAAAAGCACTTCCTGTCTCTCCATCAGAGGAGGAAGTTCAGGCTGTGAAACTGGATGTCCCTTCCTGTATTGGTCTGGCTGCTTTCTCTTTAAAGCTGCAGGTTGAGTCTCTTTAGAAAAACATCTGAGTGACAATAAGTTGATATATTTTAGGGTGACAGTCATTCTGCAGCATCTTAATATAAGATACCTCCCTCCACTAAGTACATTAATTTAAATACTATACTCGAGTATAATATTTCTGAGGTACTTTTATGCTTCTTTATACTTGTACTCCACTACATTTCAGAGGGAAATACTGCATTTAATTGACAGCTATAGTTCAATGAGATCAGCCTGTAAAATACAACTCATCGTAAAGTTTTTCAACCTTTTTGGCGCCGTTACAAAGACGCCGCGTCTACTTGGAGTCGTTTGTTGCATTTGATTTCTTCTCTATTATCTAATCTAATAATCACAACGCTGTGTTTCTGCAGAGTAATTTAACATAGATACTATAAGTACATTTTACAAATAACACTTCCTTCCTCTTACTTTAGTTTGATTTTAAATGCCTGACTGTACTTGTGTTACTTTTCCCACCACTGAGTTTATTGAGCATGAGAAAAAAAGCAAACCAGCCACAATAAATTGGTTTGATAATTGGCTCATACTCACCAAAATGTGTACTTGATGTGCAAAAGCTGCTCACCTTGGGCAACAACAACACAAACACCACCTTGTAATTTCCATTCGTAATCATTCCCAGCCCAGGAATGTGCTTCCTCCAGCTCAGAAAAGTCAGTTTACTTGTCAGCATGGAGTCTTTTTTTTTTAACGGGGCCCCTCAGTGAACAAGCGTTCATCTTGGGGGGAAAAACAAGAACAACAGTAGGCTCACACTGGCAGCAACTCTGACTCTATTTCTTATATCTTAATGGAAAAAGCATAATGTTAATAACAGCCTGTGTCAGACTGCATATAGCAGTGTTGCAGAACTGCCTGCTGCTATTTACATCTGTCCTTTCAAGAATCTGCAGACTTGGTTTCCTCCATTTAGACAAGGGGATACATCAAATGGGAGGAAGAGCATGAGTTAGTAATGTCTGGAAAGAAGCTTATGAGGGTTTTAACTGAAGACAGAGGACCACCACAGCCCACTACCGTCCTGTCCAGGGGGGTTTTCTTTTACATCAGAGCTATTGATGCTGAACTGGGCTTCTGCTTATGTAATGTCGGCTGATTATACTCCACTGCCTTTTGTCTAATTCAGGAGTTTAAACTGGCTCGATCAGCAGCTTTGCAGTGCCGGTGGGAAAAATATTAAAGTTTAACCACTTCTGATTAATCTCACTGTGAAACAGGAAAAAAAATCTCTTTTATTTGGTTTAATTTCTTTGCAGTTGATTGAGTAGTCATTCACTGATGGGCACATGGAAACACATGTCAATAGATGCATGTCTTTGCATCTATGGACATCTTTCCTGACAGTTTGAGGCATGTTGACACGTCATGTACATCTGAGATCTGCAGCTGTTTGATGTTCCATAATATTTACTGCTTTTCTCTGTTTTTATATCATTGTTGAGTGAATATTTTGGGTTTTGGGCTGTTGATCGAACAAAACAGACATTTTATTAAAAAAAACGTATAATGAAAACAATAATTAACTGAACATGTGTTGTTGAATTTCTCTGGCTGCAACGAACCAGGATAGTTGAGCTCATGTTTGGGATGATGAATAATTTAGAGGCAAACACACAGTTAGCATTATAATCTGTGTGTGTTGTATCATAGACTCCATGTCTGAGGTTTGGTTCATGAGGTTTGCTGTTCAGAAGGAGCTTTTCTCTTCTCTGTCTGCCTGTCCTCTTGTTTTCTTTTCAGTATTTTGGTCCTAACCGTAGTGATGCCTCGACATGAATTTAGCTGGCCTGGGAAAAAATGAGGGAATCCTTTCTAATTAAGGACTATGGTAGATGTCAGTGGAGGTAATATTACAGTTGGTGCCACACAGACAGACATCCTGGAACATTTAATCTCACTGCTGTGATGGTACGTATAATACAGTAACTAACTGCTGCGGTTAATGCTGGTGATCTCTGTTTCCTCTCGGCTCATCCAGAGCGGCTCAAGACAGCAAGCCTGTGATTAGCCAGAAAATGTATTTTTCCTGCCAAAACCTCCATACCATCCATCGCAATGAATAGCCAGCGAATAATAGTGTGGCTTATGATATTGTAGTCAACATCGTTATTTCGAAACAACATAGGAAAATGTGGTTTTTATGCCTTTCAGCATAGGATACAATGAGTGATATTTCAGTAGTTTTCCCAGGATCAACATGGTGTGTTGACTCAGAAGCTGCATTTCTTCAGACTTGTGTTGCCTCATTTTGCTGACTGTGCCGAGTCCGTCTGTCTCTGTGTTTCTCTTCCTGTCTCTCCTTCTCTATTTTCCGGTCTTATCTGTCTCCGTCTGGCGCTACCTATATTAGGCCTTTATCTCAGCTCTGATGTAGCTTTCTCCATGTGCCATGTGATGATGAAGTCATCTTGTGATGCTGTCGTTCGTCAGATCGGGCAAAGTAAGCTGCTCCACTTGGCCAGAGTATTAAACACAACCACACACGGCCGCAGATACAGTCTGGCATTATGTAACCCTGTTCCCAGCACTCATGTTGTCTTCTGCATAGCTACTACATGTATTGATTTAAATGTCACAAGCATTACATAAGATACACATGTTAATGCATGTGCACATACATGAACATTGGTGAAGGAAGTATTGAGATCTCCACTCAAAAATGTGTTTATCTTCTTGTTCCTACAGTTGGATGTTTGAGCTTCACTGCTTTTATATGATTATATAATTATTACAAATAGATTATTTTAGTATTGTAGCTGGTGGAGGTGAAGCTATTTATTTACTACTGTATATTTGGTGGATAACTTCATATCAGACTAAAAACAAAACAAAACACATTTTCTATGTCAAGTATCTTCAAAGTAACTCGAAACTACTATCATGGATAATTTCACTTTCACTTGCTTTGGTTTGTGGTTAACACTTTCTCAAAGATGTGATGTCTCACTCTGCTGTCAGGTTAAGCCCCGTGTGGCCCACATATCCTCGACAGTAGGAGTCATGTGGCAGGAGTTCACTGCAGCCATTGGGTCCTCCCCGTGTAGGCGACTCTCCCCCTGAGGAATGAGGTCAGTGTGCCTCCTTGTCTCAGCAAGCTGTGTCTCTCTGTTTCTGCTGAACTCTTGAGGTCAGCGGCTCAGGTCTCGTGTCTCGTCTCGTGTTGTGAGCCGGAGACAAAACTGAGAACGTTCTGCTCGACAAGAGGTAACGTAGAGAGGAGGACCTCGCATGACGTTGGTGTCCATCATTTAGTTTTCTTTAATGCAGTTGACCTGGCCAGGTTTGTATATGCACCGTGTGATTGTGTTTTTTTTAAAAGGCTGACTAAAGTAGATAAGTCTTGAACTGATCTACTTAAACAGGTGTTTTTGTCATCTTGGTCTGCCAGGTGAAGAAGCCACCGCAAGTGTTTCTGTCAGCCCAGACACAGATTGAGTCATTAATCATAATTTTGACTGAGGCTGGGAACCAGACACTTAAGACTGAATCATGACTGCTTTTGTGTGTCTTTGATATGTCACAGAGTGTGAACTCATCAGTTTGTCTTTGTGAATCCTTACACACCGTCACCGTGTGTTGGAGGGAGCAGGTTTGTTTTCTCATGTCTTTCTGCAGGATCTCCCTTGTCCATCTGTCCAAGACAAACGACAGTCCAGATGCCAACAGACCTTTCATCATTCCCTTCTTTTTTATCATCCCCTTTCCCAGAGGGCCGTGCTTCCTCACTGCATGTGACACAGACTCCTGCCTGTTGTCGGCGCCTCAGGCTGTTTTTAACACACTGTTTAGCAACATGATTCTGGTTTAACCATTATTTGCCCTGCCCCCCTCGCTAACCTACAAACCAGAGTTCAGACAAACAGATTTTAACATGTCTGTGTGTTATAGATCCCTGCCGCTGGTATCACATCTATCACAGTTCAAATGCAGTTGTATTGTGAGAAAATTTTTTCCTTTTCTTTGATTTATAATTGGAAAACGATCCTTAATGTCCTTAATGAAAATAATAATTTGTTGCAGCAGTAGAGATCACTGATATGTTTGATAAAATGGAGACATATGAGTGACGATGTCAGAAAAAGATGCTTTTGTGTCACTAATGGTTGGTTGTGCTGGATCTGATCATATTGGGATGTGAACCTTAAGCCCGCTGCAGCGTCTTTCACTGCGCCAACAGGTTAAAGGTACAACATCCCTCGGAGAATTCAACGTGGTACCGAGTTAATTTAGAGGCCCAGCAGGGACGGACTCTCTTTAAAACATTAACACGCCTTATTTGCATTGAATACAGAGCCTGTCTGGCTTGTTTTTTATTTGTTTGAAAAAGGGGTCAGGGTCTCTGAAACGAGTCACGTGTTGCCCTTAAGACCTCCTAATGTTTAAACAAGCGTAACGTATTTGCTCTGCCTGTCTGCAGCACGTTTTCAGTATTTGGATGTCAGTGCTCACAAGGCATCATAACAAGGCCCTCCAGAAATTTGAATGCCAACTGCCATCTGTTATCATCTGTAAAGTAATCCAATTTACATGCCCATATTCCACACATGAATTGCACATTTAAGCAGATCAGTATTTGGCCTGTGAAATTACGCGTGTAAGTTTAGTTAATTTTCTTAAGATTGTTCTCGCGGCTCGGTCACATTTGTTCTCCTCGTTACGATCTTGGTGCAGTTCGGTATCTTCACCAAAACGAGGATGCTGGGTGACAGAGACGGGGCCTGCTCGGGCTCGTCGGTGTGTAATGCGAGACGTTGAGATTGTTGAGTTGCTGCATTCGTGGAATGTGCATGTGTGTGGGAGAAAGAGGCTCGAGCTGCAGTAACTTTACACCCCGTCGTCCTCTTTTAGTGGCCGCTATAAAAAGACATTTCCAGCTGATGAATCAAGAAGGAGAATTGTGAATAGAGCAAATGGCGTGCGTGTGTGTGTGTGTGTGCGTAGTAAACATTCAGTGGGGTATCCGTAGAGACTCATCATATTGTGGGTAAGTAAGTGAATGTGTGTGTGTGTATCGTGGATCACCGAGTATTTGGCCAAATGAGAAGGCACCACACTCTCACACTAATACTCTTAATCCACCTGCCTCCTCTGTGTCTCCGAGCCAAGGTGTGTGTTCTCATGGGGCTGCATTACCGCTGCCAGAGGCCCACCGGGATGCTCACAGTGGTATGTTGAGAATATTACCCCCTGGGACAGAGATTATGTAGCTGAGAAAGAGTGACAGGAGAGACGAAGGAGGAGGACTGAAGAGAGGAATGAAAGGGGAATTAGTAAGACAGGATGAATGGGGAAGAAGAAAAGGGAAGCGTAGATATGAAAAATTAGTGATTATCATCCTGGGAGGAGAGTGTGACTCGTGGTGTAACCGGAGGTAGAGGTGTTGGAGTTTGTTGACCCAGCTGAAATGTTTATTGTCCCATCACATCCACTCCTGCTGTGTGTTTTTGAGTCCAGTCTGAGTGGACGTCCGCTCCCTGCTGCCGCCGGAGATTCACTGACCCTGTGTGTGTGTGTGTGTGTGTGTGTGTGTTTGCCTCTAGACTGTTGGTGTGAGTGCCTGAACCTGTGTGTAGGTTTGTATACATGTGTTTTAGTGTGTGTACCACAGGGAGGTTCGTCTGGTGCACCCCACCCTGCTGACTCCTTTAAATAAGCACTGCTGTGTGTGTGTGTGTGTGTGTGTGTGTGTGTGTGTGTGTGTGTGTGTGTGGTGACGGCAGCATAGCCACGGTGTGCAGAAAGTGAAATAAACTAACTGATGGGAATGAAGATAAGTGCATTTACTGATTTTATTTTTATTAACTGGACTTTGTGTCCAGTCCTTTTATATAGGGTATATATATATATATATATATATATATATACACACACATGTTTTCCAGTAATTTTCTTCCACCACTGTACTTTAGGCCCTAATGACAGGATATCCCTGACCGCACCTCCTTCTTAATGATATTTTTTGTTGCCTCTGTTATCAAACTTACCGTACCTGATATTTCTCACTTAGTAGAATTGTTTATTAGCTGACAGGATTATCTGTTGGAAAGGAAAAAGGTCGGTGAAATTGGTGGAGTTCCCCGTTCTCAGGAAAAGTCTTCTTGAGAACAGGAACGATTGTGTATTTTCAGCAGAAGTGGCAGCAGTTTGTTTGGAATAAGCAGCAAAAAAACCAGCAGTTCTCATGAGAAGAAATTACAGTCAACGTGATATCTGACCGACAAACGCGCTGGACCGGTATCAGCCGATACTCACCGTGTTGACTGGCATCGGCCTGTCAGTAAATAAGATGACAGATGTTTATCCGTCGTCTCACATCGATATTGGTCTGGCTGAATGTTGACTTTATATATATATATATTTCTTTGTTTCCTCGGCACAAAATGAGGAATAAATAACAACAAAAACAAAACAAACATCGGTATCAGCCAGGAGCATCTCGAGGTAATGCCACCACTGTGCATCAGCAGCGTTAAAAAAATAAATAAATAAAAGAGTTTCCTGTGTTGCTGGTGCCAATTCTTTAAGTAGTGGAAATGACACTTCAAAAAGAAAAGAGCGGGTTAGCTGGAAAGTGTCGGGAAGATCATGTGGCAGCAAGGAAAAGCTCTTGCTTCCTGCTCTCCCAGCTCTCTTCCTGCTTCTTCCTCCACACGGGGCGGAGTCTGCCTGAGCAGTGGGAGGAGAAGGAACGGTGTTCAGGTCTTAGTGTTCATTTGGCTCACGACACACCGGGCCACAGCACGCACACATACCGGCACGGTGCTGCTCGAATGGAGGTTCAGAGCCGCTACCTGCTGCTCTCAGTGCAGCTCGTCACTGTGGTGCTTTGAAGTCGGTGTTTCCTGTGTCGCAAGGACCGAAGATATATAACGTAAGTAAACTTCACATGAGGGCCTGCAGTGTGTAGACATGTGTGCACTTAGAAAAGAGGAGGGTTGCATTGTATGGATAGCAACCTTTACATTTATGTTGTTTTTTTTCCCAGTATGTCTTATATGACGTGTGCTTTTGGTTTGTTCATGCTATCATTGCTAATAGCATCTTTAAACATAGGATGTTAGCAAGAGGATCAGTAAATCTTTATTGCAGTTTGGGAAAGTGTTGAGAACAAGTGAAAACCTCCATGATGAGAGAAGCAGCTTCTGTCTCTTTTCTGTATCCCTGCTTGTGCTTACTTGTCCTTGAGATGGATTGCCAAATCTAAAAATACTTGATTATAACATTTGGCAACTCTGTTCTGGCACTACTTTCTCTCTCGGCTGTAACGGGGCGAGAAGCTGTGCGACAGGCTGGCAGAAGGAGAAAGTGTTTCCAGAGCGTTGTCCTGCCAGAGGTGCATCAGTTCATCTCACAGACTGTTGATAAAGGTCACAGATCAGGTGCTTCTCTCTCAGACGTATGATTTGCCTTTAAGGCTGCATGTGAGAGACAGAAACACGCTGAGTGTTTCACGTAAAACAAACAGAAACTCACTTTTTTTGTGAGAGAGGCAACTGTGAAGGGTTAAAAGTTGGAGAATGAGTCCTGTGTGTGTGTGTGTGTGTGTGTGTGTGTGTGTGTGTGTGTGTGTGTAAAAAACACTCCCTCTAGCCAAGCCAACAGTGAGGCCGAGCCACTGAGGCGACTCCACAGTGACCACGCTCCCTCCCACCAGTGTGTGTGTGTGTGTGTGTGTGTGTGTGTGTGTGTGTGTGTGTGTGTGTGTGTAGCTGACTGAGGACAGCAGTGTGCGATTGCGTCCATGCCTGTGTGTCTCTGGTATGTGTTCATACACTGGAGGGGTTGGGGGGTGATTCACTTCAGGCTGTTGCACCATCGAGCTGTGTATGTGTGCATGTGACAGTTCAGGTGTGTGTGGCTGGCATGTAGTTGTGTCACATGACCAGTGTTATGGTGGTTGAGTAGTATTTCTCATCGTAGTAAAGAGTAACATAACCTTTAAGGTGCCAGTATACTCCAACAGAACTGCTCGCCCCGCCGCACATGTCCACGATTCAAGAGGTTTATTTGTTTCATGCATATCAGAGGTGAAATGAGATGGTGACAGTCGGACCTGATGGCCAGTTTTGCACTTTGGTTGTTCAGACCAGCTATAAACACGTTTGGACGACCAGGGTGTTTTAAATGTGTTTTATTACCCATATATATTGTTTTTTTTATGCCTTTTAATTTGAAAGTGACAGTTGGGAAATGACAGGAAGCAGAGGGAGATTGGTTATGACCCAATCAGTCATCAGGTGTGATGTGGATTTTTTTATTTTTTTGTGAGTTTGTGTTTCACTTTTTTGAACAATCTCATTTACAACTTTAAATAGCGAGTTTGTTTTTTTTTGTACTTTGTTATTCCCGTGTTTATTGCGAACATCACTTTGCTAATGCGATCACATGACAGATGTTGTAATTACGTTTAGTTTTCCTGAGGGGAGACGCGGCCACCTGCTCTCCACTGACCAAACGCCTCCTGACACTCACTCAGATGATGAGGATGCTGATGTTCTTGCGTGCACCGCTACACATGAGACAGGATTTCGTCGGACCCCTTTCCCATGTCACCCTCGGGTGTAATTGTGCAAGGATGTGTGTGTTTCCTGAGGCCACAGACGCAGACAGTGATGGGTGGAGGAGGAGGGGAGCAATACAAAGATGGAGCTAGATGCTGTAATAACTGTCTGCTTATGGTTCAGTGGTTGTTTTTGCAGTAGACTAGACCCTAGTTCATATAACAGTTGCATAACCTTGTAGTCCAGTCACTCATGCGTGCCAGTCAAGTCCTCCACTCAGCCAAGAGTCCTCCACCCAGCCAGGAGCTGTTTTCTGTAGGAAGTGAGCAGCGTGGCGGGAGCTGATAGCTGCAGAGCTTTGTGTGGTGAAGTCAGGGCGTTGAGGGTTGAATCCTTAGAGCCGCTCCGTCTCCATTATCTGTCTTACCGGCTCCCTAAATCAGCCCTGAGGGGGGAGTGGCTGATAACCTTTTGAACCCTTCTTTTATCCTTTTTATTGACTTAAAACCTGAAGCTGTGGTGTTTCCTCGGGCTAATGGGCTTGTGTTGCACAAACTAATCGTTTTATTCCCATCGGGTTAGACTATCAATCAATCAGAAGACACTAGCAAGGTGTTTAACTTCAGTACTTCCTCTTTAAGCTACAGTTCCTCAGTTTATTATTAGGTTGATACTGCAGGTAAAGGCTGTGCTCTCTTATCTCATGCTGTGCATTGTGTACAGGCAGAAATAGATGGGCTAAGGACGCTGAGGGGTTAACCTGCTGATCGCACATGCAGTCAGAAGCGTGTTTGTTTGTTTTCTCACACATTTCCTGTTGTGAAATGCGTCATTGCTTCCTGCTGGTATCTCCAGTGGGCAGCAAACCTGAGAAATCCCTGCTGACTAACTCGCCACTAACCGGCCTCCCACCAGGTGACTCGTCCTTAAAGGATTTTATATTGTTACCTGCTCATCACTGAATCTCCTCCACAGCTTTCATGTCTTACTCTTCTAATGACACTTTAAATGCTTTCACGACTTCACTCACACTTAATTTGACTCAAACGGTAAGCAATTTAAATTCATTCAAAAAGAGTTAAATTATAATAAAAAATAAGCTAAAATAGACGACACAATTCATAAAAGATGTTTAGTTTTTTTATTCACATTGGACAAAATAGGATTTCTGGTGACTCCTCTTTAGGTGGGGTCTCTGTTGTTTTTATAGAATCTGGGGTCAATGTCCGCTAGGACCAAGGCCACTGTGACATGACAAGCTAGCTGGCGTCACACAACACAAACAACACACACACAACACACACAAACGCACTTTGTTCCTGTCCCAGTGTTGGAGCCTCACGCTGCATCTTCCTGTGTTTTTGTCATGTTTCAGGACATTTTCTAGAAAGAAAAGGTATAAAAAACATCACAGCTATCGTCTATGTTTATCTTTCCATTTCCTCTCTCCCTGAAACATATTTCCTCACGTTGTTGTTGTTGTTATTGTTTGCTATTTGTTCATAGCTTGAACATAATCTCGTAGGCTGTCCCTATAATTGGTGACCATCGTCAGCTGTGGTAAAGTGCTTCTGATCGCTTCTTTCTGTCCATCACAAACACATCAGCCGCTCACTATGAAACACAATCTGTCTCTGTCTCACACATAGCAAGCATCATAAGCCGTACCATTACCCGCTAATGAAGCTGAATGTAAAAGCAGTGAGATTCACAACAGCACAACAGTTAGTTTCACGATAGTCGAACTGAGCAAGTTTCCATCGTCAAGTAGAAATCTCATCCTTCAGTCTGTCGCTGCGGTCGGTGCCTGCGGTGCGCTTGTCTGTTTCAAACACATCAGCATGTAACAGAACATGAAGGGAAAGCAGAAGATGGACGGGCCTGTTTCCTCAAGAAGTTGTTCCCTAACACACACACACACACACACACAGATCAGTACACAATACTGAGGCTGGATTAATTCACACCTGGTCGTTGGCAGCAGGGATTCAGGCCAGTAAAACAGCGCAGGACGCTGCGTTGGTGTTTAAAATACCGCTGAGACGAAGAAACTCGGTCCAAGAAGTCCAGTTGGAGTAACAGATGTAGACCCGCAGCTAACAATTAAGTTCATTTATCGTTTAATCTGTCGACTGTTTGCTTGACTGCAGCTCACGATGACGTATTCAAATGTCTTGTTTTTGTCCACAACCCAAAGAGTTTACAGTCATAAAGAGCGAAACAACAGAAATAAAGCGTTAAAAAAAAAGTTTAGCCTGGTTCTGGCTGGACGACTGTTGTTTTGCTGTCGTAATCTGCCTCTATTCAAATGAATGAGAGGCTGATATGAGTCTAACAGCAGCAACACACGTTCGGCCCAGAGATGGAGCGGCAAGGACATGAATGACAATAGCTGCTGTCTTTATGCAGGCTGACAGGATTTGCATGTAGATGGCTCTTTAAAGAAGGAACATGACTTACATTCACATACTTACAGATCTGATGTTTATCTGGTTTAATGTGAGTCAGAGGCCTGTTGTACACCAGCAGGGACCAACAACTCTTTAAATGACACGAGGTTAAACCTGCACTGACTGAGGTGTGCGTCTTTCTTTAGGACTCGTTTCTGTGAGTGGATAAATATATACAACTGTTTTTTTAGGAAAACCTTCATGTATTGATAAAATGACCCCAAACGGCCTTTAATGTCTTATTTTGATGGATGTGTTCTTCCTGTATTCAGATCCTCTTTTGGTGTGTTAACCATTAAAAGTTGGAGATTGGTGGTGATGTCATCGCCTCCTGTGCGTCTTTAATGAGTTTCTGTTTTTCTACTGAGTGAAACTAGCCGGACAAGCTCTCCTTTATTTATGGACATGATGTGTGTGTAATCCTTTTTAATTTAAGATGGACTATTTTTGTAAAACTCCCCTTTGGTTTGTTAAATGGTCAAGATGAAAGCAAAGAGTGTGTGTGTGTGTGTGTGTGTGTGTGCTGTCACAGTTGTCTTTGCCTCCTCTGCTGCTGGTCTGTTGTTCGGGGATGAGAGAAGCAGTTGTGGGGAAACAAGGTCACATGTTGAGGGAGAGAAGGAGGAAGGTGGCTATAAAAAGACTAATTAAAAATGTGTGGATAGATATGTTGGAGGTGGAGGTGAGGAGGAGGAGGAGGAGGGGGAGAAATGGGTGTGATGTAACTCTGGAGTGTACTGTTGTAAACGGTAAGGAGGAGGGGAGGAGAGGACGGGTGTTGGGGGATGGAGAGAATTGTTTTTTGGGAAATTGGAGCTTGTTGAGAAATATGAACACTGTGTGTCAGCAGATCTGAAGAAAAAAATACAGAAGTAACGGAAACAAACATGCAGTGTGTGTCTGAAGTAGCGTTGTTGTTTCTACACGCTGTGAACATTGAGCCCAAATGTGCACGTCAAGCATCAGCTAAACGGTTAAAACACAAATTACAGCATTATGTGATTTTAAATCTGATAATCCTCTATTGTTACCCACTCTCTGTCTACTTCTGATGAAGACAAAGAGCGAGGCGAGAGGAACAGTTGTGCAGGCTTTCAGTGTTTTTCAGTGTTTTCATAGCACCCCACTGAGCTTGATGCAAGTCAATGTAAAAATTGCAGCTGTTTCACCCGTCGCCCCCCTTCTCTCTCTTTCTCTCCCCCCACTTTCTCCCTTTCAAAGAATTTTCATTTGAATGAAAATCCTGCCTCAGTGTTTTGTTGTGCTCTGAAGGGGGGGAGGGGTCCAATTGGTCAGAATCCTTTTCAAGGTGGACCAATGGGAGCACAGCTCCCGCCTCTCGATCCGCCCCCTCCGTGTTCCACTGAGGCTCCCGGCTCGACATGTGATTGGCCGGCTGGGAGGAGCCAGACGCAGTATTAAAGCCTGTCCCGTCTGCTCCACTTCAGTGTTGTTTCTGTCTGCCGGAGTGAGTGTGTGAGAGTGTGTGTGTGTATCAGTGTGTATCAGTGTGTGTGTGGATGTGAGACAGAAACAGAAGAAAAAGAGAGCGCTACCGTTATCTGACTTGGACTTTGTTTAACCCTCTCCAGGACTGCTGGACTCTAGCTGAGTTTTTGTGAAGGAGTCACAGCTGGACGGACGAGTCGGGCAGAGATCGTGACGGGGATCATACAGGCTGCTGTATCTACCAGACATTTGGTTAAAGAGCTCCCATCAGCTGCTGACCGGTGACCCCCATCCTCACTCTAACCCTATCTGGGTCACCACTGAACTAATAGAGGTGGTCTGGCCGGGCCTGATGTGGAATTTGACCCTGACTGACCCTGTCCCACAAGAAGCCTTTCACTGAGCCTGGACGGGGAAAAGGAAGGATAAAAGAGCAAGAAGGACGAGGAAGAAAAGGAGAGCAGCGAGAGCAGCAGTACAGCGACCGGTAAGGAAGTTAAAGGGGCTCTGGGAGGGAGGGAGGAGGGAGGTGGAGGAGGAGGAGAGTGGGAAGAATAGAGAGACTACAAAAGAGCTATTTTCTCAGGCTTAGAGGACGTGTGGGAGCCCCAAAAGGATGATCGCTGACCATTAAAGCCTCACTCTCACCCACCTTTTCTGTTTCTCTCCCCTGTCTTGCTTTATATTTTCATTCTGGTTCATTAAAGCTATCAAACCTTTTTTATATACAACATAATGAACAGCTTCTCTATTAGGCTTTTCATTTGCACATAATTCTGCTTCAAAAACAATGTGACTGACAGACTCTTGTTCCCTCTCTGTCAGCTCCAGTATGCCGGTGGAGACCCTGCGGCCCTCAGACGGCCGCCTGGCTGGGGTCCCCTTCACCTCCGCCATGCCCTTCAGGATACTAAACAAGGGTCCAGACTACTTCCGTCGACAGGCGGATCCCGGAGCCCGCAAACTAAGTGCTGTTGAACGTCTGGAGGCTGACAAGGCCAAGTACGTAAAGAGCCAGCAGGTGGCCCTCACTCGCCAGGCGCCCGTCAAGCCACCAATCATCCGGAAGCCTCTTGTTCCGCCGGGGGTGCTTCAGTGCCAGATCAGCACTCCCCCGGCCCGCAAAGTCCCCCGCTGCCCAGCTGAGGTGGAGAACGGAGGAGGGAGAGAGGGGCCAGGGGGGAGGCGAGGACCTACTCTTAACTTGGATATTCTAAATAACCTAATCAATGATGTTTGTGACGGACCGATGCCCTGTTCCCAGTCCTCTTCCTCCACCTCCCCCTCATCCTCATCTCCTTCATCAGGAGCTAAAAGCATTGGCAGCAGCCTGTCAGCAGAACAGGAGAGGAGCAACCGACTCCTCAACAACCTCAAACCAGTAAATCACAGCACCAACAACTCCTCATCCACCTCTTCTCGCACTTCCTCCCCGCTCAACAACAACCTGCGGACCCCTGCTGCTGAGCACACCCGTCGTCCGCCCCCTGTTCCAGCGCGAGCACCCCGCATTGTGGTCCCAGCGCCCTACAGCTCCCCTAGCACAGTGACAGTTCGCAGGGTGGATGTTCGGCCTCACGCTGAGATAAGGAAACCCCAGAGGCTGCAGCCCCAGCTCAGGCCCAGACAGACTGCTCAGGGCCAGGTAGCACCCCCCCAGGTCCCACCGCCACCTCCTCCAGCCCCTCAGAACCAACCACAGCCTCACCCTCAGCTCAACACTCCCACCCAAACCCTGCCCTCGCCTCCAGTCTACCTGCCGCCTAGTCCCATGCTGATCCGAGGAGGCGTGATCCCGCCAGCCTCCCCTGCCTTCACCCGTATGTCCAACGCCAGCTCCAAGGGCTCCTCCCGGAAACACCCGTCCCTGCACCGCTCCAAGTCGGACCTGAGTGACCGCTACTCGCGTGCCACAGCCGACCGGGAGCGTTTCTTCAACTACTGCGGGCTGAACCCAGAGGAGGTGGACGGGATGGGCGGAGTAGAGCGCTTCACGAGAGCCAACTCGGACATAGTCTCCGTCTCTAAGCTCCGCAGCGTCAGCACGCCCAGCTCGGAGTACGGGGACGAAGCCGAGCGGGCGAGGGAGGACGGAGGAGACGAGGACGACGATGACGAGGACGGACCTGCCAGAGCCAATGAGCGGGTCCCGTACGGCATCTCTGTCATCGAGAGGAACGCTCGAGTCATCAAGTGGCTTTACGGCATCCGTCAGGCGCGAGATGCCAACAGCGGCGTTTCTAACGTATAGACTGACCAGAGCAAAAAACTTGAAAGACGAACACAGGGCAGCAGTACTTTCTGAAGAAGGGACGCCCATCTGTTCATGTTCTGCTGCCTTATGTCACCGTTATGGATAAATACAGTAGCTGTTTTTTCTGTTTCCTGTGAAGATTCAGCTGTTTTTATCGGGGCTGCTGGGAGACTAAACGGACGACACTTTCCTTTTTACTTCACTTGAACTTGTATAACAATGTTGGTATACGAAAGCAATAATAGACTTCTAAATGATGATGGTGAGCATGAAGGCAGAGGATGCTTGTGATTTTGGCTCCTTGTGTAAAGGTACTTGGTGTGTGTGTGTGTGTGTGTGTGTGTGTGTGTGTGTGTGTGTGTGTGTGTGTGTGTGTGTGTTATAGCTACACAGCACAAAGCCAGACTGGAGCTTGGCTGGAGACTCTTATGCTACAGTGCAGTGACTGTTGATCAAGCCAGTAAAAAGAACCATGTTGATACTGTGAAACTTCACACACACTCAGAAAAAAAGCTTCCATATACACTTTTGTATTTTCAAAAAAAAAAAAAAAAAAGAAAAGAAAAAGTTTTTGGCTGCAAGACTGTTATTCTGTCCGCATGCGAGTGAAACGTTTGTACACATTTATTTTTCTGGCATGTCATCTCAACAAAGCACACGCATCACTCTCTCAGATAATCACTTCACGACACAGACGTACGTTCAGGTCAGTTGTCCCGTAGCCGCTGCAGTATATCTGACTGTAACGTTGTTTGCATCTTAAACACAGTCTCATGTCTTGGATTACGCTGCACCAAGAGAAATCAGTTTACTATGTATGTCTTGACACGGATGAGAGAGCAGGTCATATGATGAGGGATGGTTGAAGTAAGTGTAGCATGACGAAGTTATTCAAAGGTCTCCAGAGAAATGGAGAGAAAATCAAAGGATGATAAAAAGAAGTCTGAAGAGAGTATAGCCATGGGTAATACAACATATCTGTGGTTTATGAATATGTCTGAAGGTGTCTCAGGAAGATGGCATACATCCAACGGAAATGGACCAATATTTATTTGGAAAATGTAATTTAATGTATTTTTTAATATTGGACAACTTTCTATAGAGAATTCAATCTTTGCTCTGAAGTGCAATTTGATGGTATCTACTAAACTTACAGTATATGTAGGGTCACAGTTTTAAATTCACACACACGCACACGTTCTGGTAAATACAGGCACCAGTCACATGATCAGTGTGAGTGTCGTATGCGTGCTCTGTGCAGAGCGTTAAAGAAAACGATGGCGTTGTGTATTTATTTGAGAGGAAGCGTGTCTCCACACTCTGCATCTACTTCCTGTGAGCTCTACAGGATATTCAGTATGAGCACCAGTCAGGTTTTCCTCTTCGTACCTGTCACAGGTAGATGAAGAGCAGCACACAGTGGCGGTCGGATCAGAGGCTGGAGAACACGTCAGAACCGAGTGTGCTGTTGTATCCGGTGCTGGATGCCCAAAGAGTCTAAAATGCTTTATCATGGTGTATTTTAAACAAATAATAAAACAATGTTCAATTATATCCCTGTTTCCTGTTCTTTCTTATGTAGTAGAGTAAACCTTGTTTTCTAATCTGAAATCTGGTGTGGGTCCAGTTCATCTGAAGCAGGCAGTCGACCAATCAAATCACACACACAACTTCTTATGAGAGTCCGACTGTGGACACGAACTCTCATTTAGCTTCTCACACAACTTTGTGTTGATTGTATCGTGTCATGTGACCCTCCTAAGAAGCAGAGTGTTACCTGAACGGGTGTGAAAGAGGAGCTTAAGCTAGATTCACCTTCACTCGCCGCTCCTGTCGGTTTGAAAGGTGACTGAAAAGTGTGTAATTTACAGGTAAAGATTAAAGGATCCAAGCAGAATAAGTTTGATGGTGGAGGAGTCAGTAGGTTATACTTACAGAAGTTTCTTTCAATGTTTTGACTCTGGATAATGACACTTTTCAAACTTGTTTTTAGTGCACTATTCCTTTTTAAAAGAGCTACTTCTCCAGTGCACCTCTATAATAGTACTCGTCTCTAATGAGATACAAAAACACTGCATCCTACATTTCCCATAATGCAAGTGTATAGTATCTTTTATGTTTAGGTAATGACGGTTACTTTTCTAACACGATCAGTAGTTGTCTTGCTGATGTATAGTCTGACTTTGCAAAATTGGTGGATTGACCCTTTAAATCGAGTTTTAAACGGATCAGTACTAAACTGTCCTGGAATCAGAGCGATAAAATTCACAGTAAAACTTCATCTTGTGCGCTGACTGCATCTTCTGATGAGCATTTCTCATATTTGTCGTTTGCCTCCTTCGCAGCGTCCAGGGTTGAATTCGTCCAGAACGCCACGTGATTTACAGCCCTCATAATCGACTGGTTTTCAGGATGTGGGTGGCTTGAGGATTGGAGAAGTCTGGTGGCGTGGAGCTGTTGAAAATGATAAATATTACTGCCTGGAGTCTGGAGCTAGGCATCATGACAGCAGCCGTCTGATTAACAGCCAGCAACGCTGAGGGGAGACGGAGAAGCGGAGGTCTAAAAACCGACTGATTGCACCAGTTTAAATACAAGCAAAAGGACGAAGACGAGAGAGGAAGATGGCGGAGAGAGTAGGAGTAAAATGAGAAGGACGCTGAGCGAGTGAAAGTCTCTAAGTAGAGGAGCAAATAACCTCGTTCTTGGAGCAGATGTGTATCTCTGTGGATTTAATATCTAATAAGTGAGATCAGCATATGGCAGGATGGACCCGCTTCAACTAATCTGCATTCAAATGTTCAAACCAGAACATTTACTACCTGATTTTCATTCATAGTTTTTATTGTTTAAATTTCAGCTGCTTTTAGTATCTTGAGACAAGCAGCTAAAACATCAGACCACAGAGTCTGTCCTCTCGGTGGCCAAAAACAACGTATAGTTACGTTTGAGTGATAGACGCCACCTAGTGGCTGCGATACATCTGATGACATCACTGTGACGGGGGGGGGCATTTTACTGCCGTTAAATGTTTACCGTCATATCGGGACATTTTTACCACATTTTGCAGATCATTTTAATCCAAACACGATCTTTTCCTGAACAGACCATGTGATCAAACGACCTGAAGTAGCCTAGCGTTAACGTTAGCGCCACATCCACAGCTTTTAGATATAAACTAATTTGTGATGGCTCATGTTCAAAGGTTATAATTTCTTTCTTTAGTTTCCCTTTTTGCTCAATATATATATACACATATATTATTATATATATATCGTCACAAATCAGAAACATTCGAGGGATCATTTGAGGAGACGTTTAGCTTTTATTGGACAGCTCACTGTGGTCAGAGACAGGAAACATGAGGTGAGAGAGGAAAGACAAACTGGTACGTTGTACGTCTGAACCACCACACTGGAGAAATGTAAACGTTACGTATGAAAAGATGAACTTACATAACTAACTAGTCCCTGTTTTTCATCCCAGAACAGTCTGACTGTTACGTAACCAGGAGGACACCTCTGACCCGAGTCAAAAGGACTAAACGCTTCAGCTTTGGGAAAGAAACATGTCCTGGGAGGATAAGATGTCTCCTGTGGACAGATGAGGAAAACACGCCAAGAACCGTCTCTGTGTCATCCTCATCCTCTCGCTCTGTCTCCGTCTCTCCCCGCAGAGGACGACCATATGTCCATATTTACTGAGAGATCAGCTGGGCTTTGGCGCCCTGTCAGAATCCACACACACACACACACACACACACACACACACACACACACACACACACACAGGTTCTGTTGCGTGTTTCCGTTCCGTGTCTTGCTTGTGTTTTATGATGAGTGTGTGTCTGTTTAAGGAGTTTTATGGTGCAAACACGCAGAGGATGAAAGTGTGTGTGTGTGTGTTTTCATTGCATACGTGCACACATAAGTCCAGAATTGTGTGTGTGTTTGGAGTGTATTGTCAGCTCCAGCGTGTTGGACATATGTGAGTGTGTGTCAGTTAGGAAATCTATATAGACTCACTAATGTAAGTCAAAGCTTGATATAGTGTTTGTGAACGGCCTCAGCGCAGGCAGTGATAAGCTGATTAAAGCGCTGGGGCAGATGGGATCTCTGTTTTTGACATATTTGTGTGTGTGTGTGTGTGTGTGTGTGTGTGTGTGTTACTGGGACCTACTGTATATCCCGTGGGAAAACAAAACTGGGTTGTCTGTGTTATCTTAACGTGTTGCTGCAGAGCGCCGCGCTGCTTCCCGTATCTTTGTCTCTATCTGTTCATCTAAATCATATCTGCTGCGTTAACACAGCCAACTCTGCTTTGTTTTTACGCTCCTCTATACATTTGAACCCAGCGCATCTTTAATCTTTCATCCAATCAGCCTCAGACAGGATTAAACGACAAATACTCTCCATCTTATTTCAAACTTTTACATGTGGCTGGTGACATAGTCTCATGTGTAAAAATATCCAGCGGTGACATGTGAAATGCCAAAACTCATCTGCAGCAAGTAAAAGTGACTTAATGAAGGGTTTGCTGTCCTGTAAAGATGAATCTGCGGTGTTGTGAGATGTTTTGGGCTCCAGCTTTGTTCCAGTTGTGTGGTGCAGTGAAATGAAGAGCTTATTTTCTTTGTCTTCAGTCCTTCAGGCCAAATCTGCCGCCTGCAGCGAGACCGTATTTTGTCCTTTTCAAAGAAAACCAATGTATTTCTGTTGGAGTGAAAATGATCCTCAAATCATTTTTTCCATCTTCTCTCGAGTGCGTTTGCTTGTATTAACAAATTGCTGCTGCGGTTCAGACCATCCAGCACGTTGAACAGACAAGCAGTGTGTTGGAAAACAAGCAAACGGCCAAAACTGGAACCAGCGTTCACGTGTGATTTAGTTGCTGCTTTTCTTGAACAAATCTACGGCTTGTTTTGCAGTTTCTGAGCCAGACAGCAGTTTCAACTTAATCCTGCAGCTGATTGAAAGCTGTTTTATTGCTGCTTCACAATCACTGCTGACGAGTGACGTCTAATCATATTCATGCAGGTGTACTGTTAATCTGCTGATACGATCTTCATCTTCTCTTCATCATCGCTTGTGTGTTGCTCATTGTTGTGCCACCGTCATGTCACTCAGCGGTTTGTGGACTCTTATTTTGAAATGAGGAGTTTGCATTTAGGTCGTGGCCATCTTGGAATTTTTGGAGCCAGAAGTGACCATATTCAGATGAGAGGGTGGAGCTAAGCCTAATGCTAGCTGCTAACCAGGTTGGTATATGGTTAACTAACGTCTCTTTGACTGTCCCCGACTGGCCTGCATGAGGTCTATTGGAAATATATAAACAAATGTAAATAGATTACCTCATGTGTGGACTAAAACCGCATTGCTTTTATTTTGAAGCCTTCAGGAAATGTCCACCCATATTGAAAAGAAAGATTGATTATTACTGTATCTCTGCGGTGCAACTGTGTTTATAGTCTATAGCAACATATTCAAATATATATTCCAAAATTATTGAAAGAAAAAGTCTTTAATAAATAACGTCAGTAAAACAACTGCATTGTGCAAAGTGGGATTCATCCTGTTGAAGTCCAGAGTTTCCCCACATGAGAAGTAGTGAGATGATGAACAGGAAATCATGAGAGGGAGCTGATTAAGCGTCTCTTAGATGTGTGTGTGTGTGTGTCTGTGTGTGTGTGTGTGTGTGCTGAGTTTTAATAAGGAGTGTGGATGTTTCACAACACTGACGTACTCACAGACCACAGCAAAGAGGAACATTTCTCAAACACACATCACAGAGGAGCAGATCCTAACGATAACACACACGCGTGTCCTCACAGGATCCACATTAAGACTCTTTAAGGAGAACATTGTTAATAATTCATCGTGTCTATAAAGTGGTGTGTGAAAGCCTAAGAGACGTGTGTAACCTCGACCAACAAATATTCATTTTCACCCTTTAATGTTTTATCACTCAGGATATGTGGCAGGAAGATAACAAGTTTTAAAGGGAAATGCCACCATTCTTCAACCTGGCTCATGTTCTCATAACTGTGGATATTCAGACTGTGTCACGCTGACTTCTCAGAGTTCAACAGGTCTCGTATATGAAGGAAAGCAGCTCGATCCTTGTAAAGTTTTCCAAATAAACTTCATTCGATTTCACATTACAAATGAGAGCTAATTGCATCCTCATTCATTGACTTTTCCTCCTCAGTCAGATTTGCAGTAACTCCACCATTTTCTTCCGTGTTTTCTGAAGTAATTCATCAACATTTTCATGTAAATACGTGTTTATGAATATTGCATACAGTATTTCTGTTTGATGCTACTTTCTCTGGAACTCTGATTCATTAGTTTGGACCGAGTGATGACTCCTGGACTCGAGTTTAAAGATTCAGGTTTCTACTAACACGTCTGCTGAGCTTTGACACGTGCAAACCCTGCTCAGACGTGTCCCGCTGCTTGCTGTTTGTATCCTGCACCATCCTTCGGGATATGGAGTCACAGTCACCGGACAGGGCAACCAACAAGGGAAAAAACACCAAATTATATTCCATTATACGTCATCGCACAGCTTCAAAGCAGCGTGACAGATTTTAGTTTTTAGTGTTTAGAAGGGAATTGACATCATCCATCTGCAGCCAAAGTGAAATCTCTGGCCAACAGCAGAAACACAGAGTTTACCCGCTTATGAAGGCCGCCAAACACACATAAAATGCAACTGGAGGGAAATAGTTGGGCTCTTCGTCTCTTCGTCTCTTACTGGCCAGCATCATACCCGCCATACAGGACGCTGCTGCTATCTCCAACCTCCAGGTTGAACTTCTTAACAGATCTGGACTCCCAACAGAATTTGGATTAACGCATTGAACTTTGAGGTTGTATTGTTGGTATAGAAAGTTGAACAAACTCATGTTACGACTGACG
Source organism: Pampus argenteus (assembly GCA_036937835.1). Classification (NCBI taxonomy): domain Eukaryota; kingdom Metazoa; phylum Chordata; class Actinopteri; order Scombriformes; family Stromateidae; genus Pampus; species Pampus argenteus. The sequence goes on along the minus strand of CM072864.1, from coordinate 1,246,145 downwards.
GTGAATCTAACCTGTATCCCTGACGTATATGCACATGTTAACGCAGATCAACTGGATCCGGTTCACGTGGTTCCTCAACCGTCACATCTCATCTCACTGTAGGAAAGAAAACTAATAAATGTGTTCCCAAAATGTCAAACTATTCCTTTAATATTTTTTGCTGACAGGGCCTAAACAGCTGTTGGTTTATGTAGATTTTCTACCACATCAGTGAAGTAAAGACACAACTGTTGGTGTGTTAACATCCAGCGTCCCTCAGCAGGCTGCAGGCCAAACTCGACATGCTGCTGGAGCTCATGGGACGTTACAGCAGAACATATGAGCTGTAAACATGTGACCCACTAACAGCTCTCCAGGTCTCCTGTTGGTTCAAACCACTCACTGTTGGTTTGACAGGTTTCCACAGGCAGCCTCTTCAGTCACGATGCCCAAAACACACACAGATCAAAAAGCTAAATCCATATGCACAAACTGAATGTGTCAGTTATCATAAAATAAATAAAATTACAATGAATGTGCGTTTTCATCCTTTACTGTCAGAGTCAGATCTGATTCAGTGTTTCACGTCTGCTGCGGACGTTGCGTTTAAAAAGCGGACGTTGCTTTTTGAATATTTGGGGGATTTTTCTGTTTTTTTTTCAGATGTAAAAGCAGCTACAGAGGCAACACATCTCTCTGCTCTCTCTACCTGTGTAGTGCTTTGACCTGTTTTTGCAAGCGTGCAGGTTTTCTATAGATAAGTGTGTGTGTGTGTTTGATAAGATAGCAGGCGTCATTGCCCTTTGTTCCAGAGTTGAAGCATTTCAACACTGTGGGAGATTTCTAAGAGTGTAGAGCAAAAAGAAAACTCCTAAAACAAGAAAACTTCTCCCACCACGCGTTTCAAGCGATGTGGAGCTTATATGATATATGTCGTATGTGCAGGATTATTCCTGATTGCTTGTCCAGTTGATCAGCAGACACTGATTTGTTGGTGGAGGTCAGTTACTGCAGGCCTGAACACGTCTGAGACTCTTTCCAGTGTGTTTTTCCAGAGTTATTTCGGACATTTAAATGTACCATTCATTTGATTTTTCCTTTAGAAAATGTGACTCACTGATGGGCGTGAAATCCTCTGCATCTGTACAAAAGATGAACTGTGTTAGGAAATAAGTGTTTGTTGGATAAAAAGTCGAAGGTGCGAGTCTGTACGTGGTGGCGACTCTGAAAACGAACCTTTTCAAAACCTGTTCTCAGTGTTGACGTGTAGAACGGCGAGCTAACAGGACTATTTATATAAATACAATCACTCGTTCGCTATATTCAGGGAACAGAGGCGTCACAATATGGAGGTCAATGGAAAGGAACAGGAAATAGTTTTTTTTCAGGCTTCTGATTGGTCAATATGGCTTTAAGGTTAGCGTTATATCGCCACCTGTTGAGGACATTGTTAAGTGAGAAAGATTGCACAAAATTGTGTTTGAAAGTGGTTTCCAACACGTGCCTCCATCGCCTCCTCATGTGCCACTAGGGTCATTATGCCAATTGGTCATGGGGCCTCATGTGCATAGAGAATGTATGTATGTATGTATGTGTGTGTATATGTGTGTGTGTGTGCGCCAGTTGTCTCAGGGTGGACCGTTGGACCGCAGCTGGTACCGTCAGCAGCAGCTGTCATTTGAACTGAACTGTGGGAAAGTATCTGACAGAAGCAACCAGCCAAGTCCAGTTTGTTTATGCCATGTTATGATGTAGCAGACAAGAAACTATACAGCATCTGCATTTGTTTCATCTGTTTTAAAATATGACACGTGAATCCAATTTAAACCTTTAAAGTCATTTAGTGAAAAAAAACCTGGCTCGACGGCTTCATCTGTCAGTGGAGGAGACAAAAAGCTGGAACCAGGTTGATTCAGGCGCTGCTTCCCCGCTGAGATGTTAAAGTGACTGAAAAGCTTCCAGCGAGAGAACCTCCATCTCACAAATTGACCAGAATCTGTCATGAATTAAGCCCAAAACTCTTCCTCCATGTTAAAACAAGAAAGCACGACACAAACATGCACACAGAGACACTCAGACTATTTAAATAAAACACACAACTGCAACAGAAACAGTGTCACAGCCCTTTATTTCTTTCTTTGCTCTTCTTTCATCCTCCGAGCTGGTGGAGTTTTTCAGGCTCTAATTACAAATGCACGATGGAGCACATTTTTGGCTGCAGCTAAAACTGCCTCCATAAGGCTGTGAAGCTTATACTGGTCTGCACAATGAGGCTGCTCGTTAATCTTTTGTGTCTCTTTTGTTTCAGATAAGCGTACAATATGTCACATAAAACGTCCTTCTGCCTGCAGGCATACATGCTTTATACCCTTATATGCCATCGTATATATATATACAAACACACTGATGCTGCCTGACTCGTGATATCCATGACTCAGATGTCCTGATCAATCAAACACTGCATGAGCTGTATCCTATCACATACACACTATGTAAACGTGTCACATTCGATCTGTGCGTGACGAGATAGCGCTGCTCCAACGCAGGCTGCAGCGCTTCTAGTTTTCTTCATCTGCTTTGTCAAATGATTTTTCAGGATCATTAACGGTTTCAGAGGGCTGTCGAGGCAGTTTGTCACACAGATTTTATTCTATTTTAACACACAGCCTTCTTTTCATCTCCCGTATCCAGGTTGTGCTGCATAAACACAACCAGAAGCCTGTTACACAATTATACTTCAAAGACTGTAAAATAAGTGGAGGGATTTTAATGTGAAATAACCTGGTGATCAAGCACGAAACCTCCTGAAATGTAGGTTACTGTCGGGTGTTGTGTCCCATCTCACCACTCATCCTGCTGCAGACGAGGATTAATATTTCACTATTGTTGTACAAGGGATTTGTGTGTGTGTGTGTGTGTGTGTGCAGATTCATCAGTGCAGCATGGCTGCATCTACTGTACTGCATGTCTGCCTGATTGCTTCTGCGAATGCCTTCACGCACTCCTGTGGTTGTGTGTGCTCGAGTGTGTTTGCAGGAACGCTTGTGTGTTGTTTTATAAAGACATCATCACTTCATCAGGTCAAAGGTCACTGTCCTGTTCTTGATGCTGGATAATATTCACATCTTTTATTACTGCACACAGTGACTTCTCATGTTCCCCTCGTGTTTTGCACATTTGTCCATGAATGGAGTGAGTTTCTGTTTGGGGAATTAATTGTGTTAGAAGTTAGAGCGGCTTCAGACAGGGACCCCGGTGCTTCAGTCAGGGACCCCGGTGCTTCAGTCAGGGACCCCGGTGCTTCAGTCAGGGACCCTGGTGTCCACTGTGAGACGGAGCTTCAATCAGGGACCCCGGAGCTTCAGTCAGGGACCCTGGTGTCCGCTGTGAGACGGAGACGGAGCTTCAGTCAGGGACCCCGGTGTCCTCTGTGAGACGGAGCTTCAGTCAGGGACCCTGGTGTCCGCTGTGAGACGGAGCTTCAGTCAGGGACCCCGGAGCTTCAGTCAGGGACCCCGGTGTCCGCTGTGAGACGGAGCTTTAGTCAGGGACCCCGGTGTCCTCTGTGAGACGGAGCTTCAGTCCCAGAACCTGAACAACAGAAGCACTGTGTCAGTCAGATAAACAGAAGCAAAGGTAAATGACAGCTTACCTGCTACTAAAATAACTCAGAGAGCAAATAGGATTCTCTAGTGTAACGAGATCAGCGTTTAACCACTGACCTGCAGATGTTCACCGGCGCTCTTCATCCCGTCAAGTCCAAATCAAGTCAATCTGACTACAGTGACGCTGATTCCCTTGTGGGGTCAAAAAATCTGTGCAAAATGTTGAATTTGCACTGTGGATCAATAGAAATTGTCCTGACACACAGAACGCAGAGACGGACATTAAAAATGGAGAAAGGTGTCTTATAAGTTGCACCATCTGCTTCTCTTGGAGTATAAACTGAGTATAAAGTCTTGAAACACAGAGACATTTATGAGCCCAGATGGTTCAAATGTAAACTGTGTGGACTTATTTTCCCGTTAGAGACTGAGCAGACTAGTTTGCTCATGTACAATACTGAGAGTAAAATGCAAGAGGGGAGTAAACAGCACAAAACAATGTTGTGAATGACTCGTGCTGGCATGTTCCTGGCTCGCTAGTGTGTGAGCGGTTAGCGATTTTGCAAAGATACATGGATGAATTTTTGCTTGTTTGTTCAGACCTGCAGCTGTGCTGGATCACAGCTCTGAATAATGAGACCAACAACTTCTGTTTTAACTTTTGATAAATGTGCAAAATAAAACATGTTAACTTTGTCCCATTGTGGGATTTAAAAGAATTCATTGCTCAAAAAAAATTAAATAAATTAATAGTAACAATAAAAACTGTAAAACGTCTGAATGCTTTCATAATCCAGTGTTTATGTGTTGGCACTTTATGCACAGTAAGTTTTCTCTGTAGCTGCTTTACTGCTCATATTTATAGCTCTAATTCCAATTTGTGCAACTTACCGAGATCCATTGTGTTATAATCACTGATACACAATGTAATAAAAGTTATGCTCCCGAGCGTCTGTCAACAAAACTAGGAAGATATATTCATGTAGCTCTTCCTGTGTATTGTGAGGATGTATTTTAGTCATTGAGAGAAAATAGTTTATTGTGTGCAGCTGAGAATATTTATTAGTGAGTCATAAAAAACTGATACTGTTAAGTGAATAGTGCACATCGCTTTTCCCTCAAGAATTGCCAGTTGGTAATTGAGGGATTTCTCCTCCTCCGGCTCTATAATGGGCTTGTCATGCTGTGCTGCTCAATGCATCTTCAAAAGGAACCAACTCTCCGTGGCTCCGAGGCGAGGGCTGTAAACTAGGTCGCCAGAATGAGCCAAGGAATTTTGCAAGACGGGAAGAAAGTTTTTGTGTGTGCGCAGGGGGGCTAAAACAGTGCATTATTAAGGTGTAAAGGCTCGGCCTGAGTGAACGCTTCTGGCTGGATTTATTTGGGTCTTGGGAGCCATTTTCAAATGGTGCTTATGTGCTTAAAAACTGCCATAAAGGCACAGTTGTATCATCTGTTTTGAGAGTAAAGTTAAACTGAGGCAGAGTTGAAGGTCAGATGAGGATGAAATCAGGAAAAGAGGACAGAAAGTTCCTCCGTCGACATCGTCAACAGTCAGATAAGGACACGTTTTAACGTCTGAGGCCTCGCACGAACATATAAATGTTATAAATGCACCACCGCCTCCTGCATGGAAGAGGTGGAAGATGATGACCCTGGTATCCCATCTCCATCCCACTTTGTCTGATTGACATTGTCCCCTCTGTAAGAGGTGTCACACCATTAAAGGTCCCCTCGCTTTCTCTTTCTGGCCTAATGCTGGTGGTTAGGAGGGGGTACGAGTGTGTGTGTGTGTGTGTGGTTAATGGTGTGAGACATGAGGGGGGGTTCATGCATGTGAGGATAAAAGCCTAGTTGAGTGCCAGACCCAGGAAGCTTTTACATTTGATGAGGTGAGATCTCACTGGTCTTTTCAGCATCTTACTGTCTACACAAACTGCAGCTTTGTGTGTGTGTGTGTGTGTGAGAGACTCAGAAAGAAAGAGGGTAATAATTGGAGTTGGTACAAATGTGCGTGATCAGGTGTGTAAGCATGTAAGCATGTGAGCAGTAAAACACGGCACCCCGGGGCCCATAATTCAACTGCATTTCTCCATTAAACCTCATGACTCATGAGGTTTAATGGAGAAAGTCATGAAATATGTAAACAGAGAATGTGTGTATGTTGACAGTTGTGGATGTGTGCCTGCAAGCATGCATGAGTGTGTATGTGGTGTGTGTCTGCTGCATGGGCGTGTATGTGGTGTGTGTCTGCTGCATGGGTGTGTGTCTGCTGCATGGGTGTGTATGTGGTGTGTGTCTGCTGCATGGGTGTGTGTCTGCTGCATGGGTGTGTAGAAGGAGTGCAGAAGAGAGCCACGATCTTTCTGGGAGCAGCTGCAGCTGGCGAACATGGTTCTGCTCCAGCATGTTTCCACCCTCTGACCTGCCACTGTGATACTGATATACTTATTATAAGTATATATTATATACAGATATACTTATTAACTGCTAACTTGCTGGTGCAGCTACAGCTGAGTGTCTTTGAAAAGTCTAACGTCCAGAAACAACAGAAAGAAAAAAAACAAAAAGTAGCTGTTTGGATTTGGCTCATCAGCGATGTAAAAGCATGCGGTTATTATAAGGAATTCACTGGTGTGTGTGTGTGTGTGTGGGGGGGACAACTATGTACCCCATTAGTGTGGTTTTCCCACATTGCTCCGTCTGTGGTTGTGGGATCAGAAGGAGCAGAAAAGGATGAATTCTGGTGGTTGTTCATGCAAATATTCACATATGAGAGAAGTTGGAGCCTCAAATAAGGGCTGGTTCATAAAACGGCCTGGAAGTGAGCAGACATCACAGCTCATATTTCAGCTGGAAAACTGATGCATGAAAACGGTGGAAAATGAAGGCACTGCATCTAAAAGAGGAGTGAGGGTACGTTAACCCGAGTCAGTGACGCATTTTATATCTTGTAATGTTCATGCAGTTATTCTGGAGAGACTTTACAGTAAATATATTCAGAATAAGCTTCCTTGGTTACTAATTTAACAAGAAGAGTCTACAGCCACGCTAGCAGCTCTGTACTTAAGAATAAGGATGGTTGAATGACTTCAGAGGTAAATCTAGTACTTTCTACATGTCAGAGGTACATCTAGTACTTTCTACATGTCAGAGGTAAATCTAGTACTTTCTACATGTCAGAGGTAAATCTAGTACTTTCTACATGTCAGAGGTACATCTAGTACTTTCTACATGTCAGAGGTAAATCTAGTACTTTCTACATGTCAGAGGTACATCTAGTACTTTCTACATGTCAGAGGTAAATCTAGTACTTTCTACATGTCAGAGGTACATCTAGTACTTTCTACATGTCAGAGGTACATCTAGTACTTTCTACTCCACTCCATTTATCTGACAGCTTTAGTTACTGTTCAGATGCAGATTTGACTCAATGGATAATATAAGAAGCTTTTAAAATCCAACACATTGTTAAAGATGAAACCAGTGGTTTCAACCTTTTAGTCTTTTGACGTCTTACTAAAAGCAGTGTGTAGTCGGGTCACATTTCAGATGTCTATGAGTTGTTAACAGCTCCACCAAATAGTGATTTTTACCTCTAAACTTCTCACATGGTTTCATTTCAATAAATGTTCAAATGATCCAATATTTCAGCAAAAATCAAAGATTAGAGAAAAAGTCCAAAAGCTGAAAACAGATTTGTGTATCAGAACTTTGTTTCTTCTTCTTTCCTCTCCCATTAATCATCTCAGATCTGCTTTAAAAACTTTAAAAATTGACCAGATTCAATTCATCCTTTGGGGAACATGAATGTGTTTATGTTCCATTTCAATCCATCTAATGAGAGATTTTACTCAAAACCACAGAAGTCATCTCATTGTGGCTCTAGAAGAAAAGTCAGGGATACACCGCGTGGTCGCATGAATGTCTGTATAAAAGTTCATGGCAGCACATCTAGTAGTTGTTGAGGTATTTCGGTCTGGACCAAAGTGGCGGATCGACCAAGTACATCGCCTGGAGCATTTTTAAAGTCAAAGGCGAGAGATAAACAGAAGAAAAGTCTTAAAGATAATATACGTGCACTGCCCGGGAATCGAACCCGGGTCACAAGAATGGGAATCTTGTATGATACCACTACACCAGCAGTGCTGATGAAGGGTGAAGCATTGATCAGCTTGAGAAGGTCAGAAAGAGACGATTAGAGAGAAAAACTAAAGAAACAGAAAGAGACGATAAAATCTTTCCCATGTGGAAATATTTTTATTAAAATCCCAATTTGACTTGTGTTACATGGAAATAGAAAGTCAGACCTTTGGTGAACTGTGGAGCGGTCACACCAAGAAGGATTTAGCCAAAACACTTTTCCATAACGCCAGTCATGAAAATGAAGAGAGAAGCTAAAAAAACGTGCAAAGGAGCAGAGAGGAGTGAACCGGTATTTCAGTTCTGGCTTTGACTTCTTCATGTGAACGTCTGGCTCACAGAGGCCTCCGCTTGATGACCTACAGAGTAGTGGGGCTGCTCAGAGGGGAAAGGGTGAATAGAGTGATGATTACAGTAAACCTCTTTAATGTTTGCTGGGTACAAGTGAAAGGGGTTAAAAAGAGGATGAGAAGAGGGGTTACTATGACGACAAGACTACAGAGGTTAGAGAGCAACAGTGATACCTGCGAATGCATAAGATTCACGAGGAAGAGCTTATATTAGATTATGCTGAACTGTTGTTGGCTTCAGGCTTACAGCTAGTTGATTGTTCATCTGTCTGTTTTCCACACAGGACCAATCCTCTTACAAGTACCCCGACCTGCAGCCAACTAATCCACGACCGCTTATTCCCCGTCAGCTCCACACAGTCACAGATCACAGAGAGTCTCACACCTCTTAGTCATTGATTAGAAATCCTTTTATTAGAAGCAGAAACATAAAAACTGCTTTTTTAGCTCCTTTGGTTCCATTCTGCGGACGTCTTTTAAAACAGTAATAATGTGTGACCGTCCATCTGCGTTAATCTCTCCACACACACACAAAGGGTTTGATTTACTAACAACAACAACATTGAATGAATGAGTGTATATCACAAAATGTCAAACTGCTTCTTTAAGGTGTGTGGACATGTGGACATGTGGACATGTGGACGGTTTGGACGACTTCAGGTAAGAATGAAGTTGACTGAATCTGAATTTACAGGCTTTTATTGAAGCCGTAAACACAGCGTCATCATATAAAGTCGATATAAGCAAACGGCTGCTTATTTAAACATCATGCAAACACATTAAAACAGAAATCCAATATTCACTCTGTTTTTAATGTTTCACTGTTTTAGCTCGTTACTGATTATCACCTTTAGAGTCTGCAACACTTCAAACACTTCATACATCTGAACTGAATGCATCCACTTTAATACATTTATTATATCAATTAGCATTTTTCATGCACAAGAAGAAGAAACAATTTTATTTTCTTCTAATATCAGATTATAAAAACTTTTACAGAAGAGGTTAAAACTACAGTAATAATCAGACCAGTCCTCTGAGAAGAGAAACTGAACGTCCTGTCATGTGTGAACCAGCCTGTAGGTAACATTAATGTGTGAATGACAGAAAGCCATCACATAGATGAAGCCTGCAGTTTTATGTCTGGAAACATCTGTCTGAAAGCAGCTTCAACTAAACAACATTTAAATGATTGAGACTGCAGTTATTTTCTTATCATGTGTGCTTCAGACTCTTCAGGTGTCTTTGAGTGTGTAAACGTGTGTAAATGTTCATGCAGCTGGGATGAACTGAGGCCCAGAAAACAACATTAATGGTGTGTTATTCACACAGACTCGTTAACATTCAGGCTTTATGTAACCTGTCCATTGACTCACAGACTTATTCTGACATACTGTGAATCATCAGTGGTACTTTTCCAACATTTGTCTCTCTCAAACGTGTCCAAGGTTACAGAAGGACAGTAAAGATCAATAAACCAACGTGTCGGTTTCTGTATGAACGATTTAACATCAGAATAGTCGGACTTCTTATCTTATCTGTCTTATGGAAAGCACAGCTGGTATTCACGTATAAAGGTTTGATTTAGATACACAGCTTCATGAGTTTTACGTCTGCAGTGGAATAAATAATGAAAACAAACACAACAGAGGGTGAAGATGAATAAAAACTCTTTAAACACATTAAGTTTGTGCCACTCTGAACGAGCACACAAATAGATTAAAGTCTTTGTCTCTGCTCGTCAGGAACGTTCTCAGGAGAACGTTCACTTGTTTTTCTGATTCACTTCTATCACTGGAGCTGCTGTTCATGCACCAGTGAAACCTGAGGCAGAGCACAGAGACGGTGTGGAATTTCACTGGAGCGAGTGTGTGTGTGTGTGTGTGTGTGTGTGTGTACCTGTGTTCGTATTGGAGACGTGGTTCTGTCATGGTCACCTTGAGGCGAAGACATGCTAATATTACTATGTTGGTTTGTTATTATAGCCTGCTATGTCACTAAAACCATGTAAGAGACCTGATCCACTCACACAACCTCTTCTTCACTTTCTTTTTTTTTCAAATTTCTGCCTCTGCCGCTGTGTTTTTCTTATCGGAAAAAATGTTTTATCATATCATAGGGAGGTCAAAGGTCATGTTGAGCCTCAGAACAACAGTCCCAGAGCTGGAGGGGATTCCTGCTCAATGATACATCAACATTACAGCAGCAGTAGGAGTCAAACTCTTATCACACAGTCTGTCCGTCTACAGTCTGTGACCAGACAGAGTTAACTCTAGAGGCAGCGTGGATGTGTACAAAGTGCACGGGAGGATGCGATTAGACACAATTTTGCGAAATGATGCATGGATGTGTCCAGACGAGTTGACAAATCTGCATGTATGCTGCTGGTTAGACAAGAGTTAACACAGTCCAGAGGTCAAATATGTGAACACGAGAGGAAAAAGGAGAAAGACTCGAGGGAAATAACGTCTGTCTAGTTGGTGCATTCGCTGCTTTGTTCATCTTTCTGTTCCTCTTTCAGAGACTTTTCTTCTCTTAATGCAAATAAGAAAAATATTTAACCTTTTGACATTTGTCCCTAAATCCAGTGCACACATGAGACGGGAATGATATAATTCCACAATGTACGTCTGCACATTTGATGAATTGGCATTATTCATTTGGCTTGACAGTAGGATGATGATCTATTGTGTGTGTTGTCAATACACAGCTCGTGATTTAACAGGAATGTTTCTGTCTACACGTCTTGATGTGACCTACTTATTAAAATAAGTTTGATACAGAATATTTGGATAATTAGGTCCCCCCACACACACACATGACGCTCCAACACACATGCAAGCGAACACACACTCCTCATGACTTACAGAGGCTGAATCACTGTGACGTCAATTTGCACGCACACAAACATGCTCTTACATGCACACCACTGTCACATGTACCTGCACACAAACACCCCCCAGGTGAAAGGGAGTGTACCTAAATACTCAGGAAACACACCAAACTTCTCAAAAACACAATGAACTTCCTATTTTACTTTTCTGTTGTTATTTTACTTCTCATTTTAAATGTCATCCAGGTAACCTGCAGACAGCTGCTCTGCTTTAAGTTTTTATTAAATACGAGCTAGTTTCAAATGAGTCATTTACTAAATCCAGTCATATCGCTGAAGCTTAAAGAGTTTAATAATATGTGAATAATTCACAGGGACACACACAATATTACATGTTGTTGTGTTTAAGTGTGTGTGTGTGTGTGTGTGTGTGTGTGTGTGTGTGTGTAGGACTAGTTTATGGGATGCAACCTGTTTTAATTCAGTGATGCACTTCCATTAAAGCTAAACAAATGTGACCTGCTGTTGACCTCACTACATCTGTGCTCCTGCATGTTTTATGCAATAATATTCTTCATCCATCATTAAAATGACATTGAATGCTTGATGGCAGAAATGTATCCCACAAACGAAGCTCGGTGCAGCTGAAATGCACGATGTAATTATAACAGTAAATTCATGCACACGTAAAACCACACACACACACACACACAAATCAGATACACAGAAACGGTAAAGGACGCCTCGCGAGGCCCTCAATTAAAAATTAATATTACGCTCTAGTGAGCTCTTGGCTGTATCTGCTGAATATTTGATAAACAGTCTGACTTTTCTTTTGGCGCTGGCACCATTATGTTGCCCCGGGTATATGGGACAGGAAGCCACTCTGCTACTTCCTGTCTGATAACGCCGATCTCTGGGAGGAAACCCCACCAGAAGAAACAGAGATGAGGAAAGAGAGAAGCTGCAGCATCAGGTTGACTGCAGGTAATAAAAGACTAACAGGAGAAAAGAAAATAATTTATAAGAGAATATAGTGATTGTTCAGTTATTCAGAAGATGCAGACACAAGATGGGACCTTCCACAGTTGTCTAATCAGAAAGATAAAAGGCTGAGAAAGAGTTTATGTACAGTATGTATGAGACAGGAGAGCACAGAGGAGCAGCAGTCAGCAAGAGAAACATACAAAGATAGCACAGCAGCACCGCTGTCACAAGATCCAAGGACTTGTTATGTCTTTGTGAGACTCAGAGGAGGAGGAGGGAGCCAGGAGTTACACGTGAATGTGTGAAAGACGGGATGAAGCGCATGCTGCTGTGTGGAGGGTGGAGGGACTCCAGGGAACAAGAAGCTCGTCTCAGCCTCCAAACATCTCTTTCATGTGTGATTGGGGCTGCGTCTCCGTCTCCTCGTTATCTTCACGTACAGGCCGGGTATCGCTTTTTTCGAGTGTCTGCAACACAACGTTGGCCTGCTTTCCTCAGCCCTCAAAACTGATTTGGATAACGGTGAGAAGTGAATGAAGCGTTTGCATATCAGTACCACATTTTAATAATCTAATACAGTGAAGAATAAATCTCCATCTACTGAAGTAGTGAAGTAAATATGATTTTTTTAATCTTGTGACTCAAAATGTTTTCTCATACATGTTTCATGAAATGTCATGAATCAAGTCTACTAATGCATGAGCAGATTTTATGCTTGATTTAAAGGGAAAATCTAATTTTCATAGTAATAATTTAATGATTCAACTGCAAAGTCGGTGACTAAAAGCATAAATATCTGATTGTCTAAGCTTCAAGTCAGAGTCACAGACATGAGGTGACGTAAGTAAACTAGTGACGTGTCTGTGGGCTGATGCACATGTGAACACGAGGCCTTCAGCTGTGAACATCACACTGAACACACTGCTAGCACCGTCAGTGTTGGTGAACAGAAGCACATATTTGTACCATTGACTCCTGTCTAAAAACCAGCAGCGGTTTCTAATCCTACAGAGGAGGATTAAATAAAAGACGATGGTGCCACACATGTACCGTAATATTCTTCTTAAAAAACCAAGACGTTCAGAGCCAAAAACTAGTGCAATCATCATAAGAGTGACCGGATTTGTTTATGGAAAGAGTTTTGGAAGAGATTGTTGTAATATATTGTCCCATATATGATGCACTTTAATGGGTTTGTCCTAATTGAACTCTGAGCGTTGTTATTATTTTGAAACCTGGTTACTGAGTGAAAGTCCTCAGAGGAAGGAAACACTGACATGTCTGTCAGCATATTGATGGAAGTGAAGCCAGAGAAATGATTATCTGATAATAAGACTTGAGCTGCTTCAACACCACACAACACTTCAGGCTTTCTTTGTGTGTCTTTGTGTGCTTCTTGAATAACAATGCAACATGTTCATAACAGCCTCCAGTGCATAAACACTGAAAATTTCAGTGCAGCAGGAGACGTATTGTGTCCAGCAGTTAAACTCCATTTGAAGGATTTATTTTATGGAAAACACATACTAGATTATTGATCTGAGCAGTGTATTGTTTTACATAACATATGTTTGTGTTATCTTTAACAACTGGATAATAATACTGGACTGTATCTGTAGATTATTTGTCAGGGGAAGCAAATAGAAGTTGAAATGATCACAAGCGGGCAAAAACTTTGTGTAGCGACCTGGTGAAATAAAGGTGGAGACATGCGCTCTGTTTGTTAAAGATTTATGTGGATGTTGTTGTTGTTGTTGTTGTTGTTGTTGTTGCTGTACATGCTGCTGTGACCAGTGATGTTTTTAGGATGAATAAATGATTTAGGATCATTTTTACTTTGTGCTGCCAAAAATGTTTGACGCCCTCAACTTCATCATCATCTACGAAGAGATGTTAGAGGATGTTTCAGCTGTCTCTAGCAGGAGTAAAACATCTGATCCACTGATGAAGATCATCCTGCAGCTGTTAAAGTTAGTTATTAGGCCGACTTATTCATCAGCCAGCGGTCATGCATCTGTATAATCCTGTTAATCGCTCTCAGTCTGTCCAACTCGGTGCTTTGTCTCAGTCCCTCGTTCTCTGTCTTCCTTTTCTGCAGCACTCTGATGTCAGCGGCTTACATGCATAGAAAAAGAGAAACTGAATAAACCAGAAATGCAAAGAAAAAAAAACTGGGAAAATGAAAAGACAGAAAAGGGAAAAGAGAATCTTTAATTCTGATGAAAAGACACTTGGGAGTGTCGGTGTTGTGTTAGTTTGGATGAGGGAAATCAATATTTCACTCAGACCCTTCAACACAGCCACAAGTCAGCATATGTAACTGAAAACACGGCGAAAAGACAAAATCAAAGCCAAAAACACACAGAAAATGGTGTCAGAACATGAAAGACATTTCCCAGGAGCAGGAAATGATGCATCCAAACGGACTCAAGTGATAAATGTGAATTTATTCACCGGCCCCTCCCCCGCTGCCAACACATCTACTGTACACAGACACACAGACGCTGAAGGCTGCCAAATGTCAGCTGAGATCTGGGGCAGTTTCCTCGCAGGCATGGCACAGATGCCCGTATGCAGCCAGATGAGGTCCCGCATCCAGCCGAGCATGTGGTTACCACGGTGACCCTGGCCTCCCCCCATCACCACCAATAAAAACGCTGTAAAGCTGCAGTAGGGGGGTGTGGGGGGATTGTCTGGGAGGCATTTAGTGGAATGTCATGTGGTATTACCCCAAACAGTGTGTGTGTGTGTGTGTCTGTGTGTGTGCAGTGTCAGCGATGGACATTTAAAGGGCTTGAAAAGGCCTCCGAGGTCGTCTGGATGTTCGATGTGGTGATAAAACACAAACAAAGAGACGACGAGGTTGTTGGATGTTCATTTATAGGCTGTTTGATTTAACTTCAGTAGCTACTAACAGAAGAGCCTCAGGGTTTTACTGCACTGATGATGATTACACGGGCTCATTGACTCGCTGTTAAGATCCAGTGTGGATCCGCTAAGTGTTGTTAGCTGCTATTTAAATGGACACATGTGGCCGGTACTACGTTTACTATTTTCCTCTCCTGATGGTTATTAGCAAATATATAATTATATTATATTATATTATATTATATTATATTATATTATATTATATTATATTATATTATATTATATTATATTATATTATATTATATTATATTATATTATATTATATTATATTATATTATATTATATTATATATTATTTTTATTATTTTTTATATCTCCTGATTCAGGAGAGAATTGAGCAGAGAG
The DNA here is from genome assembly GCA_036937835.1 of Pampus argenteus. Lineage (NCBI taxonomy): Eukaryota > Metazoa > Chordata > Actinopteri > Scombriformes > Stromateidae > Pampus > Pampus argenteus. The sequence goes on along the minus strand of CM072864.1, from coordinate 1,230,976 downwards.
CTGCTCCTATTAGGGGCCTTATTAATATATATTAGTGTCACTTTTTCCATTGTTGTCTGCCCCACAACTAAACTGCCCCCGCCAACCAAACACCACATTAACATTCGTCCTGCAGCTGCCTTTTCAGTGAAGAATATCCAAAACATTGTATTCTGTAAAACACAATAGAAACAAGTTCAGGTTATGGGTCAAAAAGTTCCCATAGTGGAAAAGAGAAGAGAACACATGGAGAGAATGTTAGTCTAAAGTATGTTATATATCCCCTTTATGAAATGTGGATACATGCATATGTACAGTATATGTACAACATGTACTGCATGTACACATGTGTATTTATGTGTGTATTCTGAAGGCAGAGTACAGCACTCATCTTTCAACCTGCCTTCTTATTTGAACAATGATTAAATTATTTTAATTGCAGCATTAAAACACATTCTCTCACATAAATATATAAAAAATAAAAATAATCTTTAATGTTGGTGTTAAACCTGAAATCCTTTAATTTGATGAAAATATTCTTTATTGGAGAGTCTCATTTGTTCCAAATAAGCCAATTACACAGAAATTACACAGACTGACCCTTTATCCACATGATCTGAATTTAGACTTAAAAAAGACACCAGACCATAAATTCAATATATTTCCTGCCTAATAAACTATATTGATTTTTTTTTACTCTACATCACTCACTGCCTTCATCTGTCAGCTGTAAATCATTGTGGGTTTAATTAAAACATGTTCACTGCTGTGTCAGTGTGTGTCCATCAGTTACGATGAGGGAGCGCTGGGTGCTTGACCCTCTGTGACACCAGGATGTAGAGGCAGAAAATGAGGAAATGTAGGACGGAAAAAGGGGGCAGGAAAGGAAGAGACAAAGGTAGGAAAGCAGAGGATAGATAGGAGGCATGCTGGCTGTGGTAAATCTCTCTGGCAGTGGAGGGAGGACATGGCCACGTCCAGATTTATGGCTGCCTGCTGGGGTAATAAGAGAATGGATTGGGTCCTTTTCAGTTGTAGTGCCTGCAGACAACATCAGAGCATCCTCACTGCTGCTATATGATGATCTGCTACAATATGCAGACAGCTTAATCCAACATGATGTACAGTGGATATACTCCTGTCATATGTAGGTCAGTGGCTCCTGTCTGGTCCCTGCAGACCCGGTTCTGCCAACTACATCAGGTGATTGTCGGCTGCCATGGAGATAAAAACGGAGCTGGCTCTGGTTTTGGTGAGAGATACAGACAGTTTTCAAGTATGTGCACGTGCAAAGAAGCACCTATTCAGATGCAGGCCAAACTACAGTAATGGCCTAGCTAAACAGTATAATGGCCACAGATAATAATCCCCTTCCTCTCCTCCTTCATCCTGTTGATACCAGACTGTTTCTCTTCCTCACGCTGTGCAGCCTCGTGGGCTGAATCTAAACACAGAAAACTAGAAATGATATTTGTCTGGATATCCGCCCTGCCCTGCACTACTCGAGGGAAAACTCAACAACATATCAAGATATCGTTCACCTACAGCAGTGCTGTGTTATTTGACTGGTGGAAAGTACAGTTTTGATGCATTTAACTTTAATTTAACTAATTAAAGATGTTTCAAGTCATAGTTTGTGTCTGATGTGTCTTTTTCCTTCCTCACACTTGTGTAAGTTGCATATTGGACCACGATTGGCTCCAAACTAGTTGTGATGTCATGAATCAGGCTCGTGTCACCTGATGTCAGGTGTGTTTTTAAGGTGTGAGATTTAAGGTGAGCACAGAGAACGTTTGATTAGAGGGGGTTTTAATTTAATGTTTAATGTTTTTGGTATGTTTTGCCAATATTTAATATGTGAGAGTGTAGACTAGTTCTAGGCAATAGCAGCCCAGAGAAACTATATATATCCCACTGATGAAAACCTAAGTTGCAGAAATAAAATCTAATAAACCTACTAGAAATGAAATGTTAATGTATTGTTTTAATTCGATAACGTTGGACCAGAACAGATTTGCTCTTCACAAACACAAACACATGACGATCTAACAGAAATGTGCATGTTGATGCCGACAACTGTAGTGTCAGTAAACCATGAATAACACAGGCTGCTGTTTGTCTTCACTCACTGAAGGGAAAAATGATCCGATCCTAAAACTTAAAGGCTTTAACGTCACAATGCACAAAACACACATGGTACACACATCATACATACATACATACACTGAGTTGAACCTAATCATATAGTAATAATAACCCACATCACATACTTCTAGTTTGATAGTTTGATCCTATCACTTTTCACATGTTTAACACATTAAAGAATGATGTAAGGCAGTATTATTATTATGTCAGCAGAGCCCCTGAAATAGGACTGACAGTCTGTAATCATAGTTAGTCTGTTGATGGGTGGGAACAAAGCCCCACGCTGACAGCCACCCTCAGGGCAGCCATTGTTGGAGCTGACTTCACCTGGATTTCTGTGAAGGTGTCTGTCTGCTGGTTTAAAAAGTTCTCCCAAAGGGAAATACCGATGTAACACTGTGAATGCACCGCAGGTTTCAATAGACTAAACCACCATTGGAGATGACATTAATACAGGCAGAACAGGGATCATAGCAAAGGGTCCAAAAATCCTCCGGCTCCTTGAGACAAAACACAACAATGAAATCAACTTTAAGGGAACCTGAAAGAATGAATACCATTATCTACTCACATAACGATCTGAAACTGAAGGTTGTGATACACGTTTATAAGGATGAGAGATAACAAACTATCTGAACTTATAGCAGCAGCTGCATGACATCATGTCCAGTCTCGTTTTGGGATTCCTCACTAAAGGACCGATTGTTTGTGACTCGTGACGATCTTTCGCCAGGCTGTTAACTTCACACAAGGCCTTGACCCCTCGGACAGCATTGTCACTATTAGCTGCTGCCTGGAGGCGAGGAGGATATATTATGCTGCTTGACACTCCTGCAGCAGGAGGAGGAGGAGCGAGAGGAGCAGGATAATAACAAATTATTATCGTAATGTAACATCTGACAGAAAAGTCCAGATGAAGTAACTATACAGGAACTACATCTGGTGTGAGAAAAAAGCTTTTTCTTCAAGCTGCAGATTTATCATAATACATGCATGTTCATTGTATCGCTGCTCCGCTTTCCATTAAATGTTATCAAAAGGTTCGGTGCTTTCCAGAAAGTGTCATGCTGTGATCGGGGTGAGCGACCCAGCCTTCACTAACTAACTGTCAGAAGTCATAAATGATGCACTGGATTCTCTTTATGACATTGGCGCCATTGCCTGAGGGAGGAAAGAAGAGCAAGATAAGTTGTGGGACGTTCAGGGTTTATGGGCGCTCGTCCTAATCAACCTCCTCCGACAGCTTCGCTTTTACGAGCTGCCGTTTCACCTGCTGGTTATTGACCTCCTGCTGGTTGCTCAAGGTTAAACTACCGGACTACGGTGTGCAGGAGGTTGTTTAATCTGAAAACAAGCTGGCCTTTTTTTAAAATAATCGTGAGGTAGCAATAGAGATTTTAAACAAACCCACCAGTTCCTGATTACAGTAATTAAAGGATATTTTTTGAGGAATACCTTCTCGTTGGATGAGTGGACCGACTCACAACAGACAGATCCTGACTTTTTATCTCTAGTATGGTGAAGTATGGCTGTTTATAGCACGTTTCCTGTATATTTACGGTCTGAAATAACCCTGATGATGTCACTGTGACGCCATCAGGATTATTATTACTCTTACAGGCTGAAAAGAGTTCAGAGCCAATAAACTGAACTTCATGTGTTAAATCAGGGGAGTGTCCCTTTTACTGTGCTGCTAGTTGCCAGTTAGTCATCTTATTTTAGCATAAAGCCTGGATATTCATATGTTGTCGGCTTTAGAGGTGTATTTTCCCGTCTTTATTCATACACGCTGTCCGTCAGCCCGTCAGGTTCCCTGAAACACTTCCCGGCTCTGTGTTTCTGCCTGTGTGGCGCTTTTTGACGGCCTTCAGACACTCCTGACGTTGGGATTAACCTCTGCTGACATGTCAGCGTCTGCTGTCTGCTTCGAGCTTTTTGTAATTGTAAACTGGTGATAACGTTACACTACAACAACATCAGCCTCAAATGAAGATTAATGCCCAGATGGGAGGATGAATTCACATACACCTCGGGGTTTCCTGAGGCGCCGTTCGCAGCTGTCAGCTCATCACCTCGGTTACGTCTGACTCTTACTGTGACTCGGGTGTTTGTTCTTTCTCCCATCTTACTGTTCTGGTTTGTGACGGTTGCCTTTAGTGCTTTATTTGTCATGTTTTTCTCAGTCTCACTCTTAATACAGTAGTCTGTATGTTTAAACTCTTCTTCTGCTATCTGCTTCAACCCCGAATGTCTCATTCTTGCTCTGTATCTGGGTGCTGTTGCCTCATCAAACGGACCCTGAAGCTAAAACACCCAAAATGAGCAAACAATATATGATCACTGCTGATTAAACCTGCTCTTTTCCTACTTTCTTTCTGTTTTCATGCTTGTTCTTTGTGTGCATCTAAAACACACGATGGGGGTGGTGCCTCACGTGGCGAGGTGAGGACATGGTTTTCTCACTTTGTTACAGATTAATTAGCCTTGAAGATCAAACACATGAACAACCCATCAACCTTTCTCCCCCCAGAAACAATTAAGATGCTCTCAATCTGTCTGGTGCCTAAAGCTTCATGCCATCTGACCACCATAGCATCAGACACCTTATCAGGGGTTCAAAGGTACCTCCCACAGGGATACTCTCTCCATCTGCTTATCATACTGCAATCAGAGTTGCATGTTTACAGGAACAGTGCTGTCAGAGGTGGGCGTCTCACACTTCAGTCAGCATCTGTTTCACGGTGGACTTGCACAAGGAGCCAAAGCAGAGATGGAAGCTGGAAAGTGAGATAAGATGCGTATTAATGTCAGACTGTGTTAAATCTCTGTGGTCTCACATGGAGGTGTCACGTCTTGATGAGAGGATCAGATTAATAAAACAAGATAATAATGTTCATGAGCAGCATCATACTCAAAGAGAAATAATCGTTATAGAAAGTGGACTAGATGCTATAAATAAAATGAATAAAATGTAAAATTAAAATAAAAGTGTAAACTTTAACCATTATTATTATGTATACAGCAAATGTGCTAACCAGCCTAATTGGTTATTGCATAATTTGCTTTAAAAAAATTATTTAGCACGTTACTATTTATCATGTAAAACATATGTACAGAATAAAACATATAAATAAAACATAATAAACCAGCATTTGTTTCACACTGCAGGTTTCTGTAATCCGTGGACTCCACCTAGTGGCCAAAACTATGTAGGTTAACAACAACAAACTGTCACCTATTAAAATAACACAGAGTCAAAATTATTATTATTATTATTATTTTTTAATTGCCGTATTTTTTCACACAATACCTTTAATTTTTACTTCTGTCGTTTAAAGTCTCTGTGTCTGTCGCTTCGTTCAGGTAGGAACCAACATCTGCTGCTTGTTTCTAGCCGGAGGCGGACGAGTCGTTGAAGGAGCAAAAATCAAAATGGCGAGTCAAGAGGAGTCTGTGAGGGAGTTCGTCGCTGTTACCGATGTGGACGAGGAGCGGGCCCAGTTCTTCCTGGAGTCCGCCGGCTGGGACCTGCAGGTTCGTGTTTGTTCGGTTGAGTCGTTCAGCTGCGGCGGAACAGAAACACAAACAGCGCTGATACGACAAAGTGTCACACGAACAGCGTTAGCTTCACGGCTAACGTTAGCATGTGTTGCCGGTAAAAGTGCAAGTCACCGTTTGACAATGGCCTGACGTTAACGGCTTTCTGTCACCAGCAACACGGCTGGTGTGTAGTTAGTTAGCCGGTACCGACACCGTTAGAAGACGGTCCGTGTCTGTTACGGAGCAGGTCTGTGAGTCCATTGAGCTAGTTAGCGTTAGCCGGTAACGATATAAGGTTAGTTAATCCTCACATAGTGTTCATATTCAGACCCTTCACGGCCTAAATATTCATCTATAATGTCTCCTTATATACAACTTTAAACCACAAGTGTGTTTCGTATCCATAGATGATCAGTCATCAATAAATATGTGATTGATCCTTCATTATTGATCTTTCATTACTGTTTCAGAGAGCCGAGTGTTTTCTTTACGTTTGACTCAGTTCATTTACAGTCACACTATATTATGACCTCATATATATAATCTGTTAATGTGTTGAAAGGATACACCAACGTTTCAGTGAGAATTTTACCTGCTGCACAAAAACAAATCTTGAAATATATTTTCACAAAACCCTTAAATGATGTATTTTAGGGTGTTTTTATTGCTTTTAAATGTGATCTGAACAGTGTGTAAGAGTTAACCTGGCAGACAGTGGTTAGATAATGCTGCAGTATTAGTCTGGTGGAAGATAAACACACGTCTACTCGTAGTTTATCTGTGGAGAGACTCAAACTGAATCTATTCATTATAACAGGAGACAAACTTTGAAGAACAAAGCTGTCCAGCTCCAGGCTGAGCTGTTGTTTGAAAGGTCATCAGTAAAAATGTTATTAATAAATAATCATAACGATAGGATCAATTTCTCCTCTCCAGCTTGCACTCGCCAGTTTCTTTGAGGATGGAGCAGATGACGACATAGTGACGCTTCCTCAACCTGAGGGAGGCTCCTCAGTGTCCCGGTCCGCAGGGCCCAGGTAATGTTGACAACCTGCCGCTGCTTCATTCTGATCAGGGTTCAATGCAGAGTCCGACACGTGTGCTGTAATGTACAATGTGATCAATCAAACTCATTTTGTCCCTTTTCATCAGCTCCCAGCCCAGAGTGACCTCCTTCAGAGATCTGATGCATGAGGCAGAGGAGGAGAGTGATGAGGAGGAAGGCCAAAGGTACGTTTAATTCACAGTAATGTCTGTTAATTTGTCTGTAGCTCATGAGTCAGTCGCTTTCAGCAGGGCCAGAGGGAGAACCATCTGTGGCTATTAAATTGATCCTCACACAGTAGATATTTGTGTTTTTTCAGGGAAGAAGAAGAATTGTGTTGTCTCCTAAATGCCTGTTTGAGTTGTTCATGTGGTTTTAAAGCTGTTGAAACGTCCGTCTGTTTGAGCCGTACGTCAGCCGAAGGTCACATCTAGCGGGTGTGATTCCTGAATGCACCAAACTATTTTTGGTCTCACCTCATTCAGTGTGAGCTTGTTGTGATTTTCTGCTGCGTCAGCAGATTCTGCTGCAGGCTAGTGCAGTGTGTGAAGGGACTGTGTGAGGTCACGAGTGTCTGATTAGTCCAGTTTGTATAACAGTGAAACTCATTACAGAGTTTTGCTGTGTGTGGTGGCTTTAATATTTACCATGTGACTGACAGTCGACATGAAGCATCATTTGTGACATCTTTATCTGTGTGGTGTGACTATATGCAACAGAGAACACAGCCTTTAAGTTAACTGCATTAATAAATTAATAAATTTGGAAGGATCTTACAGTTTTCTGCCTGTATGAGAATAACAAGATGAAAGTCTGAAGTATTCATAATATACTTCATGTTTGTCTTAACGCTCTTTTGAGGATGGATCTACGTACTCTGTCCGGGAGCTGCACACCTTTTTTCGAGTGTCCCCTGTGTTATCTGCCGTGTCTCTGTCCAGGTTTTTTGCTGGAGGATCAGAGCGCAGTGGGCAGCAGATAGTTGGACCTCCAAAGAAGAAGAGCCCCAATGAAGTGGTGGATGATCTCTTCAAGGGGGCCAAGGAGCATGGAGCTGTGCCTCTGGAACGCAGTGGGAGAGGACCAGGAGAGCCCAGCAAAGCAAGAGTAAATCAAAGCTCACAACAACCACACCACTGTCCTCTTCCCTCTGCTGTTATTGTTTCCATGTTGTTTTTATTGTCTGTTTATCACATAGGCCTTTCTCGGTGGAGGATACAGGCTAGGAGCAGCTCCTGAGGAGGAGTCAGCCTATGTGGCCGGAGAGAGGCGTGGCGCCTCCAACAGCCAGCAGGATGTGAGTCGGCCTGCTGATAATTAATCCAATGCTTTTTGATCACAGTGTAGTGGATTATCTCATATTTTACACGGCTATGTATAACATGACATGTGTATACTGTGTCAGGTCCACGTGGTGCTGAAGCTTTGGAAGACAGGTTTCAGTCTGGATAACGGTGACCTCAGAAACTACAACGATCCTGGGAATGCCAACTTCCTGGAAGCAATCCGAAGGGGGTAAGAATAGTCATATAGGTTTATCATAAGTCCACGAAGCCAGATGTAAATATACTGTATATACAGGCCTTTGTGACTCTGAGACATTGTTAATAGACTTTAACAAGGAGCCCTGATAGCATGTGAATAACCCACGTTCACCTGTTGATTGTCACCAGGGAGATTCCCTTGGAGCTGAGGCAGCGCTCTCGAGGGGGGCAGGTCAACCTGGACATGGAGGACCACAGGGACGAGGACTTCAACAAACCCAGGGTGGCCTTCAAAGCCTTCGGAGGTGAAGGACAGAAGTTGGGCAGGTGAGATTGATGAGTAGCACGGCGTCGCTACACCTCAGTTCATTTTCGATTTCTAGAAGACCTTATCAATGGGCGCAGACCAACATGCTTCTGCTGTTGGATAGACCTACAACCAATCAGAGCATCAAACGTCTAGTGCTGAGCAACACATGGAAGCTGGACGGTGCAAACGTCTCATTTTCTACATACATATTGCTGTAACATAGGCATTGTAGTAGTGTTTGATCAGCACTGCTTAGTTTGACAGTCATTGTATCAAACTCGCTCCATGTTAGATAAACAGATGCGATTGGCTCGACTGGATCCTGGATGGCTGGAAATCTGTCAGAATGGGAAGAGGGCCAGACGCATCTGCCAGGGCAAATAAAACATGAGCTCTGCAGATCTGTCTGGTTTCCAGGTTGTTTACAGAGCAGCAGCTGAATGCAGACCAGTCTTACCTGTCCTACCTGGGAATGAATCATCTCTTGAGTATTTACTTTCTGCACGGCCTCATTCCAGTTAAATGGTTTCTTGTTACACTGTTTGTTAAATCGAAACCATGCATTTAGTAATTATGTGCATGAATTTCTTCATTATATAGTATGAATTATTAAAGGTACCCTGTGGAGTTTCTGGCCTCAAGGAGCAGTTTTTCTAAGTGGGTCCTTGTCTTCTGTTTTGTCTTGTGGACATTTTAAATTGAGAGAATTAATTATTTTTCTCCTCTTCTTCTTGTCTCTCACTCTAGTGCCACCCCAGAGTTGGTTACAGCTCCAGCCACCTCCCAGCAGGACCAGGCAGCCAACGAGGCCCAGGCCACCACCTCTGTGAACCTCGACCCCTCCCAGCCCATCACTAACATCCAGATCCGGTTGGCCGATGGTGGCAGGCTGGTCCAAAAGTTCAACCATACCCACAGGTGATCGATAAGCTCACCTTCTGAAGCTCTGTTAACCACACTGATGTCTCTGCAGCAAAAGTCTTTAAAATTATATAAATAACTGAACTAAATATTAAGAGTTAACCTGTGATGCTTTTAAAAAGAGCCAATGTACACTGACTGTCAGTGGATGTTTTCCTAAATTCTGTACTTTGACTTAACACAGAGTCTCACTATTGTTAGCAGTCTGAAGTAGAGTCCATCCATCCAGTAAATGAACTCCATGATTTAATTTAAATTGTCTCATGTTAAAATCGAGGTATCAAAATGTGAATTTTGTGGAAGCAGTGCAGGTTTTGATATTGAGTTTATAGTAAATACATGAAAGAACAAGGTACCAATGTGAAGTATCTGAAAGTCAATTTCAAGTATTATATGCAAACTACAAACACTTCTGACTATTTCCATTTACTGTATACTAACAATAAGTCTCATTTTCTTATTAAATAAAAAAGAAGGAAAATCAGCACTTTGGTGGAAGATGGGAGCCGAGTGTCGGTAGAAGCAGGCAGATACTGAAGTAAACTGTAGTCAGAAAAACAGGAACAGGCCACATTTAGAGGAAATGAGCAACACAGACAGGAACTGTAGAAAACACCTGCAAAAAGACAGAATATTCCAGACAGGATCTGTCCGGCTCTGATTCAAGCTCTTGTGCTACTTGTGGAGTTTTTCATTGGGTCATTATCAACAACACAGGAGATACTAGAGCCTCATTGTCACTAGTTTCTTCTTCTGACAGGAGTTTACATGTCAGGTGTCTGGTACATCTAGTCCCATCCTAGCATGTTGGTACATCTAGTCCCATCCTAGCATGTTTGACACCCAACACGTGAGCTTTTCGGTTCATGTTTGCCTTTGCTTTGTGCCCCTTAGGGTGTCTGACGTGCGGCAGTTTGTGGTTGCGGCCCGGCCCAGCATGGCTGCCAGAGAGTTTATTCTCATGACCACTTTCCCCAACAAGGAGCTGTCGGACGAGAGCGAGACGCTGCAGCAGGCCAACCTCCTCAACGCTGTCATCGTCCAGCGGCTACAGTGAGGGCCCTGTTGGTGTGGCTGAGCAAGGCAGGAGAAACCATGGACTTATGTATGGACTTCTAATTTCTGATTTTTTTGTTTTTCTAAAGTGAAACATAACATCCTGCTCCCCAGAGCCCCACTCTCCCCCTGCCTCCTCCCTCCTCTGTGCTCTGTGACGGGCAGAAACTGGGAGCAAACATAAAATCTTCCAGAAAGGAACAGAGTTCATTTAAGGGCTGTTGGAAAGCCTGCAGATGCTGGTAAATGGTGGTTGTGATGGGGATGGTTTAACCTGAAAACCGTTTGGTTGCAGAGATTTGCATTAACTTTCCCTCTTATGTTAGCCTCAATGCAGTGGCAGATTCCTACTGTTTCTGTCTCTACAGCACAAACCAGAACCACATATGAAATAAAAGAGTTTATTAAGGTAAAAGTTCACGGCGAGGTTTCCACTTCTCTCCACATGTCTGTTTGGAGAGAGACATGTAATGATGTAAGAAACCAACCTAAACCAGTAGCCTTACGCTCCTCTATTCACAACCACAACCACAACAGTCCCTTTGGTCAAATGAAGATGGAGTTATTTTTTTAAACTGCCTTTTCTTTCCTTTACTGATTGTAGGATTGTCCTCGTTAGACTGCAGGATTTTGATATTGTGTAACATTAAAAGTAGTTACACGCGGCTTTATTACCAAACCAATGGTTGAACAAAACAACATAGATTGTAAACACTGGTTTGTAGTAGTGGAAGTTGAATTCCTATAACACACTGACATCTTCTATGCATCCTGGGCAACACAGAAATATGTTTGGACCTCTGGTAAAATAAATCCATTTTATGGTTGATGTATAAAGAACTGATGGTCTTGTGTTTTTCTCATATTCACGACTGAAACATGAATTCTAGTGACTGTTTTCTAAATGCTTGTGTTAGTATTGTAGTGAGTACACCTGTATCATTATTTTACAGGTATACTCACTGCACTATATCATTCAGTGGATTTACATGAGCTGCACTGACAGAAAAAAACCTTTTTTTGAATGTGTGTGTGGTCAAAAATGTTAAAATAATCCAATATTAATACAGCAAAAATCAAAGATTAAGAGAAAAAGTCCAAAAGCTGAAAACAGATTTGTGTATCAGAACTCTGTTTTTTCTTCTTTCCTCTCCCATCTGTGGCTCTTCCTGAGGTTTCTTCCACCTTTTTCCCTGTTAAAAGGTTTTTTGGTGGTCAAGTTTTTCCTCACTAATCGAGGGTCTAAGGACAGAGGGTGTCACTCCCTGTACAGATTGTAAAGCCCTCTGAGACAAATGGATTTTGTGATTTTGGGCTATATAAATAAAATTTGATTAATTGATTAATCATCTCACGACCCGTCAGATTTATCTGGTGACCCTTTGGAGGGCCCCGACCCCTAGGTTGGGAACCACTGGACTAAACTATCTAACTGTATATAAAGTAGTTGAAACTAGCTCCACCTCCAGCAGCTACAACAGTAACATGCTGCTCTAACACTGATGCTTCACTATTAATAATCTAATGATGTCATATATAATAATACATCAGTCACTGCAGAATGAGTAGTTTTACTTTAATACTTCAAGTACATTTTGTATTACTTATGTACTTTTAATTGCGTAGGATTTCTCATGCAGGACTTTCACTTGTAATGGAGTATTTTTAGATTTAAGTAAAGGATCTGAGTACTTTTTCCTACATTAGAGGCTTTTGTCAGCAGACACTGATGATGTCCATTGAACAAACAGACAAAACCAAAGCTCTCTATACTCTATATTTTAAGCTCCCTATACTCTATATTTTAAGCTCTCTATACTCTATATTTTAAGCTCCTTATACTCTATATTTTAAGATCCTTATACTCTATATTTTAAGCTCATTATACTCTATATTTTAAGATCTCTATACTCTATATTTTAAGCTCCCTATACTCTATATTTTAAGATCCTTATACTCTGTTTTAAGATCCTTATACTCTATATTTTAAGCTCATTATACTCTATATTTTAAGCTCTCTATACTCTATTTTTTAAGCTCCCTATACTCTATATTTTAAGCTCTCTATACTCTATTTTTTAAGCTCCCTATACTCTATATTTCCTCCAGTATTTTGGTGCAATGGGGTGTAATCTTTGAGTGTTTTTGGCAGATGTTTTTTTTTTTAGAGCCATGGAAGCAACACATGAAATGAAAATAATCTGCAGTCCCTATTTATATTCAGGGTGTTCAGCAGCAGCGTTTATCTCTGTGGCCGTGCACACCCACGTGGACACTTCACGGCATGCACGGAGCCAATTATCTGCTCTTGTATGGTGACCTCAGCATAACACCCTCGACACTATTGAGCTGCTGCTTTAATGAGTCATCGAGAAAGTTCAAAAATCAAAAGCTAAACAGTGTTTTTTATTAGTTCCTGCTATGTTACTCTAGATAACAGAACAGAATATATTATGACTTTTAATTTAAATGTTTTCTTTAATATTGCATTTCTAGTTTCTTTATAATTATTCCTGGGGGTATTATTAACTCTTGCTGCTGCTGCTGCTGCTGTTATTGGTTTCTACAGGAAGGAAGGTGCAGGTGTTGCTATGGAAGCACATTTTGCTCTGGAGACGCCTCCGAGCGTCTGCCGGGACACCAGGACAGTTTGAATCTGAGCTGTTCAGCTAAATGAGCTCCATCTCTCACTGCAACTTTTACCTCTGCAGTGTGGGGCTTTGTGCTGCTCTCTGCAACGGCCCAGTGCAGCTTCATGTTTTATTCAGTGGAAAAGACCTGCAAACACCGGAGGAGAGACGTACTGTAGCATGCATCACACACTGTCTACTAGATGTCAACAGATTGAAGAAAACACTGAACGTCATGTGTCTTCAAACGCTGTGTCCCACTTCAGAGGACACGTCCACCTCAGCTGCAGATTCTCAGCTTATGGTTTATATTAGTAATTGCACAGAAATCAAGTTTACGTTTGGTCTCAGTGAAAACATCTGTTTATAGGTACACTGAGATACCAGAAGAAGCACTTATCAACACGTGTATTATGGTATATTATAGGTGTATGTATTCATGTACTGTACTTGCCTGTGTAGTATTAGTAATAGATACAGTAACAGTTGTAGTTTATGTGTTCTTATCTTAGTTCAGCCTTGTTGTCCTTGTCCTTGGGGTTAGTTGTTCCTGTGTGTCAGTACACACAGAGCCAGTAAAGCTGATTATATGATATTATTTAATAGATGCTAAAATGAAACTGTAAACATATAGACTGTAGTGTTTTTAGAGCCAAAGTCCCTCTTTTTGTTCCTATACTTCCACCACAGCTCAACAGGGAAACACAAAGAGGGAATTTGATGCTAAACAGACTGTAAATGTGTCAGATATCCACTTGATATGATACTAACTCAGACTCTCTTAACATCCAGTGTTTTAACACACTAAGAACCTGCCTTTTAATGTTTTATAGAGGACGTTAACACCAGTTTCTGTCCTGTTTGTTTCATTCTCTTTCCTGCCTTCTCTTTTACTTTGAAGGGTCTTGAGCGGAAGTGTAGTAGAGAGTAAGTGACGCTGGTCTCCCTGCAGAGACGGAGACAGACAGCTGAGAACATCCGCCGGAGGAGCAGACAGACAGACTGCGGGAAGAGTGTGTTACCGGGCGCAGGGCAGCTCCGCAACACACCGCGAAATGGGAGTCGAAATCGAGACAATAACCCCGGGAGACGGTAAAGGAAACGGCCTGGTGCAAAATGTGCACTCGTCTGTTTGCATGTATCTAACAGGCGCAGATACGCTGCCTTGATGAATTGCGCCGTTATATTAAGCGCCTGTTTGGTTTCTCCACAGGAAGGACTTTCCCCAAAAAAGGACAGACGTGCGTGGTTCATTATGTCGGTGAGTTTGGAATAAGGAAGTAGTTTAAAGCCGTCGGTTGTTGTAACTGGAACATTAAACTCCAGACATGTCTCGGTGCCTCCAGCCAGTCATTTCTCAGTAGGGCAAAGAGGCATGACTGTCAGTCACCCAAATTTAACCCCTTCACCACAGCGTGTCTCCCCACAAGACACCGGGATGTGGTCATCATGTCCCCGGCAGCGGTGACGCGGTGTCCCGGCACGCTGCCTTCATCACTGCGTAAAATCATCTCCGACAGTCTCACAAGACCAGGAGGAGACAATGTGGACATCTGTCCAGTCTGGAGACATTACACAACTACAGGAGACAGAGTCCTGCAGGGTTCACTCAGAGGGAGGGACTGAGAGACAGACAGGGAGAGGGACAGGCAGAGAGACAGACAGGCAGACAGAGAGACAGACAGGGAGAGGGACAGACAGGCAGAGGGACTGAGAGACAGACAGGCAGAGGGACTGAGAGACAGACAGGGAGAGGGACAGACAGGGAGACAGACAGGCAGAGAGACAGACAGGGAGAGAGACAGACAGGCAGGGAGAGGGACAGACAGGGAGAGGGACTGAGAGACAGGGAGAGAGACAGACGGGCAGGCAGACAGGGAGAGGGACAGAGAGGCAGACAGACAGACAGACAGATAGATAGACAGACAGACAGGAAGACACACAGACAGGCAGACAGATAGATAGATAGACAGACACACAGACACACACACACAGACAGACAGATAGAGGGACAGACAGACAGACAGCTCCAGCCTTTAAATCCCGTCTGGTTTCCAGCGCTTGTGTCTTTGTTGGGTTGTGGGGGGTCTGTGCCTTCAGCCGAGCGGATTATCACCGTCTGGGCGACAATAAGGCAACAATATCTGACTACTGCTGATATTACTGTAATATAAGGTATTCCTACTATACACAGCAGTCTATATTATTATTATATTTATTAATCATTTGGTCTCTGCAGTCAGTTAATGAAACAGTGAATTTCTGCTTATAATTGTTTCATCTTTAATTATATCCTAAGTGTTTACAGCCTGCTATGATGTTCATCCTCTGGGCACCATGAATATACATTTCAATCATCCACCAGTTGTTGAGATATTTGTGAGATTCCAGGTGTGTTTTGCTCCCAGTGTGTTGGACTCTACGTCAGCACCTGTTCTTAGTTTTCCAAAGTTGGTCCGAGTCTTCTTGCCTGGTGAGACAGACGTAACTCACCCTGTAATACAAGCCTCTTTGCTTCAGGATTATGTAACTTGTCCTGATTTGGGTCTTTGGCTCTTTGCCCACTGATGTATTTTTTTTAGGCATGAGGAAGATCGGCCTCCCTTCAAACTACAGGATTTCCTCTCTGGGCGGTCTCCCTTCCTGTCAGCCTACAAAGCGGCTTTGAAATGCAACATGAAACAGGATATTCCATTACACAAGCCTTTGTCAATGTAGACGTCCAAACGAAGATCAAAACTCAGATTCTGGAGTTTTGGAAAGGAAATGTTTTATCTCTTATAGATAACTCCGCTCGGCTGCTGTCGGTATCCAGGAACTGTATCTGGTTTGCAGGCTGCATCTTGCCAGCCCGCCCCCTGATGTGCCCAACAACACACACCTTCTCCCACACGCTGCCTCGCTGGTGCTAATAACAGTAATAGCGCTGGTGTAAATAGTCTTGGAGGGCTGCTATTCTGCAGATTGCTGCTTGTGTTTTCCTGACTGTCACGTTGAAACCGACCCTGCAGACAGCTGCGGCGGCTATTTCTGAGATCCTTGGAATCTCTTCATTTGCGCTGCTCAATATACACACAGCAGGGAAGATGGTTATCACATCCTGACATTATACAGCTTCTTCCATCTGAATGTTGTCGCACAGAAAGACAGAATCTGTCCATCATTGTATTATCAAATCTGTACAGAAGTCATTGATGATTCATTGATCTCTATCAATCCCTGTGTTCCTATAGGCTCCTTGACAGATGGACGTAAGTTTGACTCGTCCCGTGATCGGGACAAGCCTTTCAGGTTCAAGATCGGCAAGCAGGAGGTGATCCGAGGCTGGGAAGAAGGTGTAGTGCAGGTAACTGTGAATCTAAATGTTAGCTTTGTTGCTGTCATTCAGCCCCTCAGTGTTACTTGACATGCTGTATATGTGTGTTTATCAATGCGATTGCTTCAGACAGATTCCAGAAAAAAAGTCACGCAGCCAAAAAGCTTCAACAGTCATGAGTCACAGGCAGAAATAAAGTGTGACAGAGTGCGAGACAGGAAATGCATTCTGCGGCTTATAATGTCGTTCTGCTGTAATACATTAATTTATTGATATGGTTCCATTATCGAGTCTTAACTCAAAGATTTCCATTAATGCTGCAAACAGTGGACCGATACAACATGCTCTATATGTCACACTCAGGCCTGCTGCCTGTATGGAGGTCCTGTAGATTCACGCAGTCGAGGTTAATGCACTTTGTTTGTATGTTAGAATATCAGTGTTTTGTTATCTGAATAATGCATCTTATTAATTACAACATCAAATATGCTGCAATTAAAGTTATAATAAGAATTAGATAATAATAATAATCAATGAAGCATCATTAGTATGAGAGATGTTGTTAATTATCCAACTTGGACTAATTAACGGTGTCTTCCAGCTGCTCCACATCACATGACTCCCGCTGTCTCCTTCTCTCTCCTCTGTTTGTGTCGGCTGCCTCCTTCTTCCTCCAGATGAGTGTTGGCCAACGAGCCAAGCTGACCTGTTCACCTGACTACGCTTACGGAAACAAAGGCCACCCGGGCATCATCCCTCCTAACGCCACCCTCATCTTTGACGTTGAGCTGCTGAGTTTGGAATGAAACAAATCCACTGCATTTTATTATTTGTGTAAGTAATCTGCAGCAAGTTACAATCTGCTGGTTACTGTTGACTTTTGCATGTTTTAGCCATGAATCACCACCCTGCATTAAAACAATGCAAGAGGCTCCAGGAAGTCGAGTGGGAGCTGCAGATTAAGGCATTTAAAGGTTTATCAGACACAGCAGTGTTTAATACTAACAGCTCTGCAAAGTTATCACAGCTGCAAGTGTTTTATCTTTTGTTGCAACGGAGAGAAACAGCAGAATTCATGTTATCAAGTGATCCATGGGTGCGTGCATGTCCTCTATGTGACACTTTAAGTTACCGGATGACAACATGTTGCGTTATTTTGTTTTGCTGAGACCTTTGACCCCTCAGAGCGCCTCAGCAGCTCGTATCTTTGTGATCCTACAGATGTCAACTGTCTGTCTGCTCAGGTTGATAAAGGTTTTCATTGGGAGGAACTTTTAAATCCGGTATTTCCACAGACTGTGCCGACCTCAACAGTGGACTGAATGAATGTTCCAGTATAGAGGAAGTGCAGAGCGAGTCTGAATTAAACAGTTTGGGAAACCAGTTTATCCGTCCAGACAGAAAGAAGATGCAAACCTTTAAAAACATTCACCAGGGGCTGAATCAAATAGGTCTCGTTGGTGAATCGTTGTAGCTGGACCGCTAACGGTTAGCAGCTTCCCTCTGTGCTGTCTCATTCACTGCCAGAGACAGGTCTGTCCATCATTTCATTCAGTTACTGAAAGAGGGAAAAACTCACTAGCTAGCTTGATTGTTAACGGGACAATAAGTTCACGCAGTTTATTCAAGAGACATTTGTGCCGTTGAGGGATGCTGCAACACAGTTAGTTACTGTTGCCTAAAACATGCAAAACCTCATACGGTCATCGGAAAACTAACCATGCTGCAGTTTATATATATATAGTTTATGGAACTAAAATCATGTAAAGATTTATTGAGTATCGAATCCTGCCGTGAGCGAAGGGTGCAAACACACGTCCTACATATGTGCTACATATATGAAAGTGATTTATTGATAATCTACAACCTTTATCACAACGAGACATTATTTCACATCAGTACAGTTCAGTTCACTGTAGCCTTGTGATCCAGAAGCCTCCAGACAGATAGTCACAATATCCACAGCTCATGGTGGAAAATAAAGAATACAGTGGACATACATGGGCGGATATCATGAAAACAACACACGCTTTTACAACTGTTTGAAATCAGCTGGTTTTTGTTTTTGTCTTATTTAACTGTGTTTATTTAACTGTATGTTTAAAACTAACTGTGACAATATTTTGATTCATACAGCATGAATACAGCAGTTATGAATGACAACTACAGTTAATGTTAATAATTATGGAGGTGTTGATGGAAGATGTGTTTGATGGAGCAGAGACATTTCTCAGTAGCTGTGTGATTGAACCCTTTGGCAGGTGACACTGGAGGCTGTTATTGTGCTTCATCGTGAATTTTCCCTCTTGATTGTCTTACAGGTGACTTCCTACCTGGGTGACTTGGAGAGAATCTAGGAGAGTCTGCACTTGATTCTATAAGAGGCTTGAGTCTATAGTTTCACTACATGTATGGTTATTATTTCATCAAACTATGACAGTTTGTATTATTTTGTCTCTGTGACTGAGTTAATTCTATTTTTCCATTCATAACCTTACAAACCTCCATATTCTTAATCTTGATTATTTTTCATTGTGTGTGTAGTTTTTTTTTTCTCAGTATTGGTTGTGCATGGTTATGCTGAGAAGTGAACCACAGTGATACCAATGAACCACTAGCAGCGACGTTCACCTCCTATAATCAATACTGTACGTACTAGCATTAGATTGATTAAGAGCTGGTATTTGTTATATCACAGAAACAAAAAGTGTACAAAACATAAATAAAAGCACACATTTGTATCTAAACAAACAAATAAAACCTTTCTGTTAGAGAGACAGGGCTCAGCGCTGGATTCAGTGCTACATCATTGTCACTGTAGGAACTGAGCTTGCTATAAAAAAATGCCTATTTGTATATACTACTACTGTGTTAACTTTTTCATGGACATTTTTAACAGCGGCGTGTGAGCTAAAGAAGGGTAAATGGCGCAACCAATCACAGTCATCGATAGTTCCAACGTGTGCCTAAATATTTTCACCAGACACATGACAACTTCTTTACCCCGCCTGCATGTCCGAGGCCCGGCCGAAACCTTAGTATGTCCGCGTGGAAAGCTTTGCATCCCAGTTGCATTACCATTGCCTTTTCATCTCGCCAAAGTCTTTAAACCCCATTTAAAGCCATACACAATCAAACAGTGCTACGACAGGATTCGCGTTGATGCACATTAATTGGAGTTTGTTATTCTTTTCTTAGAAAAAGGGGAAATGCTTGAAATTTACAAAAAGGGGTTGAGGAATCAATCAGATTGTGACCTCCCCCAAACTTATTTTGTGTAACAATTTCAATTATGTATTTTTCAGATGCCAACTTTCTATCTCTGAGATCAACAAAGCTAGTGTTTAACCTGTATGAGCTGGTGTTTTGTTTTTTTCCTGTCAGGTGTCAGCAAAGTGCCACGCGGCCTACCTGAAAAATGCTGACACATCCTAGTGCTTTTATATCTCAAATAAATAGTTTTAAATGGAGTTTAAATGAAGGAATATGCTGGCCTGGCTGTCAGATATTGATTATGGCTGTCAATGTTACATATTGGCCAAGCTGCAGCTGGTGTGGCAGCAGTCCACCTCTGTACTGTGTAGTTATGTGCTGATACGTTACTGTATGCAGGCTAAACCAATGATGACATATTTAAAATAAAAGAAGTGCTCTCCACCCGCCTCTGGAAGGATGTTTTTCACATGTTGTCACTCTCTATGTGTGTTTGTGTTTTTAATCTTTTACATTAATGATGTGGTGGTGACTAAAATACATTCACTCAAGTACTGAAAGTAGGTCTACATGCTCCTTACTTCTTTAAACCCGTTTGATTCAACTTTATACTTCTGGTTCACATTTCTACTTAAATTACTTATTTTAGATTTAAAATGTAAGATTAAAATGCCCAACAACATGGCTGGATTTACCTGTTGGACCCCCAGAGAAAGAAATGTGATGTTGGGCCTTTATCTGTCATTATTCATGAGACCTGTCTTAGTATTTAGTTTTTGAGGCTCTTTAATTAAACACGTGTGAACAGGCTCTATATATTGTTCACGTTTATCTACTTCTTTTTACTATTTGAGCCACTAAACCAGAGTCAGATTATTTTAATTTACAGTAATAATTGTTGCTTAAACATACTTAATAAAGATGATTTTAATTCTGAATATACACCATGTTAACAATAAACATTTGGTCTTTAGGTCTATCTACTGTATACAGATTAGATAATACCTCAGGACTCGCATTACTTGATTTAGTGGAGACTTAGTGGAGCAGTTAATGAGATTACTGATACAGCCAATTAACACACAGTGAGTCTGGGGCTTTGGGGGCCTGAGTCGTTAATCCAGGTTTACCCAACAATACATTTGGTATGAAGTGCTGACAATACTTCCATATGTTTACCTATTTTTAATGCAGTACTATTACGTGCAATAGAGTGTTTTTACACCATAAAATAAAGACTCAATTAAAACCGATGTGACATCATCTGCTGCTAAATGCCATTACAACACTTGAAGTACCCCAGTAGGCTGGATTTACAGCCACATTCCTCGTATTTAAACAGGGTGAGTGGTTAACAGACAGCAGTCATCACTGTTACATGAATTAGATCATTTAAAAGAAAAGTCACCAGTGGACGGTTCCTCCTTCATATAATTTCCATAATGGAAAGGTTTGATATGATATTTGCGTCCTGGGCCTGTAACTGCTTATAGTCACACACTTTATCAAGTTGCTCACAAACTTAAAAATACTCTTAGATGACATCAGAACAGACAAGTGAGCACAGACCTGCAGAAACATCACAATAAATAATATATCAGCTGAAGCAATATGTGCTGCATAACTGAGAAGAGAGTTACTTCAGTCTATCATTTGCATTTTATAGGACGGTACATTTATTTGCTTTTATCAGAGCTGAAATCAATAAGAATTAAACTGATTTTGTTTGCAGTCACTTTCCATTCATACTGGCTGTTAAAAGTGAAGCTTCTCTGAGGCTTCATCAGTGTGAGTTAGTCATATCAAGTGGATATCTGACACATTTACAGTCTGTTTAGCATCAAATTCCCTCTTTGTGTTTCCCTGTTGAGCTGTGGTGGAAGTATAGGAACAAAAAGAGGGACTTTGGCTCTAAAAACACTGTAACGTTGAAACATATCTGCTGGATTTGAAGCTTCATATTAGCTTCACATAAACTTTAAATCCATGTTTGTGGGTTTAGTGTCCATCACTTCCATTGTAAGTGTGTTATGAAGGGATCTAATGGTCAGTATGAACAGGAGGATGATTACAGCAACAAACACATGTTCACTGTTCATTTACTGACTGTTGGTTTAAGACACACTGGAAAAACTGTGAATCTGTCCTTTAAATCAATCAATCAATGAAAAAAAATATAAGAAAATATAAGAAATATAAGAAAACACATTTGACTTATACAATTATATGAAGCTCACTTATCAGCTGTGTCATAATGATGTTATGGAAAAAATCTGCTTTGATGAGGGAGGCTCATGTGACCGATAGGAGGCGTGACGTGTTACGTCAACGTTGATTTGCGTGTCCAGGAAACCAGCCGTGACGTCACCCCGCTTACCAGAAACCCCCTTCAGGCACCGTCAGTTGGTTTCAGCGACGGAGGAAAACAAAGCAGACACACGGCTGATATCCGCCAGGCCTCCGCATCTCTCCACGTCCTCCAGCACACTTACAACCGACAAGTTAAAGGTAGGACTAAAGTTTAGAGTCGGACAATCCGACAAACGGTACCGAGTCCTGGCGTCGTTACAGCTAGCGTTACAAGCTAACGTTACAGGCTAGCGTTACAGCTAACTGCTACGGTTCATGAACAAAGACGAGGCACAGCTCAGCGACCCGGAGCAGCACTCTTTATTTATTCATGTTATAATCTGCTGTAAACTGTTGACTGTCTTATCACTGAATAAGAGAAATCTACCTGCTAACAGCGGCTAACAGCGGCTGGTTAATTTTAATGACTGTCAGTTAGCTTAATAACGTTAGCTAACATGATGTAATCTAATTTAACGCTTTATAACAGCTAAGAAAACACGTCAATTAACTAGCTAAAGCTAATTTTCTTTGAGCCAGCAGTCAGCAGCTCCTGGTAGTAACGTATAACAGTATTATTATTATTATTATAATTATATTATAATTATTATAATGTGTATGTAATATAATGTGTCTGCTGTCCGTGACTTGTGTTCCCGGTTCCCGCTGTCAGTCTCCGCCCTGCTGGTTTCCATCCATGTTAAAATAAGCAGGAAGAGCTTCCAGAAAGGCCACAGTCATGTTAATAACTGATTGGTTCAGGCTGGCTGAACTTCTCCATGTTTCCAGTCTCATACTTTCTCATACTTTCTGTCTTAATGCTGTTTTCAGTGAGGAATGCATGACGGATGCTGTTTGTCTGTTCCTGTTTGTGTGTGCCTCAACACATGTATGATATTTCTTCATTTGAAGCATGCAGTGCATCAAGGATTAGATTTTATCATTGAAGCAAACACTTGTTTATCTCCAGCCTGTTAGTTTGAGGGAGGCAGGACTATAAAGCAAACAAACAAACAAACACTCCTGGCTGAAAGGTAAACAGTAGCTGCCAGAGTTTATTTTGTGTGTGACCACGGATTTGATCCGATCATATCCGTGATCAATATGGAATAATGTGTTTTCACAGTGTTTTTGCTTTCACTTTCCTGTTCCTTGTTCATCACATGTTTTGTGATTGTGACACACGGTTAACACGGTGCAGTAGTTCTTCCTTCATCCAGTGACGGTGGACCGTCAACTTAGGCATGTCGACATATTTAAAAATGAGTCAAAGAAATAAATATCATGATGAAAAAGGAGGAAGACAGAAAATGTCTGGGTCACACCTTAAGTAGAGAGAAAAAGCTGAGATACAGGAAAGAAAGAAACATTGATTCAAGCTGCTACGATCAGTTGATTGACAGAAAATGAACCTAATCAATCAATAGTTTGTTATTTTTTTAAAGCAGAAATGAGCAATGTTTCCTGCTTCTCGCCTCTCAAATGTGACCGTAAATTAAATATTAAAGTTCAAATAATCAATAGGAGGCTTTAAGTGATTGACAGAGAGACACCAAAGGTCCCTGACTGGAACTGAACAGGGATGTTGTACTTTACATGTATGTGAGTTGTTGTGTACATCATGGTGAATATATGAGTGAATGAATTTACACAAACAGACGTGCAGGTTTCTGTCTGCTTTTATTTCCTCTTCCTCCTTCAGGAAGCTGGTTTCTTTGATTTGTTGTGAGCAGGTTGAATCATTTATTATCATTAACCTGAGAGCCCGTGGCTGTTTGTGTCTCCGCCCGTGTTTACTCGTGTGTTGTGTGTTTCATACAGCTCTCCTGTGCTGCGTGTATAGACCTGAGTGTTTATTAAGTCATTACTTGAGCTTGTGAAATCAGTGCAGAAGTGCACATACATAATGCAGTTGAGTTTTAACATGAATAAGTTATAAAGGTATAAAGATGTTATTTCTGTGGCTCTGTGCTCCACACTTTTCAAAGTTCAAAGTCAACACACTAAACACACCTGAGTTCACTCAGAATAACAACCAGGTGACATAAAATGTTGACGTAATGTCAGATTATTGTTGTTATTGTGTTTAACACATACCAGCATTGAGACTCACATCCGTCCATAAGAAGTTTGTTGTCTTCTTCTATTGAAAAGATTACACGATAGAAAGACAAATACATATGTTAGATGCACCATGATGACTGTCACTTTAATGTTTCAGTATTGATAGATAGATAGATAGATAGAACTTGTGTTTCTCTCCCAAAAGCTCTTGAGTCGTTCTGGTTTGATTTCTACACATTTTAAGATAACGTCACTTCCATCTGTTTATAACAGTGGGAGCCCAGCTTTGTATCTGCTTCTCTTCATCTCGATGAACACTCAGATTTCTTCACTTTAGGTTGTTTTGGTTTGAAGTGGAAGTCACTGAAAGCTGCATTGAAGCACAGAGATGGATTTGACTGTCAACATTACAGGGAGCCATTAGACTCAGTGTGAATATAAAGTAATGGGTGACATTAAGGATAACCCGCTCACAGCTGTTTGTTTCCTCCTCAGGATGTCTCTGTATCCATCACTCGAGGACCTCAAGGTCGACAAGGTCATCAAGGTAAGATGAGTGTTGTTTATCTGGAGGTAATTGGCTCTCTGTTAGCACTTTGAGTCGTTTTCTTTTACAGGTATGCTTTATGTGCTGAAGGCAAGTAACCTGTACGGCTGTGAATTATACTGTACACATATTACTCAGAATAGTATTGACTTTGTCAAACCAGAATTTCAAGGATGTTGGTTGTTCTTGTACGGAGTTGCAGAGGAATAACTTTCCTGCTGTTAAATTAATTTTCAGAGCATGTACTCATCTGTAAATAATATCTTAAAGGTCACCTCCAGACACATCATGATTTCTTAATTTTCTCTTTATAACCTATAAATATACAAATATATTTAATTTCAGAAGTTTAACTGCTGGACGCAGCATGTCTCCTGCTTCACTGTAAACATCACACCTGTTTAAGTTTCATATGGCGAAGTTAATGACGTCACACGTCCTGCTCGTAACCTTTAAGGCTACGTTTACACGTAGCCGGGTATGTTGAGAAACGAATATTTCCCTCCCTCCGTTTTCCAAAATAACATCGTGCACATAGCATCGTTTTCAAAAAAGTTTTCGTTTACATCAACCCGCATAAAAACGCCATCAGCAGGCAACTTTTTTTATGACACCGACAGGAGACCGCATGACGGTCATCTCGCCCTCGATGTAAGGACGCAGCAAGTCGGAGAGTGCCAACAGTGATGACCGCGACATCCTAAAATTTTCACGCCACTCCTCCGGGACAACCACTTCATTTTCAAAATTATCCCACCATACAGCAGTCCTCCCGGGTCGGACCCAAAACCGGCGACGTTGGCGGTGACGGCGACTGGGTCTTCGAATAGGTGGGAGAAGTGATAAAAGTGCTGACCTCCGAGCCCTCATTCGTCTCTGGTCATCGACATGATGCATCAGCTGTGTATGCAAATGCAAACACATAAGAAGTGTTTGCACCAGAATAAATGCGACTGCTACTCTGAGCGCTTCCGTGATCGTCGTCATAGCAACAAGTAAACATTGGTCGCACTTTTAGCGCATCAGCTGCCTAAAACTCCGTTTATCTCAATTTACACGCAAACGCAAAACCGGAGTTTTCCAGAATCTCCACTCTAGCCGGAGTTTTTAGAAAGATTCGTTTTCAGAGGCGAATTCACCGTTTGCGTGTAAAAGATAGGTACAAACGAAGGGAAATGTCTCCGTTTTTAAAAATACCCGTGTACGTGTAAACAGGGCCTAAAATCAGACTTTCAATGAGCTCATGAATGAAAACACTCATCTAGCGTCAGACTCTTAAACTGGAGGAACAAGAAGAACGTTTAACAGCCTCACTTTCATTGTTTCTCCCTTCTTTCTATATTATACTAATGACATTATCCATCCAGTATTTGTCGTTTAAATGCTCTGATTGCTTCTCAGGCTCAGGCCCAGTTCGCCCAGACTACCACCCCGATGCCAGCCATCACTGAGGGAACCTACCAGCCTCAACTGGCCACTGCCGGGATGCCAGGATCAAGTGAGTCTCGTAAACTGGTGAACTTTTTTCTGTCACACTACAGCCTTGTACAATGTACAAGGGCAAACCTAGTATGGTAAGAAAATTCAGTTGTACACATGATGAAATCACACAGGAAAAAATTACAAAAAAACCCACCAGAGTTGATTTCTACAATATACAATACTACGATATCAGAGACAGCTTCACCTGTATCTGTGCTCATTTTCTTTCTTGGCATCACTGTGTGTGTGTGAGGGGTGGGGGGTTTGCAGTTATTTGTGGGGGAGGAACAGTTGAAGGATAAAAAGGAGTCGAGTGAGAGGACTGTGATGGGAGGAGGGGTGATGAGGGAGTAACTGGGACCGGCTGTGATTTCTCTTTCTGTGTCTTTCTCTCATTTTATTTCTGCTCCAGCGTATTTTGTTCTAAGTTTGTGTGAAAGTAGGACTCAGATGGTAGAAAAGAGGGAGAAAGGTGGCGTCCATAAGAGAATAAATGCAGGCAGAAGATGGACATGAAGCCCTTTAGAGATCAGAAAACACAACTTTCTGCTTATTTCCACTCACTTCTCCCCGTTCTCCCCATTCTCTCACTCATTCAGTTTCTCTTTTCTCTGTTTGGATGCCAGGCTTTTGGTCTTTTGTTTTTACCTCAGCAGAGCGAGCTGTGAGTCACCATGGATACCAGCTCTGGCTGGGATGAGGCATGATGGGAGAAAAGAGAGAGGAGGAGTTGGTTAGAAAAGGAGGGTGAGACCCAGGGGTGTAGTGGGGTGATGGGAGGTGTCTTGTCTTGGTGTGGAGAAGGGAAACAGAGAGGGAGGCGAATAGGGGACAACATGGCCAACAGCCTGCATGTGTGTTTCAATAAGACACATTTACCTGATAAAGCAACATTGATTATCAGATGAGAAGGTTGGGATAAACTACAAAAACTCAGCCTACACTAGTTTTCTTTTGTGGGCAGTTGTGAGGAGGTGTGTGTGGGAGAGGAGCACCAAGGAGGCCGTTATAAAGCAAGAGAGCACAAAAACAGAAATGAGGAAGAAGAGAGAGCCGGCCAACTGTTACGACTGCGCAATCTGTTTTCTGAAGTAATGAAACACATTTTGTTTTTGTTTCACAAGGCTAAGTGTAGGAGTGCAGAATGAATCATGCTCTGCAGTTTTCCTCTATTTGCACTTTTTAGGCTTGGTCATTTCTTTCCTGTGATACGAGCAGAGCTGCTGCCTGTAGCTGTGTGGTGGGTGTTTGGGTGGAGGGTCAACAGAAACAATGCCACCAAAGCACAGAGGTGGCTCAGTCACATTAACAGCATGTTGATGGAAGTATTGACATGGATCAATGTCATGCTGATCACAGTCCTGTCCCACTACAACATCCATCACATGAGATCAATGTTAATTCTAAATAACTGAACAAGGTGCATATTGTTGTTTTTAGTAATCAAGAGGGACAGACGGGAAGAAACTGTCCAAACATGAAACAAGAAGTCCAAATCTGACTCTAAATCTGTGACGGTGTGTTTAAATTCAGAGGCAAAGACTTGTTAATAATCTATGACTCCAGTATAAGACTAGAACAGGGAGAGGAGGACGGGACACACAGACCTTTAGATTACAGTGGCCTGAATACTGATGCCAGGAAAGTTTTACTGCACTGCAACACAGGCTGCTCATTATCAGCTCTCCAGCTCTGTGTAGCTCAAGCATGGCCCTGTTGTGATGGACGGCATGAAATAAATACAAAGTGTAGGAAAGAGTGACGTGGGCTAAAAGGTCTGCTTGGGGGCGGCCGACATCACCTCAGTGAGAAGACTTTATGTTGCACATGTAGTATTACAGTATTCATGAATCCATTATGGTTTTCCTCTTCGTTCTCCAGGCCTGTACCCCAACCTGGAGGAGCTGGGGGAGTACATGGGCCTGAGCCTCAACAGCGATGAAGTCCAGAGGAACCTGGCCTTGGTGCCTGTGTCTGACAACGTAAGTGTCACCGTGTGTGTCTGTGTGTTCACATGTATTTATTTCATATCAGTGATGCCGTTTTTAAAAAGCAGCTCTGATCTCATTAACTGGTGGAGGAGGTGAAATTGAATCCTCCCACGTTTAACGGCAGCTGAATTTTAATGCGACATTCCTCTTTAATCCTTTTCTACCTCTCACCTCATTCTTTCTCCATCTGCCTCTTCCACTTTTCTGGCTTTTTCTCCTCCTCCTCAGCAAGTGGCAGTGCCCTCCCTGTCAGGTGTTGGGGGGATGGTGCGGCCGGTGACGGGGGCAGACGTTGGCATCAGGAGGGCAGAGATCCGCCCAGGGCTGCGGGAGATTATTCTGTGCAAGGACCAGGATGGGAAGGTCGGGCTGCGGCTCAGGTCTATCGACAACGTGAGTATTTGAGTCTTTTACAGGCTCCTGTTCTAACATGAATTATTCAGGCCAGGCTGACTGTCACTAACAACTTGTTGACTGAGGAAATCTGTTGGTTTTATTATTTTTCAGTTTTAATTGTCTTTTTTTTTAAAGCAACGAGCTCATGCGACTCCAGCTGCTATTATAAAAACAAAGTGAATGATCTCTATTCACTCTCTCTCTTACTATCTCTATTTATACATTTCCATCTTGAGTGCTGATAGGCTCCTGAACATAGTTAATAATTCAGTTTGTATTGAGTTGCACTAATACAGCAGGCAGCCTTTGAAATGGCTGAAATGAGTTGGTAAAATGAATGATGCTGCTACAGGCTAACATAACATCCAGCAGACATGCTCTGTTTAGACTTGAGTTCATTTCTCGGATGCTGAATCCTCCAAATAAACCATAGGAATTAATTAGATGTATTTCATTCAAATAATTGATCCCATTGAGTATAATTGGCTTTGAAAGCATTGTTCAGACGCAGCCTTCTGTTGTGTCTTTTCTTTCATCTCTTCAGAGATGTTTTATCTTCCTTCCTCCTCGTCCTTGCTTTATCTCTCTCTCCACTATCAGCTTCTGTCTCCTGTCAATCCTTGGACTCATTTTCCCTGTTTTCTGTCTTTCCAGGGAGTGTTTATCCAGCTGGTGCAGGCTAACTCCCCCGCAGCTCTGGCCAGGCTGCGTTTCGGGGACCAGGTCCTGCAGATCAATGGGCAGAACTGCGCCGGCTGGGGCGTAGACAAAGCCCACAAGGCCCTGAAGGCTGCGGCCGAGACCCGCATCGAGCTGGTGGTGCGGGACAGGTAAGCAGTTATGGTTTAACATTACTTCATAAACGTCTCAGCATTCATTTATCAAATGTGCTCAAAGCTTTATTGTATTTCATTGTCTAGTTCTAATAGAAGCAACATTATCTCAGATAGAAACACTGGCATCACTAATTTGCATAAAATTTGTATATATTTATACATCTCTGTTTTCTTAACAGTTTCGTAGAAGCTGTATTGAACACCAGAGGAAGCGTGTTGTTGTTGTTTAATGTTTGGCTCCCTCTGCTGGCTGTTCTGTCAGTTGCATTTCACTGTGCTCCTCCCATCTGTCCCTGACTTTCTCTCCCCTCAGTGTCATAATCAGCCTGATGTTTGCTCTCTAGGCCGTTCCAGCGCACCGTCACTATGCACAAAGACAGCTCAGGCCATGTGGGCTTCATCTACAAGTCTGGTAAAGTCACCTCGCTGGTCAAGGACGGCTCTGCCGCCCGCAACGGTTTGCTGACTGAACATTACATCTGTGAAATCAATGGACAAAACGTCATCGGACTCAAGGTCAGACACTCGTTTCTGTATATAAGTCTTTTCATCACATAGTTTGTCAGTGATGGATATCAACAGTTTTTAGGTGTATAGCTTCATTCAGATGTAATGATGTGTTTGACCTGATGTAAATGAACAGTAGTAAACACAGTTTTGTGCATCACCACTAAATGACTGAAGTTTGAATGTATGATATGATGCAGTTGGAGTTTGTTTTTCTTGTGGATTTATCATCTGTGTCATAAATTGAAACCAAGCTTTTTGTTTCCAACACACTGAAGAAAAACTGCAAAGTGTATTTTTTACAAAACTAGAATCAAATCTGATCTTTTTTTAATCATTACATGAGATCCTAACATGTTAACATGTCGCTGTGAAACTTTCAGGATTCTCAGATCAAGGATATTCTGTCCACGTCCCCGACCGCCATGACCATCACCATCATGCCCAAGTTCATCTATGAACACATGATTAAGAGGTATGATGCCATTATTTGTCAGGGTCATGAGACTCGTTAATCCATTCACACCAGTGATCAGCTCAGAGCCACTGAGCTCAGAAAGAAATCCTTTGAATGTCAAAATCCACGAGTTTATAATGAGAATAAATGGAATTGAGCCTTTATTCCACAACATATGAGTGGACGTTTCTGTTAGTGAACAAACGTTTCTGCTGAAAGTGATTATTAAACTGGACCGGTGATCCTCTTAAGTTGAAGCGGCTGGTTCTGAGTCAGTAGCTGTGTGTCATTTATGCAGAATGATGACAGATTTGCAGCTTTTATTATTCTCACTTAACTGTCTAAAAAAATGAAGTTTCAATCTTGCATTTTGCAAGAAAATCGCCCCACTTTTAAATGTGAACCAGATTACTGGACATTAATCAGGCCTGTCTGAAGAGCACAGGCTGATTCATCGTTGTTTTTCTCCTGCAGGATGTCCACCGGCCTTCTGCGGTCCGCCATGGATCACTCCGTCCCAGAGGTGTGAAGACCAGGAGACAGCACAGCGTAAACTGTCAGGATGTCTACATATACAGAGATATCACTCTTTCTCTTTCTGTCTTCATACCAAACCACCTCCTGCATCACAATCATCATTGTCGCAGTTACTCATCTGTAACATAACCTTAAGATGCCTTTTTATTTTTAATTTTTCCATTATCTCAGTATGTTTTTCAGGATATTTCCTTTTCTACATTTTCCTCGTCTCTGTTGACCTGTCTAGTACTTTTTCTATGTTAACCTTGTAGTCTAAGTATTACATGTGTTTTTCTTTTTCTTGTTTTTGTATTTGAGATCAAGGACAGTACAAAATGTTTTTTAAGCCATGCATACTATCATGAGTCCAGAGCTTCCTCCTCATTGTGGAGACGAATCATGAGTGAAGTTTCACTTTGTCCCAATGCTGTAAAAGCCGATGTTCAGCCATTTTTAGCCCTACCATGTAGATCACGGCTGCGCTCTCACTCCCTGCACTTGGCCTGTAATGTGCGTACGTGAATAATCTGAATTAACACCACATGTAAAAAATAGTTGGCTGACTTGACCCTAGTTTCTACTTTTACTTGGCCAATTAAACTAATAAGTTTTAGCAAACCATTTTTTAGTTTATTGATGATTATTTTGACATTAAGATTAGTTTTTTGGGTTTTTTTTGGCGGATACACATAAACATTAATTCATCCCTGGATTCTAACATGATTCGATGCTCCTAAACATGGTGAGAGTTAGAAACGTAGCAGCTTCCACCGGTGTGTTGTTGTACCACATTCCCTGTGTGTGTGCAGGCAGCCGTCGCGACGGGACTCGTGATGCGTTGAGTCTGAAGGTACTGGGAGCGATGTGTGCACATTCCAGGGGGGAGTGTAGGGAAAGGGGCAGCAGTGGATGTTTGTTGTCCTATGCAGCTGGGACTCAACCCTGTCCAGACACTATGAGAGCTATGAGACGGTGAAAAGCACAAGAAGCAGGTCAGCTGTAACTTTGGAGGGAATTGTTGGTGTCTGTCTGGACGGGGTTTGTGCTGGGCGGATCCACTAAGTGCACTTTCCACTACCTTTTAAAAGGGGTTGTCTATCCTGCATCCATTTCAACAGTTATGCTTTTTTATTATTGTTTGTGCTGCCTCATGTTAATGAGAGAACTCTTCCATATGTTGTATGTTAAATATAAGAGAGCTGCTTAAATTTGATGCTGAAAATCACCTGCTCTAATTGAAGCCATTTAATTCCACATCTTGGGTTTAGCCAACAGGTTTCTCTCCTCTAAGCGTGTCGGAGGACTTTCCTCTGTCATCGTCCTTCTTTGACTGATGAGCACAGTAAGACTGAGCAGAGCTCACAGTTGTGAATTTCTACTTGTTATATAAAGTTGCTCCTTTTAATGCTGTTCATGTTTGGATGCATGTATTCCTTTAATTTTCTAGGTATGCAATCTGATAAACATCATTCTCATTCTGTAAAAAAAACAAATGCTAGAAAAATCTAAAAGTTTATATACGAATGTAACCAAGATAATATTGTAAAGCAAATAAACAGTCTTTCTGTTGACCGCTGCTCGGCCACGTTTGTCTTCGTAGCAGAACGTGTTGTTCTTTAGGATCAGGACGGTTGGTGGAAAACAAGACTGAAACACACAGATGAAGACAACAGAAAGCTTTCCTCCATGCTGTTTAATATAGGGGCTTTTGGTCTTTCTTTATACAGTGTGGTGGGAGTGTGAATGGAGAAGATGCCTACTGATGTCTTTTAATGTACACACTACTATTGGCATTAAAATAGTTCATTTACATTACATTATCTGTAGATATTAATGATGTCAGATGAATCCCTATACAAGACAATTGAATGTCCTGATTAGGATGTTAAAGGATTATAATCTTTTGTATACACTATCGTTACAGTACATTGGCTATGAAACACACAATCAGACAAGGATTAAAGCATAAAATGACGATACACATTCAAATATTGACCAAAGAAAAGCTCCCCCCACCTCCTCCTACAAATATTCAGCATTTAGTGTGTCTAAGGATATAAACCACTACAGCAGGAAGTTCAGGTGTATTATGGGACAGAAATAGAAAACGGGGTCACGCTGAGGTTTAATAACGTACGTTCTTTCAGGACGACTCAATATTCAGGATAACGGCCTCCTTGTGATAATCTTACAATGGATTTTGATAAAGTGCTGCACTGTAAAGACAGTTTGAAGGAAAATCTGATTCATCTTTTAATGAATAAATCTGAAACATTCAACAACAGTAATGTGGACTGTCAGGATCCAAACAGGCTGTGGGTGTCATCTATGAAACAGGAAAATGTAGGGCACAAAATGCATTAAAAGATAATTAAATTCACCAAACTTTGTGTTATTGTCTCAAGATAATAACTCGTGTAGGGCTGCAGGATTGATTAATCTATTGATTATCTTCTGGATTCATTGATAAATAAAAAGAAAAACAGCAATCCTGTCATTTGAAAAGCTGAAATCAAAGAATATTTGGCTCTTTAGCTTTAAACGATTCAATCAATTATCAAATTAACCTGTCAACTAAATGTTGCAGCTCTAAACACACGATACTATCTTGTGTATTCAAAATAACTGACAATAACATGCCATAATAATAATAATAACAGTAATAATAATGATAATTTGTGTGCACAACAAGATGAAAAAACTATAATCTTTCAGGACTTTGGGGGCCCAGTAACAACAAACACAATGCAGCTAAAGTAGAGACTGTTGTGAGATTAGAGATGAGATTAGTGCCACCAACAACAAGCCTGAACTCACCCTGAACCTCAGAGCATCACAGGTTCACTATAACACATCACCCTGTTAGACGGGTCTAATGACAGCAGCAGAGTTTGACTCAAATAAAGCAAAGTGCTGATACATCACAGTACATTAATATAGAGAGGAAGAGGCCACATTCTCACAGGGTTATATGGCTTTTTTTTGTTTTTTTTGGGAAACATGAAACTGTTTTAGCCTCCTAATCCACTTTAGCTTCATACAGTCAGTAGACGGGACCGCAGCTCGTGTTCGGCTGATGTCACGGGACGGTTATTGGTGAGCAAACGTAGGGAAGTGTTTCCTGTGAGTCATTCAGTCTTTTCAGGGATCGATGCATCAATTACAGCCGCTGCTTTCATGGCTCCTTAAACTGGTAGGAAGTGAAAATCAAACACAGACAGGGATTGTCATGATTGTCACTGATGTCATTTTTAAGTTTTTTAAGTTTTAACCGCTGCTCATTTTCTACCTGTGTGGTTTTGCAACAGCATACAGTGTCTGTAGCTACATATTGTGGTCAGATAAAGAGCTGAGATTATTGGCTCTTTTCATGCATGGAAAGCAAGTATTCAGAGGAATAATGACATATATTGTAATGTCTGCATGATCTTAGTTACACACGAACTGGGACCAACAATTTAATATTTTCCTTATTAGCATTATTAGTACTGTATGTAACTTAAATGACTATCAATCATAACTCAGGGGACATACAACACAGTGGATGCACATACAATCTTCAAGTAATTGCTTAAAATTCATAAAGTGAACAATAGTGCAAAATATGTCAACCAAATGGTAAAAAAAATGGATTCATGCTGCTTATTTCTTCATCGAAGAACGAAATATTTCAGTTGGCGTCAGACTGATCTTGCTGGTTGTGTCGGGGTGATTCTTGGTACACATTTGGCTCACGAGTCTGACAGTGAGACATATTGTTGGATCATGTTACATTTGCAGGTTGCTTTTTTGCCCTTATTATTATTATTATTACACATTTACACTTGAGGTTATGCATCAGAAAACAGAAGGAATCGCTGTCAGATGCCACTTTCATTAAAATGCTTTCATAATACACACATTCACGCAAAGAAAACACCCCGATCCTGAATTGTGTTTACGCCCCCAGACATCAGATTTACATTTTGAGTCATGTGACATGTAGCGATCCATGTCTAGAAATGATTTGTTAAACAAAGTCCATTTATTTGCATTGACGGACTTGTACAGTGGACTTGAAATACGCTACCAGAGTGACAGTTAGACTACAGCACGAAAGCATTAAAGTTAGCAGAAATATACAGCACGGAGCACAGACTGAGCACATCTTCAAACTGAGCCAGTGAGTATCTACAAACAAGTGACTTATTATGACTTATTATTTTCAATAATTCAATAGTTTGCTTTGACTATAAGCTTCTCGATAAGAGGATCAACCATGTGGCCATAAAAACATAACGTCCACGTTGTTCATGTAG
This sequence comes from Pampus argenteus, assembly GCA_036937835.1. Taxonomy (NCBI): domain Eukaryota; kingdom Metazoa; phylum Chordata; class Actinopteri; order Scombriformes; family Stromateidae; genus Pampus; species Pampus argenteus. The sequence goes on along the minus strand of CM072864.1, from coordinate 1,195,891 downwards.
CCTGAAACCCAAAAACAAAAAGGTAAATTTAATGAAAACACTACTGAGCCATAATTAGCTTAGCTTAGCATAAAGACTGGAAACAGATGCTAAGCAACTAGCGCCTCAAAATGTTACAGATATACATCTTGTCTGTTTAATCTGCACACAAACAGAAATGTAAAAAAAAGATATAGACATAGGACATAGATATAATGTCCACCCAGCTCCCAGTCTTTATGCTAAGCTAAAGATAATCTACCTTCATATTTACCAGACAATTTAAAGTGGTAACAATCTCCTGATCTAACTTTTGTTAGATACGAGTATTTCCCAAAATTTCAAAAAGTAAAATGAAGGTGTAGAAAATATGTTGGTTTCAGCTGTAGCTTCACAGTCAAGATGGATGAATGAGGTTTGGTTACAGTCACAATATATTTAAATGTTTATATATCAATAATTGACCATATACCAACTTTGTGGATGATTAAACATGTGGATAAGTTTTAGCGTCCGAATCAGCCTTGTTTGATTTCTGGAAACGTAACCATACTCTGAAGGTAGAAACACATCGGACACGGTAATCTGGGTGGAGCCAGCTTCCATTTATTTTCTATGAGAGGTGACAAATCCTGTTTTAATCGGCCCATGTTGGGGTTGAGAGAAAGCAAAGAGCAGATTGTATTGCAAAGTCAACTTTAAAGAAAGGAGAAAATGGTCAGCTTATAACAGCTGATAAAATGAAAATTTTTGACATGCAATTGTCAAAAAAAAACCAACAGAAAAAAGCAGAGGAAGCAGCAGCAAACTGCACGTCTACGAGTATGGGAGGTGTCTGGTTCATGGCCACGTTCGATGTGTTTCTACCTTTAGCATCTACCTGAGTTCTGTGTCTAATTCCTGAAAATGAAGGAGCTCCATGGTTTCAATCGTGAAGACTCAAAGGAAAGCCCAAACTGTCTGCAGTCATAAGAAACGTGAATTCATTGAGCAGCGTATTGCTCGTCTACAGACAACAAGACCATTTGGTTACAGACTTACATTAAGCGTACACACTGTACATGTACACACTCACCAACATGTCAGAATCGTATGTTGACATATAAATTCACCTTTCACATTTTCCCTGCATTTAAAACACTAAACAATCAGCAGCAAACATCCAAGCATTGATCATTCGTGTCAATCAGCTCATTCAGTTTTGCACAAGTCAGTAGTGTTGGCAGATGTCTTGGTACAACAGCAGACACCAGTGGATGAGAGACTGTAGGGGCAGGACCAAAGAGCTATTAACCTTGATGAGACTTTTCAAACAACAGCTATCTTTCAACAAGGTAAGAACCCAGACCCGTACAAGGGACGTCATAGTGCTCAACAGGCTCTCCTCTTATATCTGTGATCCGCCCAGGTCTCCCCCGCCTGCGGGGTAATGCCTCAACCCACCTCCCCTGCGTAGCGAGTGCAGCGCCACAGTGCAACAGCCCCGCAGCAAAGAGCCAATATGATAAATGGGTTGTCTGCCGCGGACTGGACCACGGCAGAGCCACGCCACGGTTGGCACCACAGGAATGGCCACTGCTAGCAGATCGACCAGGAAGTGACGACTCCAGTAGCTCTTCTGAATTGTCCCAGAGTCTGCCTCCTCTGCTTCGTCGCCCTCTGTGACAACTTGCTCTATAGTTTCATCTTCATCATCGTGTACCTCTACGACAATGACACCAGCTACCTCCTCATGGGAAGTAGATCTCTTTGGCTGGGAGGTGTGAGGCTGTTCTACACCTGGTGATGATCCTGGGAGAGTTGGACTCAGCTCTTCTGTCTCTGCCTGGGTTGATCCTGCTAATTGATCAACTTCTTGCTGCCTGTCTTCCATGCTGAGGTTTTCCTGTGTTCTTCCAACCTGATTGCCTTCTCCAGTGCATCCCCCAAACATAAGATCACCCTCCAACTCTGCTGTTGTTTCTGCTAAGTCGCACGGTGCTACTTCCTCCAATGCACTTTCCACCACTGAGCCCATCTGCATCTGCTGCCCTTCTTCAGCCAGTCCGATCACGGTTGTTTCCTCCTGCTTCTCTGTTTCAGGAGTTTCTTTCTCTCTTTTCTCCTTCTCCTGCTTTTCCTCGTTCTCCCATCTCTGCTTCCCTTCACACAGAGGACTCTCCATGGAACAATCCACAGTGGCAGATCGTTGTAAAGGAGGAACCAGCGGCGTTTTGGAGACTGGGATTGGCTCTGTAGCTGTGCTCATGACTGTCGCTGTGGTTACTGAAGTGGTGGTGGTGATGGAGTCCAGCTCCTCCTCCCCCTCATCAGACATCCAGGTGGAGGTGGGGCTGCAGGCCTGGGAACGAAAAGTGCGTTGCTCCGCAATGGTGTCTAGGTCAGAAGGGTAACCTGCTGTTGCAGGGATGGGGCAGCTTTCGGTCTGAATGCCCATCTCCCGCAGGGGGTGCAGGTACAGGTGATGGTGGGACAGGCAGGGATGACTCATACAGCTCACTCCACCCAGGCCACAATGAAAGGGTGCTAGCCGTTCACCTGTGCAAAGCTTCTCATAGGTGGAGGAGTGCGGCATGGTGTGGGGCACAGAGTGGGACAGATTGCGAGGGAAGGAATGAGGTAAGGTATGAGAGTATGTATGGGGTAGAGAGCTGGGCAGAGAGCTGGGCAGAGAGGTGGGCAGAGAGCTGGGCAGAGAGGTGGGCAGAGAGGTAGGCAGAGAGGTGGGCAGAGACTGGGAAAAGGTCTGTGCGTAGGAGTTGAGTAAAGATGCTGTTTCCTCAGAAAGAAAGGCAGCTTCCAGCAGCAGGTCAGCCCGACTGGGGATGCTGCTCTCCCCACAGCACACAAAGCCGCTGTCCTGAGTGCCGTCACCTGACAGACAAGGAAAGTCTGGCCCATTGCCGTTCCGGTCTGCCAACGCCTGATCGCTCAGCTTAGTGTAGGTGGAGCTCCGGGTCAGAGAACGGGCTGGGGACCCATCGCAGGAGCAAGACCCCCTACCACCTACCGCCGGTTTGGGGATTGCCCCTGGACTTTCCCCTGATACAGACGCCGGTGCCGAACCTCCGACACGGATCCGACATCCTGGTATGGCTTCCCCCTCCTTGGCTAACCCAGCCTGGGCTAACTCCATGCTGAGCAAAAGGTTCTCGAGCTTGTGGTTCTGAGTGTTGATGTCCTGGAAGTACTTCTGGACCCCGATGTCCCCACTGAGCCCGCCGGCGTCACTGAGCCGGGCACGAACAGTGTCCACAGCCTGTTTGAGCTGCTGGATCTCCTGACGTGCGTCCTTCAGGGCCAGCTGAGCCTCCACACGGTGACACTCCTCCTCAACCCAGTCCTCCTGCATTCTGTAAAGCTGCCCTCTCAGCTCGTCTATCTCTGTGTCCCTACGTGGAGCAAAATGGAAAATAGAAAGAAAGAACAGAGAGATAGAATACGAGAATTAGGGAGCTAAAGATATTAAGATATTGGCTTTCTGGCTAAAACCAATCAACTATTTTGATCTCAACGTTTCACCTGTCTTGAAGAGTGTTGATGGTTTCCTTTAGCCTGGCCCGCAGGTGTCTGATACACACCTCCTTCTGCTGCAGGGGTGTGAGGTACTGCTCTGGTGGAGGGGGCCGGATACCATGGTTGTCCGTACATGATGTGTACTTGTGACGTCTAGGACACACAGGATGCAAACACATGAAGGGTAATAGTGGTATTTCCTAGGTTCTTTAAAACTTCACTTTGTATTCATGTCTATGATAGGTGCTTGATTTCTTCAAGTTATATGCACCTGACGCTGTGTACCTGTTTAAAAGAGTTTGGATTGTGATTGTGTTTGTCATTGAGCCTGCAAACTGAGAGGAAGGCTTCAGTGGTACCGTTTGTGTGATATCATTATTAAAAAGCTGTTTTCAGACCTCTGATTCACCGCCCATTGAAATCTCTTTTTCGGTGATTTACATAAAAAAGTGAAAATGAAATGGTTTAGTCTGTTTATCTGTTTAATAGAGCAGTGAAGGAGATTACATTATATGTGGTAGTCACATGAAGTTCTGATGTCTCACCCTTTGGTGGGGCTGCAGTCGCTGCCTTTACAAGAGCCTGAGTTGCTGTTGCTGAGGGAGGTGTTGCCATAGGGATCTCTATTACTGGGTGTGGCTGGAGTCCGTCTGGTCCAAAGTAAGGGGAGACATGTTAATCTGTCCTTGGTAACACTGTGAAACAACACTCCAGACAATAAGGTGAAAGTTAATTCAGTCAGCTGTTGAGTACCATCACTGTTCAAAATCACAGATGTGAATGGAGTAAACCTCAATCCAGGTCTACTAACATGCCAATACAACACACAGAAATACACAAATATACACAGACACGGTACAAATACACAGGCCAAAGTCACAGCTAGCAAACAACAGTTCTGCACAAAGACTTTCAGGCACTTCTTCAGGCACTGACAGTGATGTTGTTGGTTTTTAAAAAGAGAGTCTACTCTGTGAAGATGGAAACCAAAGCAAATTAGACAATGACAAAATGGTAAAACGAAATAAAGCGAGGGAAGCTGTAAATGTAGTGTGATAAAAAGAAAAGAGAACAAACAGAGCGAAGAAGGGAGTAACAGGTCAGACTGGACATGATGCTGAAACATCTTCAAGTCAACAACTCTCAGATGTTTTCAACAAGGTCACATCATGAAACATTCAGTGTGTCATCATTCCCATGCATCAGAGAGTCAACACTGATCGGGAGGAAAAAAGAGGGACTCAGAACAGACCGAGAACGAGGGGTGGAGGGAGAGTTTGTTGAACGGCTGTGGCGGTCCGGAGACTTGGTGGAAGTGTATCCTTTAGTCGGCGACTTGGTCGATACACAGCCTTTAGTCGGGCGCATTGAAACCATATAGCCTGTCTCCATGGGAACGTAGTCTAGCTCTATGAACCTGCAGTAGTCAAACCTGACAGACCAGGCAGAGACAACAAGGTGTTAAATGACAGTGGACAGGAGAGAACCACATCTCAACCGTACATGCTACAAACATATGCACACTGTACTGTGTGTGTGGCATATAGCACGTCTTAGGATTCACCTCATTCATTCAGAGCCTGAGCTGCAGGCAGGCAGATGCCAAATATCAACAAGCACTCAAACACTGAAGGGACCCAAGAGAGGCGACTCACTGAAAGCTTTCCAACAGATGGAGAGTCCTGCCTTCATAGTGGAGGCTACTCTGTTTGGATCTCCATACAAAGCATGTGTGTGAAGTAATCTGCAGCTAAGAGGCCTTTACTGGCACAAGACACAAGCTAACTCTTCACATCCTGAAACACAAGAGACTGCAACAGCATTAGTATTTATTCAGGAGAGCCTCATCATAAAGAGCTTTTAACTTCCAACAAGCTCTCAGGCCGAAGTCTCTGCACAAAGTAAACTGAAATCATAATTCATGCTATGCTGAGAAATCTTATATTTATTGTATATTCATCCTCCGAGTTTGCTTTGACTTAAAAAAAAAATTAAAAAAATGATTTTATGGGTCTCTGGACCAATTAAAGAGACAGCTAATACTTGCTATGCTAGCTTCCACTTTATGAATGAATTTAAACTTAAAGGTGGATGAAAGTCTGTTTAGCATCAGATTCCCTCTTTGTGTTTCCCTGTTGAGCTGTGGTGGAAGTATGGGAACAAAAAGAGGGAAAACACTGTAACGTTAAAACATATCTGCTGGATTTGAAGCTTCAGATTAGCTTCAGATACTGTGGATTTTGTCCCCCATCACTTACTATTGTAAGTGCATTATTAAAGTTTTTGAATATTGTTATAAGACAATCTTCAAACATGGTGAACCTGTGTCCTTTAGCAGCATGATGTTATATGTTGTAAAATGGTTATTCAGTGATTATTACAGCACCGTTCGTCCAGTCAGTAGCGCACCACTGAGATCAACAGCAAGGCTAAAATTAAATATAATCAAACATAAATTCAACTTCCAAATCTGATACAACTCAGCCGAACATCTCTGATCAGAGCTCAAATTGTTGGGATGTATTTTTGCTTACATGGATTGAGGACAGATTTAAACCACTGTGATAAAATGTGATAATCGAATCCAACCTCCTGTACTAGTCTTTCTCTCTAAATGAAAGTTGTGTTCATCTTCCATCACATCATCCTGCAGCATGAGGGCAGATTACAATTTAAACTAATCCACGTCAGACAGTGGATTAATTACTAAAAATCACCTTCACCACAAAAAAATTAAACACGAATGTTAGCAAGAGGTCAAATTAATGTTTGTTTTCACCTTTTAACCACTGCTACTATCCTGCTAAAGATGATAAAGTTGAGTATCACAGTAGAGTTACTGTAAATCAGTGCTAACGAGGAAGAGGAAGAGGAAGGAGAAGAGGAAGGGGAAGAGGAAGGGGAAGAGGAAGGGGAAGAGGAAGAGGAAGAGGAAGAGGAAGGGGAAGGGAAGAGGAAGAGGAAGAGGAAGAGGAAGAGGAAGGGGAAAGGGAAGAGGAAGAGGAAGAGGAAGGGGAAGAGGAAGGGGAAGAGGAAGAGGAAGAGGAAGGGGAAGAGGAAGAGGAAGAGGAAGGGTGATCTGTGATGGGCAACTTCTGTCAAGACATTCCTCGCTGATAAAACTGATATTGTAATGTTGTATAATCAATAATCTATGACACATAGCAAACGTTTAATTCATAAAGGACATGACTGTTGCCCAATCACTGGCCTCCGCGGAGGGAGGCGGGGACAAGCAGGGCCAATCCAGAACAGCCATGAGGGATTTTCACACAGGACATGATAACCTCACAAAGAAGCGCCCAGCTCAGCATCTTTACACCCGAAACTTCAACTTACTGGAGCTTCTTCATCAAACATGATGTTTCTTTTAGCATTTATCATTATCCTGTAATTAATAATTGTGGCTATTATAGCTGTTGTCATTTTAAGTCTGAGGTTGTGTATGGATGTTATAGAAAGAATATTTCCAATCAAATTGTTCAATATTACCCAGTGGTTATATTATATATATAATATATGGTTGCTATATTTGAGACACCAACATATTTCCCATGTTTTAGTCGGGCTAAGTGCTGAGTAAACATGTCCTGTGTGGTACAAGAAGCCAGATATTGACTGCTCAGCAATCCTTAAAAGATCAATATATGACAACAGCCAAGACACTGACAGAACAGAAACACGCAGGGGAAGCAGCCGAAGCAGCGGGCCTGCAGAGGGACAAAATACACAGTGTTAAAGGTTTGACAGCCTATCTGGTCCATCTGCTGGGATGGGAACTGTGTCTGGACTGTGGGTGGCTGTCTAGTGGAGGTAGCAGCAGGTAGGGTCAGGTGTGAGTGGGTGGAGTGCAGGTAGGGTCAGGTGTGAGTGGGTGGAGTGCAGAAATATTCCTTCACGCTGTGCTTTGATTCTGGTGGAGACAGAGACTTTGCTCAAGAAACCAGAGGGCACATTGTGGCCTCAGGCAATGTCAGTGTCTCACTAACTCTCTGCTGTGGAGCTTGTTAGTATCTAACATCCATGTCGGTGTCGACTGTGCAGTGGTGCTTCTCATGAACCAGTGATCACAGTGTGCTTCCACAGCATGATGATAGCATTGTTTCTACCGTGCATGTAGCCGCTAAACACGTCAATCTCAAATTCTTGTGTATAAATGACCCTACAGATCTACGTATGTCAGAGCTTCCCTCTATGCTTTCATGATAAATATCAACACTGAGAACGATGAGGATATCACTGTTATTTTTATATATTATACAGTGGAATCGTGACCTAACTGCAAGCTGTGAAGGGTCCTCGTTACAGTTTTTTATATTTTACATATTTTTTCCCCATTAGGTCACAGAAGAGGCAGGAAATCTTTGTGAACATCACGATTCAAGTCGATTTTGATTCTTGGTGTCAGTTACATTATATAAATAAAAAGACAAATTCGGAAGCATGTTGTGGTCCTCTACGTGTGTGAGAATAGTGAAAAGAAAGTGCAATTTACTGACCACCATCACTGGGTAAATGTCTTAAATGTTCTGAAGACGTTCATCTCACGAAGTTATTAAATCCTAAATTATCTCAAATGTTTGCCTTCTGGTCAAAGGTCTGAAATTTGACAGGTAGCATGAATGTTGCCTGCGCTCTGTTAGACGTGTTAGAGGCTACAGTGCATGCCAGTGCTACAGCTAAAGCTACGGAGCATGCTCTCTGAGACTGTAACTGAAGTGTGTCTCACGCAGGAGGCGCGGGCACAGGGATGGCCGCGGGCGCCGTGGCCGCTGGTGCCGCCGCCCCCGACCCTGACGCCGGCTTGGGCACCGGGACGGGTGACGACGCCAGTATTTGCTGCAAGCGGCGTTTGGGCTGCAGCGCCTTCAGAGGGTTGAATCTGAGGAAGAGAGATGAGAAAGAGGACACCACAGCTACAGGTATGACCAGCTGTAGCTACACGTTACCGTAGCAACAGAAGCACTACACCCCCTATAACTACACATATGATCTGCGAGCCACATACACAGATCGCTTGCAACATGTATGCATTAAGTGTATGACATAGAGTGAGATCTGAGTCTAAATGGGTTAATAGGTGTGGAGAAGGGTTTAAGGTCCAGTTTCATCCTTTAACAGGAAAGTCCATCCATTACTGTCCTGGTTTTTAAACTTGTGTTTGGTGGTTTTTCATGGACTCTTGTTGTGGGTCTTTTGTCTTTCTGTGATCCGTGCTCCTTCCACCACCTGCTCTTCCCTTCACACTTCATCACTCTCATCAGTCCTGCCCTGATCCCTGTGTTGTCCCCAACCTATCAGCTCCCTGCTTTTGTTTTACCACCTGAATCCCATTTATTGATTAGTTCTGTTTGGATCTGTTGAGTCTTGTTGGACCTGTCGTTCCAGTCTAGTCCGGGTCAGTGGTTCTGTTGAGTTTTGTCTGTTCTGTCCTGATCTGGGTTGCCTGCACTCTTATGTTTGGGTCCTGCTCTCTGCTGGTATCCATAATTACATAATACCTGTATGAGAAAACACATCAATATGCTGACAACCATGATTGCAAAGGAATATATAGAAAAAACTAAGAGTTCAGGTCAACCACATTTTAATAAGGCATTTTTAAGTTTATTTGTCATTAATGTTAATAAGTAACAAAGCGACCCTAAACATTAAGTAATAGGACTAATAACTGTTATATAACTATTTAATTTTAACTTGCAGCTCACCACCGGAAAGAAACCACATCACATTACTGTACCTACATTACTAATGCTAACCCAACACTGATGGACATTAATAAAGTCGTGTGTAATTATCAATATGTTGGGTTTTTTCCAGGAGGTCAGAGGTCATATGGTACATTTGCAGCAGACCATATGATGACTAGATGAAGTAAAGTAGGCGTCCTGTAGGAGGAGGATAAAAAACAGCCAGAAATATACAAAACAATAGCTGGTGAATTAAAGGACAATGTTAGATTTGTGTTACACACACACGGTCCACAGAGTCATTCTGCTGGTGCTAAAAAGGTCACGTCAAAGTCACAATCTGGCGTCTCGTTGGCTACCTACCGGCGAGAGCCCGATGCAGACCTCCGATTGGCTGGAGCAGGAGCAGACATGGAGCCAGACAGCCTCTTGTGCAACCTTCTTCGTTTCTTCTGACCTCACGTTCTCTCTCTTTTCTTCAGCCTGGACACAAACAGAGACGTGAGCAGTGAGTGACCACATCCACTCAGACAGAACGGGAGTGGTCAACAAGAGCAGTGACAGCCTGAGAAAATAACATTATGGTGGCGCACACACACACCCACACACACACACACACACACACACACACGGGTTGAGTGTTGTTGACTGCCTCTGCACTTGGCTCTCGATGCCTCGGCATGCTGCTGCTGACTCAAGCTGACACTTAGCTGGCAAACACAGGACATCAGGGTTCAGCGGCCAATCATCACTCATCTGTCTCATCTCAAGCCAAATATTGGCGAATGTGGCAGAAATGAGCAAAGGGAACTGACTTTTGCACCCGTATAGTATGCGTATGGTGACCGGGGCCTTTATTTACCTCAATAAAAGACCACAATCATTTTCACTATTAATGTATTATGAACCTTTATTATTTGTGTTAAACAGAAACCGAGTTTAACATGACTGTTGATGAAACAGATACTAAATTTACCAGGTTAGTTGTTGTAGTAAGTTAAACTGACTCTTTATTAATAAGCATCCTTTTTATTTGAATACTGGCTCATGTTCATGTAGCTTTGTGGATGCAGAGATCAATCTCATAAACATTTAATCATTATCCCAAAGTTCACCCTGACATCATGTTGAGTGATACAGATAAGAGGAGGGTTATAATCATCAGTAAGACATCACACACACACACACACACACACCAACTTGACAGAAGGATCTGGCCAGCTATGGATCCAGCAGAGAGTGACCAACTTATCCATCCCGTGGACTCTGATGTGAGAGCAAACATCCATCAGGAGGATCCAGCTCTGGCCCAGACGATAATGTTAGTTTACTGGAAGGCTACGAAGCATGAGGTGAGGTGCAGTTTGGTTTCTTTTGGTCTGTGGACTGTCTGTCTGTTTTTCCCAACCTATCAGCTCCCTGCTTTTGTTTTAGGCCTGTTATGTCACACCGTCCCCAGCCACAAACAGCCTGAGCAAGGTGGACACACGAGCAGCTTCAGTGCTGACAAGAAGGAAACAGAGCAGGGATAAGAGATAGAGGTGGAAGAGGAGAGAAAGACAGAGATCCAGAGAGAGCCAGGTGAGATACTGTGGAAAACACACACAGCCTCGGACCTTGACTAATCTATGTATGTATGTTTGTGCATACATGTGTATTAGGCATGTACATTTTCCCATATATCCAGTATGTTAAACCAAATACTGTTTGTATTCAGATCAAATAAAAGCTTCCCTCCTGGACAGAGCAGACTGCAGTTATAATGCAACTCACGACTTGCATCTCATATGTCTGACGGGGTGGGTGGGGTCAGGGTGTGTATGTGTGTGTTAAAGTGTGACTCACAGCAGCTACGCTCAAGAGTCTCTTCGAATAAACTGTAAAATCCCGTCCGAACAGACGAGCAGAGGTCTACAGACTGTTAGACAGCCCGGGGGTCTCCAGCGCTGCTGCAGTCTCTGCTGCTAATCCAGCAGACAGCAGGATGTGGGAGTTTCACTCATCCAAAGCTCCTCCAGTCCTCGGCAACCCTTTTCCTGTCTGATGTTTGGACACTGAGAGTGAAGCACTGGATCATAAATGCTTTTTACCCTACTGTGTATATTATCCATCCCACTGTGTCCTTATGTCATGCAGAGCTGAACCTGTCATCACGTACCCAGCTGACATTTGCTGTCACCATTTATTAACTTTACATAACAGAAATGCCACAGAGAGAAAAAACCTGTCAGTCTGACATGTCAACATTAAAACTAGAGTAAATAAATAAATATGATGTGACTTTCTAGTAAAAGATGTCAGAATTTCTATTTACATTTTAGAGACAATTACAACGTTTTTGATCTAGCTGTATTTAAATATTTATAGGGGAGGTGTCAAAAAGAAATGTTACATCGTGTTTTAATTCGTACACAAAACAACAACAACATATATAAAAATGACTTACATACTGTACATAGCCTGAATCACATGTTGCTGTTGAATGTTATGCAGGTGCAATGCATGCTGGTGCATCGAGACACTGTGGTAAAGGCTGTCTGAGCTGGAGGATGATCTGCCAATAAGTGTAAAAGCCATCAAAGTGGTTACACTTCTAACGGGAACCGCACTGCAGGAGCAGGCTGGAAGTCAACATGATGATCAGTAGCTTAACAAACCCTTATTGCTCCAGTTGAGCTGCACCGGACATGCATGCATTTCAACAATGAAAGTGCATTAATATATTGCCTGAGAAGAGCGAACACACACACACACACACACACAGATCAAACCAATCCTGCAGAGTCACTGTACTGCTGCAATAGATGCAGACTAGCTTAGCTAAGATCCAGCTGAGCACAGCAATAAAACTACAGCACAGCTCTCACTGGACCATCACAACACTTAATAATGAGAGAGGAAGGGGAAGAAATGAAGGGAGGCTGAATGTGGACGGAGTGAAAGTGCAGGATACTGTGATTTTAGTCCTGTTACAAGCATTGGCAGAGAGTAGGACCCGAGAGCAGAGGCAGCAACAACAACTCAAACACGACCAAATTGAACAGGGGATCAGACAAGAAGCTGACAAGGGAGATGCAGGGTGAAAAAAATTACCAACAGACCAAATACAAACACAAAAAATTACACAAAGAGTCCATTAATGGTCCAGATTTTTCCATTTTATTGGTTTCTTTCAGACCTTCGTCCCACCGGATATCTGGGTGAATGGCACATGGCGTTAGTCTTCTGGGACACAGCTCTCTCATCTGAGATGACTCGTAACCTCATATCTGCACTAAATCAGGCCAGAAAGCTCAAAATATCTTACACCATGGGTTTGTCATTAGTGAGCCAAGTAGCAGTGATTAAAAGCACACCAGAGTGATCACGCTAATAGCCTGTGTGATCTACTTCTGTCAACGGCAACACAGCCAAAGAGCACTGATAAAAAAAGGAAATCAATGTTCACAATCGCCAACATACCATGTGGGTGGAGACTACAAACATTGATCTCTCTCCATCAGGCTCCATTCAGAATAAAGATGCAATGATGTGACCGTCTAAGACAGCAGTAAAACCGTTTTATCCTGTCACAACTAAACTCAATCTTTGCACACATTCTATACAGACAATCAAATTGCCGCATTTTAAACAGTTTGCATTAAGTAGTAATGTCAGCTGACAGTCACACTGAGCCAGACAGCAGCTGGCTACACAGGAGCGCACATTAACTTTACTGGTAAAGTCTCTTTTTTTTTTATCAAAATACGAATAAACGAGCCACCAAGCAAACATTCACCAGAAGAAAATGTGCTACTAGTTTGCAGGCTAGTTAGCTAAATAGTCACTCGGCTGCAGCACAATAAGTAGTATAAACGTACCTGCAAGCGTCACACCTGTACGTTTAAATGCAAGTTTAGTTTGCACACTTGTCAGTTTCTCCTCACACATAAGTAACACCATCTTCCATTAATGTATCCTGCAAACAGCTGAGACTTAAAGTGTTGTGTTTTGCAAATTATACAGGCTAAAAACCACTTTGATGGAAATGTTGCTTCCTCCCCTGCAGCAAGAGCAGTCGTGGAGTTAAATGGTGTGATTGTGATGTGATTAGCGCTATAACCAACAGTCCAATCGAGATGGACGCTACATGCTGGATCCCAGCGCGAAGGATGAAAAGCAACAAGCAAGCAATAAAAACCTGAAATAGACTGTTGCAGCATTGCTGTGAGACCCCTGATTGTGATTATAACTATCACAGATGGGGGTGGGGGGTCGCATCTGAGCAAACGCCATGCTGAGAAAACGATTGCCAAGTCACCATAGCGACGGTCAGTCCGCCACTTGTGTGGAAGGTGAGCTGCCATTGGCTGAGCATGTCGAGGAGCCTGCTGCTGACAAGATGGCCATGCTGCAAAGGACAAAAGTGACCTGCAGCAGAGGACAGTAAACAAAACAGAGATGTGTCTCTGTAGTTGGAGCATGTTGTGTTTTTGCTCCCCTCACCGTTGGATCCTGGATATTCACATATACATATACATAGACACTGCACAGACTCATAAACACATGAAGGTTCATGCATGTAAGACTGTCTGCTTGGTATCTGGTGCTGTTCATCATATCTAAATTAATGTGCCAAGGTTATCCATGAAGATCTATATGACTGAATCTCTATTCCTGCACTATATCCATTCATTCCTGGCTGTGCGTTGTCCTGGTACATTAAGAAAAAGGCTTCTAGGGTTTTATATGGAAGCAACACTGCAGTAAATATGATGCATGTTGAGCTAACCTCATTGAGCCTCTTGGATGCAGCTTTGATGCAATTACAGTAATTCACTTGCACATAGAAGGAGAGCTGGCTTCTGTTGTTACCAGTCAGGTGGGAGGGCTTTACTGAAGACAGAAATGCTGCAAGGTCAAACTGCTGCGCCAGGAAACCTGTCACGACTTCTCTTCTGTAAAACACAGTAGGCTGTTTCTGCATGCATGAGCACACGTCTCTATTCACCAAGAAAACTCAGATTAGATATCTATCTGACACTGGTGGACATCAAAAGCCCCGGAGAGTACGCTCAAACATGGGCGCACAGGATGACAAGACGCGCAAACATCTGCCGGAGCGCACTGCGCAGCTTCATCAGCTGCGCCAACATAAACAGACAGCAGGAAATAGACGGCGCCTTGTGCTGTGTGTATGAAGGGCTTCACATAAACACCGAGCGTTGCACATTTCCTGCACGGTTGCTCCATTCGTGACAAAATGACACCTCTGCTGGTTTCAATGACAGGACCTCGCTTACCTGCGACCCCCTGTCAGCCTTTTCACGGCTCCATCGCCTCGATTGTCATTGTTTCCCTGCGGTTCTTCGCCAAGAGCTCCGCTGGATGCAGCGGTGATCCTGGCTCACACGCCCGGGGAGGAGGGAGAGGACAGGAGAGGAGAGGAGGAGAGGGGGGCTGGGCCACGGGGATGCAGGAGGTGCGCTGGATGGCGGCCGCGTGAGGAGGCACACAAGGGTATAAGGATGGAAGCATCTGCGTCATGTTACGTCGGATTTATCTTAAAGGGAAAGAAGACTCAGTTCCTCCATCATGTTGGTGTCCTCCAGTAACTGAAGTATAATATACTGGAGCATATTAATGTTACTGCATTACTTCCTGTGAAGTTAAAATCTGCTGAGCTAAGATAACATTAGTTTTTATTAAAGCTTAACAGGGTCCAACAAAGATACAACCTGATAAAGTATTTGGTGAGTGTAGTTCAGAACAGGATTGCACAGTGAAATTCAGTCCACAATACACACAATTAATAATAAAACTATATTTATTACCAGGAAGATACAATAAAAGTAGATGCTGCGTTTCCACCTGTCTGGAGCAACATTTACAGGTAACGTCTCCTTTTCTTCTCAACGCTGCCCTCTAGTGGAGATGTTAGGGAGGCACTCACAGTCACACTCAGTCATATATACATGTGATGAACTACAAGTAATACACATATGAGTCAATATAAATAATAATGGTTGTGAATGGTTTGTTAGTATCTAAAATGTAATTATAGGATTTTTGAATCTTAATCGGTAACATGTCAAATACATTATGTGGGTTAAACTGTAGTATATTTTACTTGCAGAAACATAGTGCAGTTAGTCATGCCATGTTTAGTATCATGTGAATATAACTTATCAGTGTACCTTGAAAATCATAGAAAATATAACATAAATATCTATATACATCCATATATATCAGAGGCTGCCGCTATGCTTCCTAGTAAGAAGTATTTTAAAAAGAAAGAAAAGAAAAACTGACTGTAAAGTTTCCAATAATAAATGAATACTGAATATTTACCTGCATTTTGACTTTTTGACTTTTTCTATTTTCTGTACAATTAGATTCAAATCAACTTTATTTTGTTTGTAGGTCAACAGACATGTTGCAGCTTTGAGACCAGCAGAGGGCGGAGTTGACTGTGGGACAGTTCAGTGTCAGTGAACGCATCATGATGACTGATATTAGATTATAATGTCTCACAGGTTATTACTATGTGTGTGTAATAAAGACATAAAACATTTATCTTTAATATAAAATGATTCATAACACCATCAGTGCTTTTAATTCACTTTACTCGTAGTAAACGCTGTTTTTTTTCCATTTTGGTGTGTGTGTCTTTTACTCGTGTTGGGATGTGTTTTTACCTGGTTGTGTTGATTCATATTTTGGTCAAATTAAACAAATAAATGTTTGTGTGAGTTTCCTCTTTTTGTTGCAGGAAGGAGGAAACGTGTAAAAAAGTGAAATCCTCTCTGCAGAAATCAGCTTTACGTTATAACGTTAAAGATAAAGATGAGGGAGCAGATACGGTTACGCCTGCGGTCTGTGTATCGGAGGAACATTATGTTGTTGACCTGTTATCTTGTTGGCACATACATGTTTAGAGCAACATTTCATGACAAAAGGCATCCAGATAACAACCATCTTCACGAAAATCAATAGTCTCATAGCAATTCACAAGTGGTACAGGTCTGAGGAGTGTGTGTGTGTGTGTGTGTGTGTGTGGTGTGTGTGTGTGTGTGTGTGTTTGTGTTAGCTGGATAACATCATAATAGCTTTGTGCTTTGTGGCGTCGGCCCCTGATAGAGTGTTTTGGCTAAAAATCCATATTTTCCATGAATGTGACACAATTCATCACCAACGATAACTTGAGGAGGTTGATGCGTTTTGCTGTTTTTTAATTAGTTATCAGCTCATGTAAAGTTGGCACTGCGGTAACAGTCAGAAACATTTAAAGACTCTCTGGTACCTCCTTCATCAGTCCCTTCATCTCTTTTGGTTTCTTTGCCGTCATTTCTTTGACATCAGGATGTAATTACATAAACCTGCATAAAATATTGTTTAATAATCTAAAAATTTAACTATATGCAACTAGCTATTTCTTTCAAGCAGCTTCTAAATGTACATCTAAATCTACCTCTGATATTAAAAACTGTAGTATGCAGATATCGACTCTGTACCTGGAAGTACTGGAATAAATCCACTAATTAACTACATCTATGTTGACTAAAGCAAATCAAACTTAGATTGTGAAGTTGAATGAGGGATCAGTGATTGGTTGTTCGGTACATTCGTTTTGGATGTCTGCTGTGTCGGAAATCAGGAATCAAATGTACTAATACGTTTCTATTTCTTGCTCCTACATTCAAAGACTTATAATTGGAAATAATGCACTAGAATAGACTCATTAACTCTGAGGTATTGTGTTGTTGCAGCAGATCAGTCACTGTCAGTGATTGGTTGAAGCTAACAAGTCACCAGTCATGTTCAATAAAGACAAGGAGGTAATCTCTGTAATGTGAAAAGGTTTCACTCGCTCTCATTGCGCTGCCTGGTTGGGCTTTGTTCTCATCTCTGGCTTCGTCTGTTCAATTCTGTTCTGCAGCCTTGTGGGAGGAGGAGGAGGTGGTGGAGGTGGAGGAGGAGGAAGAGGAGGAGGAGGAGGTGGTGGAGGTGGAGGAGGAGGAAGAAGAGGAGGAGGAGGTGGTGGAGGAGGAGGTGGAGGTGGAGGAGGAGGTGGTGGAGGAGGAGGAGGTGGGGGTGGAGGAGGTGGTGGAGGAGGAGGTGGAGGAGGAGGTGGGGGTTATTATTCACCATAATGCATGCACTGCTGCTCCCTCACTGGGGAGGAGAACAGCCTATTCCCTTAAATAAAAACACATCCTCAGATTCTGCTGGATAACCAAAGATGACAATAGAACAACACATTTGTTTACAAAATTAATTTTTAAAAACATATTAAAGAATAAAGATGCTGATAGTCTACAAACAACAACAAATCCCATGAAGAGAACCAACAATGCGTCTGTATCTCAATACTTTCAGCTCCAAGCACATTTTTCATTTCTTTTAAATAGACTCAATATTTTCCCAGAACAGCGCGACCGAATTGTCTCATGAAAAACTGCAGTGAAGAGTTTTATGTAACCTGAAGAAAAGGATGATTTGATGATTTGTCTCCCTAAAAACGAGCCTGTTTGTGCCTGATTCACCTCTACGTCCATGTTGGCTCGACACATCCAGAATCACTACAAATACTACAGTATTTACAAATGTTTTTATCCGCACGATGAATACTAAAACCATAACTACATATATCTAATAAATGACTGGTGCTGTAGTTGGGAGAGATATTAAATGATGATAATAATATCCTGAACTTTATCTGAGGGTCTGTGGTTCAGTCATGTCTTTTTGACTTGTCTTTGTTGTCTTCACATTTCATCTTTTTGGGGATTGATATGATGTTGCATCAGTGTCTGACAACAACACCTGAGGTTCCTCTTTCATTCCTGTACTTCTTTTTAGATGCATCCTGTCATGTGATGGCGGTATTCAATTTCATGTCTGAGGAAGACTTCTGTGACCGTACATCTGTGATCGGTGCATTAAGGTTAAAGGGGCTATCAAAGGAAATAGCAACACATTACAACAGATGGACACATGTTGTCCTGCACTCAGTGTCTATTACGTCCTCATTGAACCCTTTAGGTAATCCTTAAGAGGCCTTAAGGGGCTACATAAGGGAACTGGGCTGCTGTTCCTATGAACTCCTTTGTTGCTGAAATGCCTCCATGATGCCATGTGGCCATTTATTCTTTTAAAAGGCTTCATCATCTTTACAGACATTCATCTGTAGAGATCAGGATGCACCCTGTCCTGCAGAGGAACAATCACATATCTGGCATCAACGGGGTACGTAGTCTTTCTACTGTAACAAAAGAATATTTGAAGGGAAGTTAATTGCATTTATCTGAGGAGGGACAAATGGAAATGTACACCTGAGTTTAGATCAGATTATATCATTTAAGTATGATATTGATATTTTGCTCATTTACCTTCCTCGCAGCGTATCGTCTGTTTTCATTAATTCATTTTCTCGGCATGTCATGTGTTTCCCCACACATGCTAAAGGTCACATATTAACAGTGAAGGATTCATCACATATGAATGTAAAGAGCATCAGTTTACCTGTTAATGTGTTGGAGACGGAGCTCACTAACTGCTCTCTCTCTATATATATATAATATATAATGTGCTTCTCTCAGACATATTTAATCATCTTTTAGCAGATCTGCTGCTGGTCACCAACTAGAGCGCTTCAACACATCTTAACTGTGCATGCTTCTAGCCTACAGAGACCATGTCAGAACCTACAAAGAAGCTCTGAACAGGGCGAAGACCACAAACAGGACAAGGTGACCCCAGAGCCCTTTTTCTCACTGTAAACAAGCGGCTACAGTCGGCTGAACAACTTCCTCTCTACTACAAATCTGCTGCGATTTTATGGATTTTTTTTCCAAAATCCATCTGCTAGCAGCTACATCATGTCCATTCAACTTAATGTTAGCACCCCTCTTCCAACCCTCCCTGTTAGCTGTTTTGCAGCTTTCTCCCCTGTTGATAAGCAGTATGTAATTCAAGGACCACCACCCCATGCCTAGTCCTGCCTACCTGTCCTCTGCCACCTACTGACACGTCATTAAAGTATTCCTGTCTGCCTCTGTTCCCTTCAGTCTACAAAAGGCCGTTATTACTCCAGTCCTAAAGGAACCTGGAACACACCTGGAGGACTTTAAGAACTACACACCTATTTCTATTGTGCTTTTCACACGGTCTCTAATACTACTGGAACTCTATTATCATATATATATATATATATATATATATATATATATATATATATATATATATATATATATATACAGTATATATATATATATATGTACCTCACAGCTAGAAACAGTTTGTCTCTATTAGCAGTTTTAGGTCTCCCACGTCCTCCCTTTCCCATGGTGTCCCCCAAGGCTCGGTTCATTATCTGCATTCTTCCTGTTGGACATATAATTCATCGACATGGCCTCAGTTTCCACTGTTATGTTGGCGACACACAACTCCATACATACCATGACCTGCAAACTCAACCAGGATAAATAGGAAGCTATCCTTATCCATCCATCTTGGTGTAGCACCAAAACAGACACATTTTCAGGCTACGTCCCTCCCTCTGTTTCCTGCTCTGTTTATCACATCTGGGCCTGATTACTGTAACAGTGTCGCCACCCGGGGTTAAATAGCTTCTGCACAACCAGGTCAACTCAAACTAGTTGCTAACTAGCTGTTTAAATTGACCTTTCCTGTTGTTTTGTAATGTGTCTATTTTGAGTTTTTCTTTTATATGTGTATATGTTTCCTTGTTGTTGCTCTTTTATTATGTATTAAATGTCTTTTTGGGTTTGTAAAGTGTCCTCGGGCATCTAGAAAGGCACTTATAAAACAAGAGATATATCTGAATATATATATATATATATATATATATATATATATATATATATATATATATAGATTCTTTTGTTTTACTCGCAGTATTGTTTCAGTATTTATTCAGGCTGCGAGTGTTTGATTGAAATGCTGCTTTAACAGTATCGACGGTGCAGGTTTAACAGTAACTTAACAGCATCCACTCAAACATATTACCAACATTATGGTAGCAATAAAAATTCAGGCTGCAGGTTTACAACACATCGAAGCTTGAAGCTCTTAGACAAACATGCTGTTAAATAAACATTTATAGAGGAAATTAATGTAAGAAAATGTTTAAAACATTTCAGCTCTAAAATTCAAAGCAGGTCAGTGCTTAAAAACATTTTGTTTTCATGTATTTCACAGGAAAAGTTTCTGATGTTTTTCCTCAGTGAGGTTTTAAAAAAGACAAAAATTAACAATCTCAGTTGTGTAATAGGAGGTCGAACCATTTACAGAAACCACCTGTCTTTGTGTTTGCATTGTCCACAGTTTCTGCTCTCAATAGACTGAAACGGCACCAAAAACATTATTGACTTTGTAATACTAACAAGCACCAAGAAAACTGGAGCGAGTTCATTGCACTGTGCAGGTAACCAGATGGTCTGAAAGATGCAGGTGTTTCGTTCCCACACATATAGTTGATATTTAATGACCCTTTTTTCTCTGAGTCCTCCTCAGTCAATGTTTGCAGAGAGAGATAGACACAGTGAATGTGATGTAGTACACATAATAACAAATCCTTTATATTGTCAGAACACATTTCTGCAGAACAGGTGCACAAGTTAAATTGCACATAATGAGGACTGTTGTATAAAAAATCTGATAATATAGAAGTATCCTTCAGAGGATGTTTGCATCTTATTTATTTACGAATATGAACTTTAAGAAAAGATGAAACATCAGTTTACTCATATGAGAAGCAACCGCCAATATTTTGAAAAAGAAGAAAAGAAAGAAAAAGGTCTAAACAATAATATTAATAACAATAATTGTTGTCTTCATGTGTATCACACGTGGAGCCATTATTAACACTATTACCTTCACTTATGTTTGTCAGCTGCTGGGTGCTACAGGCTGATGATGGCTCCAACACCATCATCAAGTTACGGATGACTTCTATTCTATTCTATTCTATTCTATTCTATTCTATTCTATTCTATAGGCCATAAATTCAGTGGCCAACAATGTTTCAGTGACAGATGCCATCTAGTGGCCGTACTATTTACGTCCCAGGAAAGTGATGTATTTTAGACATAAGGTCACTTTCTTTTCAGGAGGACACAGATGGATGTATAGATGGACATATAGATGGATGTATAGATGGACGTATAGATGGATGTATAGATTGACATATAGATGGACGTATAGATGGATGTATAGATTGACATATAGATGGATGTATAGATGGACATAAAGATGGACGTATAGATGGATGTATAGATGGACGTATAGATGGACGTATAGATGGATGTGTATATGGATGTATAAATGGACATATAGATAGATGTATACATTGATGTATAGATTGACATATATATTGATGTATAGATGGACATATAGACGGATGTCTAGATTGATATATAGATGGATGTATACATGGATGTATAGATTGACATATAGATGAATGTATAGATGGACATATAGATGGATGTATAGATTGGCATATAGATGGGCGTATAGATGGATGTATAGATGGATGTATAAATGGATGTATAAATGGACATATAGCTAGATGTATACATAGATGTATAGATTGACATATAGATTGATGTATAGATGGACATATAGATGGATGTATAGATGGATGTATAGATTGACATATAGATGAATGTATAGATGGACATATAGATGGATGTATACATTGGCATGTAGATGGACGTATAAATGGATGTATAGATGGATGTATAAATGGACATATAGATAGATGTATACATAGATGTATAGATTGACATATAGATTGATGTATAGATGGACATATAGATGGATGTATAGATTGACATATAGATGGATGTATACATGGATGTATACATGGACATATAGATAGATGTATACATTGATGTATAGATTGACATATAGATTGATGTACAGATGGACATATAGATGGATGTATAGATTGACATATAGATTGATGTACAGATGGACATATAGATGGATGTATAGATTGACATATAGATGGATGTATAAATGGATGTATAAATGGACATATAGATAGATGTATACATAGATGTATAGATTGACATATAGATTGATGTATAGATGGACATATAGATGGATGTATAGATTGACATATAGATGGACGTATACATGGATGTATAGATGGACGTATAGATGGACGTATAGATGGATGTATAGATGGATGTATAAATGGATGTATAAATGGACATATAGATAGATGTATACATAGATGTATAGATTGACATATAGATGGATGTATACATGGATGTATAGATTGACATATAGATGAATGTATAGATTGGCATATAGATGGACGTATAGATGGATGTATAGATTGTCAGTTAGATGGACGTATAGATGGATGTGTAGATTGTCAGTTAGATGGACTTATAATGGATGTATAGATGGATGTTTAGATAGATGTATAGATGGATGTATAGATGGATGTTTAGATAGATGTATAGATGGACATATAGATGGATGTATAGATGG
This sequence comes from Pampus argenteus, assembly GCA_036937835.1. Lineage (NCBI taxonomy): Eukaryota > Metazoa > Chordata > Actinopteri > Scombriformes > Stromateidae > Pampus > Pampus argenteus. Next base: position 1,173,200 of record CM072864.1, on the reverse strand, counting down.
ATGTGTAGATTGTCAGTTAGATGGCAGAATGTAGGAAAAAGCAGGAGAGCATTTTTACCATCAAGTCATTTTAATGATTTTAACCAAAACCGTGAACTTTTCCTAACAAAGTGCTCTAAACGTAACCATCCTTCTAAAGCATCGTTGACTAATGATAATATGGTAAACAGAATATTAACTTTGCATTAAGTTTTAGTTATACATTTAATTTTATTATCTCATTCATTCATAGAAATTTTCTCTAAAGTAAGAATTACAACATGAATTTACAGTTTAAATGTGTTATTGACATCAACTACAATGAAGATAAATGCATATTTCCACATGCATGTTCAACAGTTCAGGTACAGGTTGCTGTACAGAGGATCATCTATAATATATCTATAATATATTCTCTCTTCCATGACTGACACGTGCCCCTCGCTGCCTCCCATCGAAGTCATGGATCTCTTTGCTTTAGCTAAACGTTTTTTTTTTGTCATCTAACATGTCAAACTCTTCATTCTTCATCTCTGTCACAGTGCAGCTCTGCTATGATGACACGTTGTTGGCAGCTATTTTCTATTTGTGACTACAGACACTTAAATATATTATGGTTTTGTCTGCTGATTACTGATAGCCGGAGTCTTGGGAGACATTTAATCATTTTAATGGAAACATGTGGAATAGGCCTCCTTATATGGCGGTTTAGGGATGTTTATATTACTAATCAAATCTCCCAACCTGCGTTCTTGCAGGAGGCCTGTTGAATACCAAAGCATGCAAGTCTCAAAAACTAATTCTATATAATTCTATAAAAAACTTTGATTTTTAATGTTAAAGTACTTAGTACAAGGTGCAGGGATTGCTTCATGAACCTTAATGAAGAAAGAGCAGACAGCAGGAAGTGAAAAATCAACAGCTTTTAGACTTTTATCACAGACAAGAAGCTCAACATCAACATTGCTGGGAGGAAAAGCAAGTCCATCAACTTTAGTTTTAGATGTAACTTCAGCTCACCAGAGATCAAAAAGGCTGTGAAATAGACAAAAGTAATTAAATTTGAGGAAACTGAGAAAGCATATGCAGGTGATGGGATACTCTCTGCACCTTTGAAGGGAAATATACGTTAGCTTCCCACTAGATAACTTCAGCACAACCTTGACAGGCTTTTCTTTATACAACACTCCATTTGTACCGCGACATGAACCACTTCAGTGAAGACAAGGATGGCAACGCAACAGGAAAGCAGATAATAAAAATGCTGTAATAAATATGCTGTAACTGTGTTAACCTTCAAAATTATTGTGATCAATGTGTGTCTCTCTGTCTGCTGCTCTATCTTTCATGTCTTGTCACAAAAAATGTTCCCTTAAATCCAAGGGTCTGAGGACTTTGTCAGTTTCCATGGCAACACCCCAAAAAGTTTGCGTGTCCCTGAACACACCTCAACATCGGGATAAATTGCGAATGAGCTGTAAGTAGAGCATAATAGAGAACAGGTGTGTGTATTAATCAGCCTGTATATACAGTGTGTGTGTGTGTGTGTGTGTGTGTGCGTGTGTGTGTGTGTGTGTATTTAAACAGAGGGATCATGTGAACATAAAGGTCTTATTCAGGAGAGATTATGTTTATACTCCCAGTAAAATGATAATCACCCTCCGTCATTTATCTCAGAGCTCAGCTCTCTTCAGCTCCTTTCTGCAGCAGAAGTTCATTCGTCTCAGGTTTTCCGGTGTGTGTGTGTGTGTGTGTGTGTGTGTTTGTGTGTCTGTATGTGTGTATATGAGTGCGTGTCTGTGTGTGCATTTGTGTGTGTGTGTCTTCTCTTTTAAATTCTCACTGCCATTTTTCTCAACTGCGTTAGAAAAGATCGGAGAGCAGTTTTCAAAGCACTGCTGATGAATCATGCAGCGTGATATATGTGATATATGATGTCATGTATGTGTGTGTGAGTGTGTGTGAGAGTGTGTGAGTGTGTGTGTGTGTCACGGCCTGCATGTTGTCGGCTGATTTTATCACTTTTCATTTGCTTCCTCTGTAACCTTCACAGTAAAAATATTTCTGTTGCTTTTCTGCTTGATGAATCTGTATCAACGATTAAACCACAAACAAATATAAAACTGACGTTCATTAAAGGTCTTAAAGGTGCAATATGCCACATTCAGCCCCACTAGATGTCAGCAATCAACCATTTAATATGTAAAGATATAAATATATAGTGGAGTAACGGCGCCTGGAGCAGAGCGTGGGTGTGTTTGCTGTTTTACAACATGGCGGATCATATTATAGATCATATTATAGATCATATTATAGATCATATTATAGATCATATTACAGCTAAACTCTACTATGATCCATATTTAATCAGCACTGCCTGGTTTCATAGTTTGATCTGAGCTTCATGAGATGCTTTTTTCTTTTTCCCAACTTTATTGAGTCAACAAGGCACACATTTGTTTTGTCCTCTGATGCTGCTGCTTTACTGCATCTGAAGAACCTATTTAAGGTAAACTTAACATAAGCTTTGAAATAGAGACATAACATATTTCCCACAGTGACAAAAGTGGTCAAAGACAGCAATAAAAAGTCACATGTTAATAATAAATGACCTACAGTAGCATCAGTGGACCCCTCAGATTTATCTGGTGACCCTTTGGAGGGCCCCGACCCCTAGGTTGGGAACCACTGGACTAAACTAGCTAACTGTATATAAAGTAGTTGAAACTAGCTCCACCTCCAGCAGCTACAACAGTAACATGCTGCTCTAACACTGATGCTTCAGTATTAATATTCTAATATTTTAACTACATTTTGCTGCTAACAGACTTTAACTTGTAATGGAGTATTTTTACTTTGCTGTATTTGTACTTTTACTGAAGTAAAATGTGAAGTCGTTCTTCAGTTCACCGTCCCTGCCTGGTGAATGATGAGACAGTAGCGCGGCTGCAGGCTGTAGCAGTAATCTATGTGTTGACGTACCGAGTCTCGTCCCTCTATTCAGTTTCAGTGTCGGGCCCGTTGCTTCAGGGCCCTTTTAAATTGTGGGAACTTTAAATCTTGAGGTGCTCCTTGTTCCTCTGTTGACTCACGTTCACTCCTCTCGTCTGTCTTGTCTTATCTGGACGAGTTAGACATCTGTAGCTCTGTCTGTGTATTCCATTAAATAAATGTCACAGAAATTGAGTGTTTTCATCTCAGAGTATTAAATATTTCTTTCAGTTGCTCCGGCCTCTGCTCTGACTCCGTCTCCCCGTCTGTCCATCTTCCTCTCTTCTTGGCTACTTGCGATTCCTGTTGCATTATACCCAACTGCAACAAGATGCCATATAAAGCCTATTTATAACCAAAGTGATGAGACATGAGACAGTTTAATATTATCGCTGGTTACATCTCATCATTTATGTCTCCGTTTGTGCCACAGTGAGCCACGTTCATCCACATTCTCACACTGTGAAATTTCCAAATGTCTGTCTGGATATCTGGAGAGACGTAAGTCAACCAATACTCAGATTCTCTCCTTCCACATACTGTCTCCTACAGACTGTACTAGACTATACACTACGTGTTGCACTATACATCAAGGTCCTGCTGTCCATGAACATTTTCACTGTGAATGCTGCTTCTGATTCTCTGTATTGGATTATATACAATGAGCTGGTTTTTATCTTTTATCTGCAGAGCCACATCAAATTTAGCCTCCGTAGGAACAATCATTGAGAAAACCAATCCAATCCAGTTCCTACATGACATTCAATGCAACCTGGTTCAGGTGAATCTTGCAAGGCAGCATTTGCTTTCATTTTTTCAATATTATATGCAAGTGAAACAGGCCTGAAAAGTGGAATATTTAGCATTAAGGAATCATGTCAAACTAACCGCATACTGTACAAGCCTTTACTAATGCAAGAACACATCTCTAAAGACTCTTCAGTCCATTTTATCACTGTGGTGTACCACAAGGATCAATAACTATTCAATCTACTGCTGTTAAACCGGTTTGTCAGTTATCAATTACCATGCCTACTACAGTATATGCTGATGATACCCTCCTCACAACTAAAATGTTGTCTTTGTCTATCATCTTAAAATACTCAGCAGGTCTGTCTCAGGTCTAATAATAAAAGCTCTTTATTAAATAAGTACAACTTGTTCAACTTCATTTAGTCTGCTGAGAATCTTATTATATATAAATTGATTTTTACATACATGATTGCCTCTATATATTTTTTTTTCCTATAAATGTGAATAAACTTGATATTTTTACTCTCTTGTAACCAGCACAATTATCTTCTAAATAAGTTAAATAGAAAATTGACATAACTTACTGAATAGGAGATAAACTTTTGCCACGTTTGCTGTTTTTCTGATGTTTGGACTGTTTAAGTGAAGCTGTCAGCCGTCGGGGAAAATGATGCTGATCTTATAATTATAGGATCAAAGTCTGTTTAAATCACACAGTCCCAGAGATATGAAAGCATGAATATGAAGCATTTAACACACACACACACACACACACACACACACACACATGATCGTGATCTATTGGAGATCCATGGAACATGCATACAGTGAATCCATTAAGACTTAATATATACCAGCCTGCAGCCTTGGCAAGAAAAAAATACATATACCAAAGTTGACACACACATAATGACTTTCTGCTGTTATATGTGTGTGTGTGTGTGTGTGTGTGTGTGTGTGTGAGGCATGTAGAAAGTCAACATTTCTTTCATATTCTGCTGATTTAGTGTGGACGACAGCACACACACACACACACACACACACACACACACACACACACACACACACACACACACACACGGCACCATGTGAATCTAAATCACAAGGGTTCGTTGTCCTTGAAAATAGTCCGAGTGCTGCAGTTTCTCCTGAAGGTTAATGGAGGCCACTGTTGTGCTCACACTGCTGTGTTGTGCAGTTTAACCCTCTTTACTTCATACTGGTAGATCTGTACAGAACTTGGACCAGAACCAGTTAAACTAAAGAGCTGCTTATGTTTTTATGAATGAAGATGACTGATGACAACAACAATAATAATATCTGTGCCACCTGGTCTGAATATGTGGACCTCACACTATATTTGATTTCCTTATAATAATTCTATTAACTATTAAGAGAGAGATTAATTTAAGCACTTATATTTGTGACAAAAACATAACTTAATAATACAAAGTGTTTTCTAATTTCATGAATTGTTCTTCAGTTTAATAACCTGCAGTAACATCAGAAAGTGTTCAACTAAAGTGTTTTTTTGTTATTTATATACTGTTGTGATGTTCCAGGTGTGTAGAAATGCTTTTCTACCTTACAGACGAGCTCATGTCATCTTCTCTTTCAGCCTGTTTCAGACCGAGGCTGCGTAAAGGTTAATACAGAGATTTTTCTTAAATTAAATTGTTGCTTAATGATTGATTAGTTTGTTGACAGCGTTTTTCTTATCTTATGATAAATAAAGAATAATATCATTACTCTTAGCGGATACAAACAGTAACAACTGAAATATTAATGTCCATATATAGAAAACATGATGTGTACACGTAATTTGTTGCCTGGGAAACTAAACAGATGCTGTAATGTGGTGTGCTATATATTCATTGTCATAACATCTGTATGCAGACTATATGTTTTTATATTTCTCTTGTATGGACTAATATTAAAACTGAATAAGAGTGTAAACATGTGCAAAACACATACTGATGTAAAGATAGAACAACACAGGATTTATCATGATGACATGTCGACAAGATAACAGTCACTATATCCACTTACAATACCTCTCTCTGGTTTCCGGGCGTATCAGGTTCTTCACTGTAAGTGCTCTCAATCTAAACTACATAAAGAAACAGGGTTACCTATGAAAACTCCACTATAAACATGTCACACGCTAAGAGGCGGTTCTGCTGCTAACGTGGCCCCTCTGAAAGCGACAGTGAGCCCAACATACGTGTTCAAGACATCACGGTTCAAAACGTCCTCTACCAAATGGAAGAGAAAACGTATGATAATGATAAACAAACCACGTCATACATGTTCTCAACATGACATAAAAATGTTCATCACAGTAGGTACAGTAGGTGTGAACATGCATGAACATAATCTGGTGGTTTTATAAGAGGAAAGATATTTGTATATGACATGTTTTCAAAGTTTGAAAGGATCCAGATCCAGCGTCATCAGATTATTCAATCATTCATTATTCATTCCAGTGAAATTTACTGAAAATGGACATAATCAGGTGAATAAAACTTCATTAGAGAGGCAATTACAAATGTACCAGATGAGTCACTGCAATCAATCAGACAGTGAGAATACATAATGAAGCCTCCTTAAGTTTTATGTTCATTTACATGATAATAAAAACTGATACACTTGTAGTAAAGTGAGTGAGATCAGCTGCTGCTGAGTCATCGACGTACCTGAAACCTTTACGAGGGTTTGGTTTTAAAAGACTTTGAAACATTAAAACATTTCAAAATACTGCAGGCACACAGCACATAATCATACATAAATACATAAATACATAAATAATACACATTTCATTTACACAAACACATCTGTGCATTTTAACTAATGCACTAATTCTGTAATGATGTTAAACAGATTCAAAATGAAATGAAATTTAATATAAGATGAACTCTCTGTGTTTTAAATGATGTGGAGAAATCTTGTAGTAATATGATCCTACAGAAACACAAAGTAATATAAATATTAGATTATATAAACACCTGATGGACTCATCAACTGGTAAATTACTGAGATGAAACTTCATATATATTTTCAGAAACGTGTGTGTTAGTGACATAATAACAGTAGATAAGAGCTGATGCTGGCTGCCTCGAGTTCACACAATGAAGGTCCCAAAATATCCTCGATGAAATGGACCCATCGAGATGTCTTGCAGACATTTGTGCTGCGCTTGGCTCGATGGGGACTGTGAATTGGATCAGTGCACAGGCTCTGGTTATAATGTGTTTTTTGCGAATCAGACAAACGACCAAAACAACATCCAATAAAGACAGAAATCCTTTACGAGACGAGCAGAAGCACTCTGAGCAGGAGTTGATAGCCAACGAATAAACTTTAGCTGCAGGGTGTAAAGTAGATTGCAGATTTTACCAGCCGGAAGGATAACATCTTAATCCCTCTTCCCTGTCTAAGAGGAATGAGATTAGAGACGTAGATTGAATGAGGTGTGACTGGCAGGATTCCTGACAGATATTTTTAGTCTTTACTCTCTATATGCTGCACAAAACCTTTCCAGTTTCATAATTTCTACCAAAACATGAAGATATCAGAGAGTGAAGCCAATGCTGTTCCTGTTTCCGACTCATAGAACTACGTGGTTCGAATTGTTTTGCTTTGTTTGTGCATTTCAGATGAAACACTGGCATGGCTGGCGTGTTTGGAGAGCTGGCTAGCTGCAGAAAAGGGACCAGGTTCCTTCCTGCTGCACAAACTGGTGCTTCGAAGCCAGGTGAACCATTTCAGAACATATCAGGGGATGAAGTGACATGTGTGCGTGTACACATCGTCTCTGTCGCTCTTTCCCAGTGTGAGCCTTGATTAGACAGGACAGGAGACAAGGAGCAGAGATGGAGACCGACAAAGGTGCAACAAGGCTGAACTCGAACTGGTGGCCGAAGCCACAGGCCGCCGTGTGAATGTGTTGTAAGGTGAGTCCTGTGGGCTGAGAGCGGGTTGAACTGAGACTGTTGAGTCTCGATCTCGATCTGTTACCTGCATCTGTTGAGGTGCTTCCTACCCAGCTCGTGGTTGTCATGGAGTTCTTACAGGAAACCCATTTAGAGGCTGTATTGTTCAGATAAATGTGTGTGTGATCAGTGCATCCTCTCCACCCACACTTCATTCATTTTTATTCTGTTTTGTTTTCTTCGTGTTCACTTGAGTTTCAGTTTGAGTGTAATTCTAATGAGCAATGATGGATAATGCTAGATAATTACATTCAAGTGTGTGGATACTTACTAAAACCCATAAGAGCTACTTATGAGGTGAGAGCTGAGCAACACTTCCACTTTGTTATATCAGCTGTGCTAATTCCACTAATTCACACTAATACTACGAGATACTGATAATATATCCTCCAGACTGTCAGGATACACAGTCATCAGGTGTTTGTGTTGTTATTAAAGCTGTTTGGGGCCATTTCTCAGGTGCAGATTCATTCAATGTGAATGTCAAGTTGAATCGCTGTTGTTTTATAGCAGTCTGATATGGAGAATATTAACATGTACATTTATATACGTAAACTGATGCCAGAAGTTTCATTAACAAAAAGCTGTAAACACAACAATGACATATAATCACCTCATGAACTTGACATGATGCATAAACAGTCGCTCTTTTACACATTCAGCAGACACGGTGAAATATTAGCACTGCTTTAACATCTCTATTGATTAACTTTATAAGGTAACATCTGTCTCTTTAGCTGCTAAATGCTCCACAGTTTCCATCATCTAGTAATTAAATCCATTTATCTGCTGTTGACGGGCAGGTAATGTTAGAGTTGAAAACGACGGAAGTGGTGAGATTGAACCAGAACAATGAAAGACACTAAAATACTCTGAAGAGCTGAAGGAACCTGCAGAGTCTGGAGATAATTTAACTTATAACTACAGTAGAAACAACTTCACACAGTCCTGGGAAACATTATACAAATTAAAAAGTATTGATTAGTGCAGCGAAGAGGATGAAGAGAATATGTTGCATTCAAATACTGAACAGTGAAGCTTGTAAGTTTCTACTGATATTAACACAACCATCAAGTGCACTTGAGAATGAAATTGCAATGAATAATTAGTACAGCTTATCATTAATATGTATGCAGAAAACCCTGTTGTCCGCATGATTGATGCACCATGAGAAATGACTGAGATAAAACATTACAGCCCGCGTGTGTGTGCGTGTGTGTGAGTGTGTGTGTGTGTGTGAGTGTTTTAGCTGTAATATGTTATATGTTAGTTACACTGAGGGAGGGGTAGGACAGTCGAAGTGTGTGACACCTTCTCTCGGTGTAAAATGAACAGCGCCTCTTTGGAGGTGTGAGGATGTGTGCGTTTATCCGGGCTGAGAGCCAAGAAGGAGGTTTTTTATTTTGCCAAGTCGATGAAAGCAGATATCCATGAACTCTGTGCTCCGGGACGTTTTCTGTTTATCTTTCCTTTTCCTAATTTCCTCCACAACCAGGTAGAGAGGACAGTAAATGAGGTTCGGTAACACAGGTAAAGGTAAAGAGAACTGGTTAATTACACGTCAGTTGGCTGTAGGTTCGGCCTCTATTATTCTTATAATCATATCATGTTACACACATGTATCCAAGCAGACATACAATAAATGCAAACAGACAAAACGGTGCTTATTCATATAAACATTTATTAAAACTTCAATAAAAGTCTTTACACACACAAGCGTTCTCCAGAAGAGATCTGTGTTCTGTCTCAGCCGTCAGACGCTGATGGTGCTTGAAAACATAAAGTCAGACACAAGCCTGCAATCATCCGTCAGCTAAATGGAAAAAGATCCACTTAATTACTATTCTGAGTCCATGTCGATGTCAGAGAAAAATATATATTATCACTCAGGATAAGAAATAACAAGCTGAGGAAAATGTCTTAACCTCTCATGGTAACGATTTTTAATTTCATTAAAGCCAAATAACAATTATTTGATGCAAAAGACCGTCTAAAGAGTCTTTGTCCATTGTATTGATTGTGTGTCAGTGAGTGTTTGACTCTGCTGCTTGTGTGTCTTTCATTCATTCGCTCATTCCTCCCTGCATGCTGTTTCTCCGTATTACTCATGTTGTTGCTCAGCTGTACATTTGTTTTATGTATTTCTGCCTGTTGTATAATCCAGTTTGTGAAGACACACAGTCCATCACATCCAGTGTCCGTCTCATTAGAGCGTGAGACAGCGAAGGTCAACCGGGCATTTCATATCTAAGGGTGAGACACGATGAATGAATGAATGAATGAATGAATGAATGAATGAATGAATGGGTCTTTATAAGTGATTGATGGGCCTTTTCTTCATCAGTCTTCTTCCATCTGTTTCTCTGTCTATCCAACCTTTACATTGTTCCAGTCTCTACTGCCTCTTCTTGCTCAGTTTGACTGTGCTTGATTATGATTTATTTCACACTTCATATCTGCCTTCATATCTATGAATTTAGTTTTACATTAAGTTAAAAGAGTTCAAAGAGTTAGACTGGATTTTATTTGACCTGTGGAAGCTGGAGGTCAGCTCTCATTGGCTTGATAAGGACAGTAATGTCTTTCAGTATTTAATTATTGGTTTGAAATGATTAATTAACTGTTTGTGTATGTGGTGTGTTGCTTGGATGTCAGATTTGTTGAACTTTGACCTGAGACGGGCTGATCTTTGTCGGCACTGCCATCAACACGCAGATATTTCAGCTACCAATAATATTGTTGACTTTCTGTAATGCAGCAGCGTCACAAAACCTGCACATAGACGTGTGATACAGCCATGATTTGTGTTATAATTTACATCTGTGCTTTTCCTATTTTGACATTTTAAAATGAAAAGGCTTCTTTTTTGAGAAACAGCAGACAGGATGGTCACGTCTGGTTGTGGAAGCTGGATATTCAACAACAACACTGATCTCAGCTGCAAAAGGTCAAACTTGTCCTTGGCTGACTTCCTTTCTGAGATAAGTGATAGTGCGGAGGCCTCTTCAGGGAGCTGGAGTGTCTGTGTCGCTCTCCCAGTCTACTCATCATCTTCTAAGGAGGCTTTACAGTTAGAAACAACAGACAACAATCTCCATATGAGCCTCTGAAAGGAGGCAGAAGCTTTGGAAGTGCCAAATGCCACGAGAGTCCCAGAGGACGCAGTTTGGAGTGACAACATGTGATTATGTTAAAGGGTGTCTGGTTCAAGGGTACCTGGCAGCAGCCTTTAAGAGACTCTAACTGAGGGAAACGACCCCGGAAATCAACAGTCAACAATCAACAGTCAACAATCAATTTCACCACACTGTGTCTGCTTCACACTACCGCTGATGGTCACCAAAAATTACAAACGTTACAGTGTTTTTAGAGCCAAAGTTCCTCTTTTTGTTCCTATACTTCCACCACAGCTCAACAGGGAAACACAAAGAGGGAATTTGATGCTAAACAGACTGTAAATGTGTCAGATATCCACTTGATATGACTAACTCACACTGATGAAGCCTCAGAGAAGCTTCACATCTACTTTGAATAATAATGTTTTAGTTATGTATCCAGTATTTAATGCTTCTTCTTCCTACTTCAATCCCAGTTGCATTATGTTTACTCCTGATCTTCAGAGGTGTTGAACTTCCCCTGCAAACTGTGTGATCTACACGTCTCCTCCTGTTTCTGTACAATCCTCTCTTAAATGCATATGGACGCTTGTCAAACTGTCACACGCAGGCTGTGACTCCAGCTTCCTGCAGCTGTTTAGTAAATACCGAACATGTTCTCGGGGCAGAACGTGTCACATCTGATGTAAATCTGGCCCTCGGTCTTACTTCTCCGCTCATTTGACGGCAGAGATTACAGAAGCAACACGATGGGGTGAAAACAAACAGGATGCTGCAACGTTGAGTAAAACATAGAAACTATATGTGTTGGGATCAGGTGCAGAAGTGACTGCATGAACACACTTTCAACTACATTCATCCAAACACTTTCACCACTGAATTATTGACTTAATGATTGTGAAGTTAATGCTTCAGTACATACGACTCTCCAGCATGCACCATTTTAGATGAGCTTGATCCTTTTTATTCACCTCTTCTTTCCAAGTTGATTGTGAGCCCCTTTGTTTCATGTCTCTAATGTCCTCATACACTGTGAAAACACACGTGTACAAAAGACGTGTAAGAAAACACACGCAACACAACAAACAGAGACCGACAGGTGGTGGAGCTGCTATTGACTAGGTGTCAGATCATACAGACGTGTGGTGACAGCTTTTATTCCTGCCATGTTAACACTACAAATCATGTCCATTGTTGTCACGTCTGTCTACATTTGTAGAGACTGACCGACTCATTTGTTGTGTTGTAAACAATCGCTGCTAATTGTTCTTTATAGAAAGACCTTTGAGGGCAGCTGTCGTAACCACAGAGCTGCTTTCTGTTTTTAGTATTAAATCTGACTTCACACTGTTATATGTTTACTTTATCATTAATTCTAATCAAATGTGTAATCATATTTTATAATCCACATCGTCACACACATGAGACCAACACAAGTTCTTTTGTTGTTCTTTGGGTTGTTTACACGGTGACTTCCTTATTTACCAGATTTATTTACCTTATTTATCCTCTTTTATCTTTTTAATCTGAATTATAATTTTTTTGTTGGACCCAGATTATTATTCAAACTAGATTATTTTTATATATCTTTAAAGTTGTCTGGAGGGCCTCTGGTATTACAGAGCAACACACCCGTCCAGTGTAACATCAGCTGGGTGAAACGTGACAGACTTCTTCCAGTTCAGGATACGTGGGTCATTTCATCAAACGCCTGGTTAAAGAAGTTAAAGAAGTCTTTATATTCAAGTGACACAGCTGATATGGAAGCAGACTGGGTCCAGTTGTTGTTGTTGTTGTTGTTGTTGTTGCCTGATGTTGACGCAACCTTCAATCTTCTTTCTGAACGACGCGGTGTGACTGTAATGATTTAAAACTTGATGAGACGGCTCTTTAAAACCTTCGTCACCCGTCTTCTGTCGACTGTCATTCAGATGAGGAACCAGATGAACTTTAAACCAAAAGAGTTGAATTATTTACACAGTGCTTATAGATTGATGATTTTGAGGACTGTGGAGGATGAAAATGAACAAACTATATTTTGTGTGCATTGCTCTATAATGCATTTGCAGTAATGGCTGATGTTATCTCTGCAGAGCTTTATATTTCTGCCTCAGTGGATGAGAGGGAGCTTCCATTTGAGAACTAATAACCTGTGTGTGTGAACACGTGTGTGTTTTGTTGATTTGTATGTAAGAGCTGTTTGATTCTAACTATACTGAGTATTAAAAACTCAATAAAATGGCTTAAAGACAGCAATTAGTCCTGACAGATGGGCTTCCTGTGTCTTGTATTGTTGCTCAGCTTCCTGAAACCTCCGGGGAAAAAACACATGGATCAACACGACGTCAGCTGAGACTGTTTCCTGAGTGAAGTTTATGAAGGGTGTATCCTGCACAACAGAACCAGGCGAGAATAAAAAAAAATACTTATTTCCAATATATTCATGACCTGCAGTGACACTGGTTTGTTTCTGACCCAGTTTAATGCCACAGACTGTAAAACAAGAGTGACCATGAAGAAATGAATGAAATAAACCTTGATCCTTTTCACAACCAGTTTATCTCTTTCAAGAAATGTAATGCAGTGCAGATATTTTGGTGGGAAAATACTTTTGCAGAGATAAAGTTGCTAATTTGACTCCTGTTGGATGGATGTAGACGTATAATAAACTGCATCAATCAATATTTTAATACTAGTAATGAATGAATGATCACATGTCATAATTATTATATAATGTAGATTTATATTCATCAGGTGGACAGAAATCTAAATGAATGCTAAAACTTTTAATCATAAAACTTTATGAGATAATGATATGTCAGTGTCGAGTTTGTTGAGCTCCACTGATCCAGAGTGGCCAAAAAAAATCAACTATTTCTGGTTCATGACATAAATTTAGAGTCTAAATCAGCTGAGACCATTGAAAACAACAGGTGACCACACGGATCATTAAACATTCAAGGAGCAGGCGGCAACCCTGCAAGCCAGAGCCACAATTAATTATACCTTTATTAATTAAACGACTAATGTACCCTCATGTTTTATGAGTTTAATACATAATTGATAAGCTTCTGAATATATTGTCATTGCCACTGAGGGATTTATGACACATTAAACATTGATTTTTACTATTCTTTGTTAATTATTTAATCACAGGGATGTTAATTAGACAATCGTTAAGCATAAATAGCAAAAATGTTTGTGTGAGCTAAAGAGGAGATGACAGAAGCAGCAGATAAACAGAGTCTTCATGTTCCAGAGCCTAATCTAACATGAGATGGACCTGTTTTTGTTTGTTTGTTTGTTGTTTATTTCATGTCAAACATACAATGAGACACCAGTCCGTCCATCGTATCCCATTTTTGGGGAAAGCAGACTCATCTCATCTGCAGGTTGTCAAATCAGAAATGATTGGATATGTGGAACTGGTTGCCACGCCTTAAACGCCTGTGCCCCTGCTATTACACTGAAAAAACATTGTTTTACGTACAAACCAGTTGAGTATAAAAATGTCCTCCGTCCAGCAGTCAATTTCAATTACATGCATAAAGTGCACAGTGGTACTCCTGCTTCTCTGAGCGCTGCTATCGAGCCAGTCAATAACCCTTCATAGACGGTAACAGATTGAAAATGTTGCTCAAAAATGAGATGTGATGGATTGTTATGTAGATAACTGGGCCGCGTATAAGCTGTAATTCACTCGCACACATTATTATTCAAAATATGCAAACTGCTTACTCTGTGTTTCATACGGTTTGATTTGGATTTGAAACGCTGATCAAACTCAGATTTACGTCAAGAATCAGAGAGTCAAGAGTTTAATTACTAAAACATGTGTAGCCCTGTACAAAAAGTCATAAGGTACAGAGCATAAAAAAGTAACAGTATATTAATAGGTTGTATTAAAAAAGTTCATAAATAAAGAGTTCATAATAGTTAATAATGGTTTAAAATGTGTGGTAGTTAAACAGCATAAATATATGTACCGTTAATAAATAAGACTATTTACAGTTAAAAGATACATTCATATAAAGGTCTTTAAGTTCATTTTGATTGTAAAATATCTGATCAGAGATAAAAGAGAATAATAAGCCGTGTTTGTGTAACCTAACCTATCACTTATGTCAATCATTTCATTCCTGGTATACCTTTGGTTATTTGGTATCTCACGAGCCAATTGGAGTCGCGTGTAAGGGGCGGGACTAGTGGCACAGGTTAGTGTTGAGAGTAGTACGCACTTGGAAAAGAGAGGAGGCATCGTTCGTGTGGGAAGCACTTAAGTTTAATCCATAAGGTCGACTACCCGTGGTCCTGATATAAACTTCTGTGTGACCTGCAAGAGGTGAATATAATGTGTATGCCTGTATTTTGTGCTATATCGAACTGTTATAGTGAAGAGACTGAATGTAATGCGTTTAGCGACATGCTAACTAGCGGTAGCATTCGGTGCTAATGAGCCTGCATATCGTAGCTAATTCGACATGAAATGGCATTGGATATTGTAGCTCAATTTAGATATTATGCTTTAAGGAGACGGACGTTGGAGAGAGACGGATTTCCAACCGATGACCCTGCTGTACTCTGCTGTACTCTGCTGTACTGTACTGTGCTGTACTATACTGTCGTGCTATTCAGCGTTTGGATGCGTCGGGCCGAGCCTTGCTGCTGCTGTACCTTTTTCATGTGACTTCGCCATTGCCTCGTGTGTGACCGGATACCTTACCCGCCATTTTCCTTATCACACATTCTGCCCCACTAACAAACCCTGGATTCGTGAGTACTAACATACACATGCATGTGCTTTTATTTGGTGCTCAGCTTTGAGTGAAGCGGCCATTACAGTTTTTAGGCCCCACCGCACACAAGCTTCAATTAACAGGCCTGCAACGGGTTAAAGGCTATTTTAAGGTGTTTCATCTGAATGTGTGTGGGCCCACAGGTAAAATATTGAGTTTTGCATTGTTGTGAACGAATACGGTTTTGAAGGTAATTTAAAGGTTTTAAAAAAGGGTTTTATTTTAAGTTAAAGGAAAAGTGTTTATTTTGAAAATCTTTAATAACTTTGTGAATTGTGCATTACATTTATTTTATTTTATTCATTCAATCATTCAGCTATTGTTCTGTATATATTAATAAATACCTGTTAAAGGATTATTTTTGCAGTTAAAGTACAGTTGTGGTGGTCATTATTTCCAAAGTAGTAAACATTATTAGAGGTATAGATTATAAAAGTAACATAAAACAGTTGTATTTTCTTACAACGAGCCCAGGCCCAGTCTCATAGTATTAACCACTCTAGCTTTATTTTAACTACATGGGACCTGGGTTACATAAAATGGAGGCACTGCTGGGATTATTTTAACACAAACTGAGATTTCTTGAAATAAATTAGGCAAAAGTAACTTGACCCCACAACTTTAGTGTATTAGTATAACAGTAACTAACAGTGATTAAAATAAAGTACAGCAATGGCAGTCCCGACAAGCAACCCATCACAGCGTGAGCTAATTAACTGGTGCATAGGAGAAGAAGTAGACTTAAAGCATGCTCTCTTGTTATATGGAGTGCCTGAAAGTGCATCAAGAGCCGACATTGAAGATACAGCAGGGACCATCAAAGCATTGGGAAAAGTTGCAGTTAGAGGCAGAATGTTTCACCCTCAACAAAAGTCGCTGATGGTGTTATGTGAGTGTCGTGAAGAGATCGACCCCTCTAGAATCCCACCTGAGCTAATACCTTTAAGTGAAGGAAGTGGTTGGAAAACTGTCTGCTACCAAGAGCCTCAGATTGACAACTTTGAAGAGAAGTTGCTGACCTTTTTGCAGAGTGAAGGGAGAACCTTAGAGGACATCCAAGGTCTATGCCCTCCTACAGAGACCAAAGAGAGTAACAGTAACCCTGAAGACATCATCCGTGCAGTCGGTGATGTCCTGAGTAGGACAAACAAGCAACCTGATAGTCAGCCATACAGACGTCTACGGACATTCTCCGGGATCAGTCCCACTCCCGCTGGAGAAGAGACCCTAGACAACTGGCTGGAGCAAGCAACACTCCTAGTAGAGGAAGGTGATTGCTCAGACAAAGAGAAACGACGTCGGATACTGGAAAGTCTCAAAGGGCCCGCCTTTGAAATCATTCAAGCTGTCCGCCTGACACAACCTGATGCTAGCCCACATGAGTACATGAAGGCTATAGAGAGCATTTTTGGTACAGTAGAGTCCCCAGAAGAACTATACCTGTCATTTAGAGCCCTGCACCAACAGTCTGGTGAACGTCTGTCCGAGTTCCTACGAAGAGTAGAGAGATCCCTTGTCAAAGTAGTACAAGGAGGCGGTTTATCTGTTAGCGCTGCCAACAGCGCTCGTTTAGAGCAGCTTCTCAGAGGGTCCACCTCTGAACTCATGTTGTTTCAGTTGAAGATTAGGGAGCGGAGTGGTAATCCCCCTACATTCTTGAACCTGTTAAGAGAAGTGATAGAAGAGGAAGGTCGCCAGTCAGCTAGACAAAGTCAAGTGTCGCACCGTCCCAAACGTGTACGCACCGTCCAAGCTGAAAGGGAGAAAGAACCTGAATCGGTCGCTAGAAGTGAACTGCAAGCTCAGATTCTAGAACTGAGAGCGCAGTTAGAGCAGAGAAGCAACCTACAGCCTCAGTCACCACCTGATGAGTCCTGTAAACGTCCTAAAGAGAAAAGGAATCACCCTTCAAAGTTGAAGAGAGACAAGAGGTGTGATGAGGACATCTACACATTCAGAAGAGGGAGGGTGTAGCCCTGTACAAAAAGTCATAAGGTACAGAGCATAAAAAAGTAACAGTATATTAATAGGTTGTATTAAAAAAGTTCATAAATAAAGAGTTCATAATAGTTAATAATGGTTTAAAATGTGTGGTAGTTAAACAGCATAAATATATGTACCGTTAATAAATAAGACTATTTACAGTTAAAAGATACATTCATATAAAGGTCTTTAAGTTCATTTTGATTGTAAAATATCTGATCAGAGATAAAAGAGAATAATAAGCCGTGTTTGTGTAACCTAACCTATCACTTATGTCAATCATTTCATTCCTGGTATACCTTTGGTTATTTGGTATCTCACGAGCCAATTGGAGTCGCGTGTAAGGGGCGGGACTAGTGGCACAGGTTAGTGTTGAGAGTAGTACGCACTTGGAAAAGAGAGAAGGCATCGTTCGTGTGGGAAGCACTTAAGTTTAATCCATAAGGTCGACTACCCGTGGTCCTGATATAAACTTCTGTGTGACCTGCAAGAGGTGAATATAATGTGTATGCCTGTATTTTGTGCTATATCGAACTGTTATAGTGAAGAGACTGAATGTAATGCGTTTAGCGACATGCTAACTAGCGGTAGCATTCGGTGCTAATGAGCCTGCATATCGTAGCTAATTCGACATGAAATGGCATTGGATATTGTAGCTCAATTTAGATATTATGCTTTAAGGAGACGGACGTTGGAGAGAGACGGATTTCCAACCGATGACCCTGCTGTACTCTGCTGTACTCTGCTGTACTGTACTGTGCTGTACTATACTGTCGTGCTATTCAGCGTTTGGATGCGTCGGGCCGAGCCTTGCTGCTGCTGTACCTTTTTCTTGTGACTTCGCCATTGCCTCGTGTGTGACCGGATACCTTACCCGCCATTTTCCTTATCACACATTCTGCCCCACTAACAAACCCTGGATTCGTGAGTACTAACATACACATGCATGTGCTTTTATTTGGTGCTCAGCTTTGAGTGAAGCGGCCATTACAGTTTTTAGGCCCCACCGCACACAAGCTTCAATTAACAGGCCTGCAACGGGTTAAAGGCTATTTTAAGGTGTTTCATCTGAATGTGTGTGGGCCCACAGGTAAAATATTGAGTTTTGCATTGTTGTGAACGAATACGGTTTTGAAGGTAATTTAAAGGTTTTAAAAAAGGGTTTTATTTTAAGTTAAAGGAAAAGTGTTTATTTTGAAAATCTTTAATAACTTTGTGAATTGTGCATTACATTTATTTTATTTTATTCATTCAATCATTCAGCTATTGTTCTGTATATATTAATAAATACCTGTTAAAGGATTATTTTTGCAGTTAAAGTACAGTTGTGGTGGTCATTATTTCCAAAGTAGTAAACATTATTAGAGGTATAGATTATAAAAGTAACATAAAACAGTTGTATTTTCTTACAACGAGCCCAGGCCCAGTCTCATAGTATTAACCACTCTAGCTTTATTTTAACTACATGGGACCTGGGTTACACATGCACAATGAAATCTGAGCTTTAAATGTGAGTTTGTCATCCATGAAAAAGAACTCAGTATAAGTTCCATTAATAGTGACAAATGTACAGTTGGGATTTAAATACAGATAAATAAATACACTTTTACTAAAAGGAGAACTTAAGTGCTCTTTGGGCTCTTTGATAAGCAGTATGGCTGCAACTAACAATTATTTTATTAATCTATAGATTCATGATGATTCATGTAAATTCATGGTTCATAAGATTCTTGTTTTGTCCTGACCAACAGACCATAAAAAGATATTGAGTTTACTATCACGGACGACTATGACTAAGAAACCAAAAAATATTCACATTTGAGAAGTTGGAATCAGAATTTTTTTATTTTTTTAAATGACTCAAATTGATGATGATAATCAACTAACTGGTTAAAAACTGGTTAAAATGAGTCAGTGAGCAGATTTATAGTTTGAGTTTAACAATATAACACTGTGTCATCAGCAAACAGATGGACACGGCCATTACTTATATGGTGAACGGGGGCGGATCAATACTCTACATCTATCAGAGGAGTCATTCTGAAACCATCTACAGGTTATTGAGTTCAAACCCACCTTAAAACTGAACACCTGGTTAAGTAACATTTGATCTATTTATTTACTGACTAAATAAGGTGATAATTATTTCAATCAGTATGACTGCAGAATATTTTGGCAACTCCAGAGATAAACGATTAACTGACTATTTCTCAAAGCATTACTATTATAATATTACTATATATTATTTTAGCATTCTTATAATCAGGCCCATTGATTAGCATTAAATAGGTCCATGGGAAACAGAAAGGGACATGAAGTGATATAATAAATAAAATATGCTGCAACAGAGAGACAGACAGACGGAGACAGGAGCAGATGGAGGTGCAGGTTGTGTGAGTATGGATGATAATATCGAGGTATGAACAGACACTTAAGCCTTCATGTTTTATCAATATAAAGGAAAGTTTTGCAGCCTGGAGTGATTTCACACTTCATTGATGATCAATGTGAATTTGATGCACAAAACTAAATTCTGTATTCACTATTTGTATGCACTACAGTGATCAGATATGTGTTCATTAATAAAAGCATAACTGCTTCGGAGCTTTCTCCACTGATAGTTGCCCCCCAAACATGAATCCAATGAGGAGACAAACACACCTTCATGAATGACTCTCTGTTTGACCATTGCAGCACGTCAGTAATGTGTTTCCACATCATATATTGATGGGAAGGACAATAATAAAGCATATCAAGTAAGAATAGATTCACTTGGTATTCTGCAGCAGATGTAAATTATTTTTACACCTTCAGTTTACCTTGTAGGCCTGTGAAAACGGGCTGAATTGAAAGAAAGACAGAAATGACATTGAGGGATCTTACTGAGTCCTTTGTTCGTGACCCGGCCATTCTATCTGACTGCTTTCCCTCCTCTGTCTGACTGCTGCTAATGAGAGCGACGGCTCCCTCATGAAAACCTGTGGGAAAGCCATCTCTAAGCTTCTGTGTTGCCTCTAAAAACAATTTGCTGTGCAAATTCCCACAGATTGGATTTGGATACCTCCTGTGTTGGTTTAGCTTCCTCCAGCGACTGGGCAGTAACATGTTGAACAAATCTTTCTCTCTCTCATTCACTCTGTCTGTCTGTCTCGCTCTCTTCCTTTCAGTTTAACCATCTATCTTTCCTCTTTCACAGACTGTTTCTCCCCCTGCATGCCCCCTAATACCTTTTTTTTTCTCTGACTCTTTCCTCACACAACATCTGTTTTTTATGCATAAATTAATCTTTTTCTTTGGGCTCAAAGCAGTTTTCTGCCAGGCTGTGAAGTGAGGAGGAAGAAGAGGAGGAGAAGGAGGAAGAGAAGGAGGAGAAGGAGGAAGAGGAGGAGGAGAGTCATGTCACAACTGTTCACATGTTGCTCTCCTCACCCTGAATGCAATTCATGGCAACAGTTGTAGCATTGAGTTGGTTTAAGTCTTAAGACAGTCAGGATGTTGTGATCTGCATCATCAAAGCTACAAACCTGCATCTACACGTCTTGAGGAAGGTGTCGTCCTGCCCAGCAGACCAGCGAGGTCTTACAGGGAAAGAGAAACAGTCAGAGAAACAGAGCAGACTCTTCATCTATCTGCATCGCTTCATTTCAGCTCACCTTTCAACTGGTTTTATAGTTTTTAATTCAACTGACATGTCAACTGCTTTCGCCGTTTGCTCATCAAATGATATTTCAACTATTTTTTGTCTCTGCACATCGACACTTGTTATTCTTCAACGTATTTAATTTAATTTTAACGACTGCTTACCGAACTATTAACTGACTGTTTACAGTGCACACACATCTCCAGTGATTCAGCTTTAATTGAAATTTCAATTCCTTTTATGATTTACAGTTTAACTGACATTTCAATCACTCTCTTATTCTTTAAATGACATTTCAGCTGTAACTCTTATAGATCACACAGCTCAACTTCATACACAGTTTAAACTCAAATTTTTCCTTTCACTGATTACAGTTCAATCAATTTCAGCTCCTCTCAGCTCTGATACTTCAAAATACTTCTCAGCTCCATTCAGGGCTTTTACTCCTTTAAGTGCTTACATAACACATTAAGACATTTTAACCTGTTCAATTTTTTTAGCACAATTGAGTACATCAGAAAATGTATTCTTGTCCATTTATTTTTGTAACTAATGTATATGTGTGTGTATATAGGGAGAGAGAGAAATATACATGATGAGTACACAGGATGAAAAACTGCAGATCCACAGCTGGAGATTTATTAAATGAGAGAAAGTTTGTGCTGGTGTCCTTTCAGTGTGGAGTCTCTGCTGCTCAGATAGATTAGTTTTACTGAGCAGCAACACTCACAGGCTGTAATGCATCATCATGAGCGTCACAACAACAAATGGCCTCTGACTGTAAGGCTGCAAACTGTCATGCCATTCATTCTGACCAGCAGACCTAAACCTTAGTCTCTACTGTACAGCATCTGGATGTGTTAAGGTTTCTCTAAAGCTGGGTGAGTAGGACGAGCCACGTGAGTGACAGAATGAGGATGGAGGGATTATGGTTTCTCCAATCTGAGCGATCCAACAAAGAAGCAGGTTCTTCCCACCTCAAAGCTTTGATGCACTTTTCCAATTTCCCCGAGTCCTGAATTTCAGGGAGTGAGGTGGAATTTATGATGAAGGTCAGATATGAGAAGAGCAACAAGCAACCAAAATGCAACCAAATTCTAGTCAGCTAATTATACATGTTATGTTAAACATATTTTTATAGTAGTGCAGAATGCACATGTACCATGATGACATGATTCACATTTCTGCAGATGCATTGAGTTTAATAGCAGTTTCAAATATATATAGATGAATCATCGTGTGTGTGTGTGTGTGTGTGTGTGTGTGTGTGTGTGTGTGTGTGTGTGATAAACCAATTCCAATTCCACCACTTGCATTCTGCAGCTGGTGATTAAAGAAGGCATTCTGCGTCTCAGAAGTGATATATGGGCTGGTTAGTTGTTCTGCCATATGCTTAAATTTCCATTTATCAGGATGGAGTAGAGTAGACAGGGAGGAACAAGAAAACCAACATCCTGCTCCTCTTTGCAAAAAGGAGTAAAAAGCTTCCTTTTTGTCAAACTGGAAGTAGAATAAGAGTAAATGACATTAAAAATACATGTCAATATAGAGTTTTCATCTAAATCAATAGTATGTAATTGCTACCTGCAAAGCTCAATGATCTGTGTAAGAGGTGTGTGAATGAAATGAAGAAAAGCTGCAGCTGCAGTCATAAACTGATAAAGAAAAGACAAACGTAACCGGAAGTGTTTGTCTCTGCTGCAGAGTTCAGGTATAAAGCATTGAAAGAGGTTCAAAACGTGGTCCTGTTTTATTTATGCTTCTACAAGGACATTATCTACACGGACGTCACTCAAGGACATCCTTCCTGTTGAAAAACTGACTAATGACCAGATGTCCCACAACTTTCTCCAAAGCTGTAAATAAGCAATTCACAAAAAAGGCAAATGATTAGTACTCATCAGCTCCCAGTTAATTAACACGGATCAGATGAACTGCAGCTGACCTGCTTTAGTAAATATTCCCTTTAGCTCTGTTGGTCTGTGTTTGCACTATTCCCATTGGCCAGCAGAGAAAAAGCTGCCAACACGATATTTCCAGTTGCCGTGGTGTATCTAAACAAATATCAGCTGCAGAGGTCGACACGAACTGTGTGTTTGTTTGATTCAGCTCTGTTCAACACGGTTCCTCAGATCTTAAGTAAGACACATCGCTTGTTTTATGAGACAACAGCTCTGTGTGCTGCATGCATGTGAGTGAGTGACATTTCTTTTTTAAAGCCTACAGCTATCAATTGTCATGAGTGTACTTTAGCAAAGGTCAAACACTGTTCTGCTAAGTGCTGTGTGTGTGTGTGTGTGTGTGTGTGCATAGCAGTGAGGGAGCCTGTGTAGTGGGAATAAGACAGAGGAGAGACGTACTGTAAACAACATATATCTTCTCTTTTATTTTTTTTATAATGAAATGAAATAATATTCTGTTTGACACACAGTTAAACATATTTGATGTGAATCATCAGGTAAAATAAGTAAAATATTCCTTTGATTTAAATAAAACTAAGACACATTCAGTTGTGATACATCCATATAGAGTCTGTACAGAAAAATGTTTGTGACTGCATGCGTGAAGAAAGACAAACACACAGTCGTTTAGTGTGTTTCATGCAGCTCGGCTGTCTGGTGAACCTGTGGGACTCTGAATGAGGTTTTAATGAAGCGTTTATGATTCAACACAGATTCAACAGCAACACAGATACTGGACCAATCAACAGTTTTATCAACCAATACAAAGCACAACTAGCTAATAATAACTAAGTACATTATTTAATATAAGATCATTCACGGTATAATAAGAGTAATACAGAGGTTTACCTCTTTTTTCTGTTTGTGATATGCACTGAAAACAGGGAAGCAGTGTCAAGTCTTTATTAAGTGTAACACAGTGAAATAGCTGCAGATCTTTACTACTACTGCTGCATCCAAGAAGTCCTCACTTACATAAATGACTGTAGTCTATCATGGGACATTCAGAGCTTACAAGATGGTAGGAAAACAGCAGCATAAGCAGTGCAAACAACAAAACACCGGATCATTAGCACAGCATAAATTAAGCCTGGGTCGTCTCATCACCAGCTGAAAATAGCCTCATGTGAATATAACGTTTAAGTGCTGCTGATCCCATTTGTTTATATTAAAGCAGAGAGACGTCCAGTAGTGTTTGAGGCTACGTGGGGAGCAGGCCTCACACTGTACACACAAAACACAAGCAACAAGTCACCAGCAGCCCGTTTGATTCCTGCAGAGATGAGTAAGGAGGAAAACCTGCTGGGTCCCGATTAATGTGATTATTACATTAACGTTGAAAGGTTGAAATGTGTTTTTGGTAATGATAATAAGGACTAGCAAACTAAAGAAATTACCCAACAAGAATCACTTTTTCCAGCCAGAATACTGCACGACACTGCTAACATGAGGTTACACAGCAGCAAATATACAAAAATACACCGTTTCTGATATGTTGTGTTCACCAACGAATAGTGCAAATATTGATGAGTAAGTGGTTTCTAATTCCTGCACAGGCCTGTGCACTCGAACCTGACATGGTGGAGAGGATGACTCTGTGAAACCTAGAGTTACGTTCAATTACGCTGTTTTACATCCAATGCTTTCTAAGGTTGCAGCATGTGATAACTGTGATATGATTGCTATGGTCAGAGTCTCGGCACGACTACCTGCCGTGGACCTGAATGTTGGCGCTGAATGGATGTTGTGAGGTCAGGAACCATCCAGCAGGGATACTGGGAAGGTGCATTAGGATAATATAATTCATCTAAGATATAAAGATCAACTTTGGGTTTAGAGACCGTAGAGATAGAATTAAATCAGAAGAACATCAGATCGCACAAGTGAACTTTCGAAAATAAAGTCTTCGAGAAAAACAACGGAAATGTCAGTACTGCTTGTGTTTCTGAGCTGAGATAGAGTCCAGGTTGTTTCACGTGTTTGTGTTTCTCCTCAAGGAGAAACTGAAGCATCAGAGCAGCTCTGTGCCTCCCCTCTGACCCGCATGGACCCAACGTTACAGTCCAGGTGTCTGTGCAGTCATTTGTGTCATTTGCTCCATCTATTAAAACCACGTCTCAGTTTATCCTTATCTCATATGTTCTAAAGGCTCTCATGAATGCAGAAAACCTACCAGGTATAATCATAATCTCTGTCTGCACTGCTAATCCCACAGTCATTCATATTTCAGAGTCTGAGCAGTGTGACAAGCCGATTATCTGGACACAACTTCTATATAACAATACAGCTGTGATGGCAACTTGGATGAATAAAAGAGACACTTTCAGGTTTCAGACCCAAAACTGCACAAAGGATGGTTACATCAGAGCCTCTGTGATGGTGAAAGTTTAGAAATGGATGTAACACTGAAGCAGCAGTTATTTACACTGTACAGTCTGAATTATTGGTACAATTAAAACATGTAAATAGAAACATATTGTATAAAACATGAATCTATCTGTTACTATTTTAAAAGATGCATTCTGTTTATTTCCTTTTTTAACACTTCCATCGTCATATTTTTCTTTTGTGCCAGGTTATATTTAAATATAACATACAACACACAGTAACACATAATAAAATGTGCATCTGAAATGAAATCACAGTGGTCACTTGACCCCACGCGACAGTGACGTGACCCCACTATTGGACCTTACCGTGCCGACACACCAAACCTGTAGCAGCATTTCCTTTATGAAGTTGGAGCAGGAATCACAAAGTGGCAGCAGGTGGGTTTACAGTATGAGAAAATGTGTTCCAGTTCAGTTCAATTCAATCAATATGCCGTCTCTTTGATGATGTTGGTGGAGAGGGTGTGGTTGCTGGAGATGCTGATGGAGTGGCGGGTCAGGGGGTGGGGACGCCTCCTGGGCGTGTGGTGGCAGGGCACGCAGAAGTAGCGCAGCGTGGAGAAGAAGATCTGCCGGTAGGTGGCGGACACCAGGTTGTAGAGGATCGGATTGATGGCCGAGCTGACGTAAAACAGGACGTTGGTCAGCATGTAGAAGTAGTGGTAGAAGTCATACAGGTCACTGTGAGAGAGCAGAGGATCGAATCATCAGCTCACCACTGTCTCAGATTACAGTACGTTACACATCGATGTACCATGTTGACTTGAGCAGGGAAATTTACATTTTGTAATATTTGTGTGAAATGCCAAAAAAAGTTTTCTACTTGCTTGCTTGTTAAATCTGTTATATTTGATCTTATTGGCTGTTTGCAGCATCGATGCTGTTTAACAAAGCAGGACTGGCTTGTAGACAGTAATGAGTCAGAGTTATAAATGTTTGTGTGTTTTATTGTTTGTTCAGTTGGATGTTTGAGCTTCTCCTCTAGAAGGTTGCAGCAGAGCAGGAGCTGATTTCAGCCGACATTTGGGGCGGGAGGTGGGGTAGTACTCGCTGGACAAGCCGCCAGTCAATCACAGGGCTAACAAAGAGGCGAACAACCATTCACACTGTCACTGGTTAACCTAACCTGCATGGTTGTAATCTGATGGAGGAGGCCTGAACACCTGGAGAGAATTCACGCAGGCACAGGGAGAACATGCAAACATATATGTACAAATATACTGTATATATTATTATCTGTTATATTCTCTCTACTTGGCTGCATTGCATCAGTAACTGATGAGAAACCTGCAGCTACCTGTAAACATGCTAGTGATTAGCTCGGCAGTTAGAGATAATGTTTAATATTCACCATTCACCAGTTTGATGTGATGTAATATGAGTTTAAGGACTGAAAGTTGGTTAAAATGTAGAAGACTTGGCACATTGTGAGCAGATTGTACAACAGGCTAAGAAGAGCGAGCGCTGCCTGGTAACTACTGGTGAGCATGTGTTACACTAAACCACTAATCCTCTCTTAAGATGTGGTTGCTCATTTTAGACCTCGTTGTTCCACAAGCAGAAACGCTTCCAACGTCATTAACAGTCTCCAGGACTGTGCTGCAGGATCTCTGCCAGCTTCTTTCTATAATAATGCTGCTAAAACGACAGTAAGAAGACAAACTGGAATTAACGACCGGCACAGATCTAAGCTGAACCGTAAAGAAACCTCATAGAGGAGCGTTTGTTTTATTTATAATGAGGAATGGCTTATTATACTCAAAAATATGACAATAGATTATTTTTACCACATGCTCTGCTAAACACAAGTGATGTTTAAACCAGTGTTTGTGGGGATTAAGATGAAGCATGAAGGCCATAAAGATGACATGATGAGAAAGATAAAACTACAACAACATAAGTGGAACAGAGATATTGAAATATAAGATAAATATAATAAAATGAAGGATAAGCTTAAAGTTTTATTGGGCAGAAACTGTGTGTTTCTGTTAGTTTTGTACATTGTGTGTTTCAACCTGTAACTTTCACAGCAGGCGTGGAAACGTAAGCATTGAACCACGGTTGGTTTTGTCCAGTGACTATTCTACTATAATAATAAAAAAAAGGAAAAATACGGATGCAGACAATAATATCTAATATCACAACAACCTTAGTCATGTAAAATATACTGACATAATATAAAAACAAGCTCACTGTACTTTAAAATTGATTTTCTGACAGCAGCTCGTTGATCTTCGGTCTCGTGAGCTCCTGTTTTGCGTGTCGTTGTCTAATTATTGCACCTCGGTTGGTGCAGCGTTGCAAGCCTCCATCATCCTGGAGCTGCTCCATCGTCTGTGTCTTCAAACACAAACTAACTAACACGCAGTGTCGTGCTACATGGGTCGCATATTTGCTCCCAGATGAATGCTTGTTTGGAATTAAAGGGATATTACAAACATGTTTGAGTGCAAACACAGATACTGCACAGCTTAAATCTGTCATCGTCTAAATACATAAAACAGAAACCAGATACTGTTTTCTCCCCCCTGGATGCACATAGCTACATCTACTTTAGTCTGTTGGAGTATAAACTGTAGAAAAATTAATAAAACTAAAATATAAGATTTTAAGTAGAAAAACAACTCTGGATGTCAGTTTAACTTCAAGCATCACACTGATGAATCACCAGCATTAATGTGTGATCCTGATGGTTATAATAATTACATCACCAAGACTATAAACCAAATTCACAGGAGCAAAGAAAACAGACAATAAAGAAGGTTAGAAGACAGAAACACATCAATACATCATAACATATAGTGCAGATACTCCTGAGCATCAACAGGTTTATTGATCTTTCTGCTCTTAGGATTGCAAACCACAGACGAGGGTCAATGATGCGTGTCCGTCTGCATACAGGGACACCATAAAGATGAATGAGGGCGGGATTGACAGGGACGGCGGGGATAGTATCGACTTGACCTTTTCATTATACATACTCAGGTACTTCTGTGGGTTCTGCTTACGTAATAGAGGATGATACATGAGCTAGTCCTTGACTAGGAATAATTTAAGCATTTTTCATTATATTTACACACAATGTCAGGTAATGTGTGGATAAATGATGCACCATTGTTAAATATGGCGATTCAGTGTTTGGTGCACAAGGACATCTCTTGTTGTTATGAAGTCATCAGTGAAGAAGAGAACAGATTAATATTTGACTGGTCGTGACAGCTACCAGCCCTTACAACACTCACTGATTCCTCCTAATCCCAATCCAAGTCCGTCTGTGCTGGCAAATTTCAGTGAAACTGCCCCGAGCACCCTGGAAATCCCAGTGTTTATGTGATATCTGCACTGCAGCACTGATTCAGGAGAGAAGGGCTCCGTGTCTGTCATACAAACAAATACAAACACTCACACATGCACACATGAATTTTTACTTAATATTTATTGTCAGGGGCCAGGCTACACACACACACACACACACACACACACACACACACACTGAATAACACAGGACGAGTGCAAAGTCTCATTGCTGCAAAGCCAGTACGTGCTAACAGTCCATAAGTGATCAAGGCAGCAAGGCAGCGTGTCCGTTCCTTCTGATAGCTAAAGACATCTCCACAGGCGAGCACGAGACACAGAAGAAATCTAATTTTCTTGATGTCCTTTCCAATGACTGAATGACCTTGTTTTATTGCTGCCTTATAGCATGCACGGCAAATATATTTCCCAAATAACATCCTTTTATATGTGAACTGAGGAAGGCTGTCCTTTTATAAGACGAGAGATTTGACTCACACTGTTTTTATGACAGTCAGGCTGAGGATGAATCCTGCGGCTTGTTGAATGCATGAAGCAAAAACCTACTGCGAGAATAACAACAATGTTTGTCTCCTCTGCAGACACGATGCAGAAAACACACAACAACACACAACAACACACAACAACACACAGCAACACACAGCAACACACAACACACTTATTTTAAAGATGTATATTTTAACATGTTTTAAACTATAACTAGTTACTCCTGTTAAAGATTAGCTTGGTTTGTCATGACATAACTACGTATCCTGAGTGTGTTTTTATTATTATGTCTGTTACTATTTTTGATGAACTGTATGTTTTTATCTAGTTTATAATCAGAGGTGTGAGTCTGCACTTCTATCTATCATCAGCTTCACTCTCACTCCGCTACGAACGCCTGACTGACATTCGAGCGGTTCCTACTCGACTGGAAAGGGGAATCTAGCAATCATGTTACTGTAACGCCTGCTGAGAGTCTCTGTCAGGCTCCTCCACACTCAGCAGGTGCATCTCAAGTCTAAGTGCTCCCACGTTTCCCTCACTTACAAGGAAACCATGTGAGGAAACAAAGCAATGAGATGTCCGCTTCACGTGAAGCAGCGTCCGTATGTAAATGATATGACAGAGTTTCATTTGGTTCTTTTGTTGCTCAGACTGATTTTAAGTAGATAGTGAATCATAAAACACATAAAATATAAAACGTGGGAGTGATAAACGTGAGTTGAAGCTGCAGTGCAGTCGTGATGCATCGGATCAATTACAATTAATTCAATAAAAATAAGCCTTGTGGTTTGTGTGTTTTATTGAACCAAGCGAGTTCACAGTAACCATGTCTCACAGAGGTCGTATGATTTTCTGCTCCTTTCCCAGCACTGACATCCATTTACTGAAATGGTGTCTGTTTGATTTAATTAGGAAAATAATATATAGTTTATAAGAGCTAATTGTTAGAGGAGAGAGAGAGAAAGAGAGAGGATGAGAATACTAAATGAAGGCAATCCAATCAGGAAGATGCATCTGTCCTGCTCCTCTTTGTCAGACGCTCTTAACTGATGACCCTATACGTAATGGCGATGGCCAATATGTGTGTGTGTCGGTGTGTGACAGCGTGTGTGTGTGTGAATGATCATGCACGTGTGTGTCTATGTCCTATATGTAGCTTCAGTGTGTTGCTTGGAAGCTTCTTTCACATGAGAGGCTAACAGGAAACGTTACTCACTCAGACCAGTCGGAGATGTAGCAAAACATGAGGCGGCGGGCGTGATAAGGCAGCCAGCAGACCACGAAGGCGATGACCACGGCTCCTGAACAAGAGGAACACACAGATATAATTAAGATAATAAATAATAATCTGAGCAGTGAGATTAAGCAGATTAATAACTGATTTTGTAGATACAGGCGCAAGTGAAATAGTTAAAACTACAGTGAAAAGCAGACAGAGAACTAGTAAATAACGTCTGTATTTGGCCAACATTGTGTTAAAGGCTGGAAACAGGACAGTAGCATGAAGTGTTGTAGGCGGCATGTCGATGAGTGCCAGCATAGAAGAGATAGAAAATAATAGGGGCGGCAGCTTTGACGTGCACCCTGCGGTGGAGGCGTATCTGGCCTCGACTGGATCCGGTTCGGACGTCTCCGTCCGTCTGTCAGCAGCTGAGAGGACAAACTGCCTTCAACCAGGCTGACTGACAGCAGAAATTCACTCAATAAAACAGACTTCATGTCGGCTCAACAGGAAGAAGTCAACACTGTTCGTATTCATTGATTCACTGATTTGATTTTCCTCAGAGGAGAATCTACCTGTAGTGAAGCCGGCAGCTCACAGGTAGACCGGGAGTCCTGATCAATCCTCATCAATCAGGTCAGAAAGAAGCTCTGCTAAAGAGGACGCCATCATTGTTTTCCCAGAGGAAGACGAAGATGCAGGTCTCCAGGGTGACAATCGATAAATTCATTCTGGTTTCAAGATGTTAAAACGTATTGAACGTCCAACACCGATCAAAGAACAGATACAGACAACTGTAGTTGAGTCCATTCTTCATGTGTTTGGTGACATTTTTATTTTTATTTGACAAATTATGAACAGACTCGTCACAAACAACCTCCGCAGTTATTACAAATTACTGGAGGTCCTAATAGTCACATGTGAATAGATCCTGATAGCAGTGGATGCCAAATCATGTTAGAATAGAAATTAAAGCTCAGGGACGCAGTGTGAAGACGGATGCATTGAGTTACAGAAGCTATCAGAGATCATTACTGCTGCAACGAATGACTCACAGCTTTAGCCATTCATGACGCTGTGGAGAAGAGTGACAAACTGGTGCCAAAAAAAGATTCACATTCAGATTTGGATATCTTGAACATGTCGAGTAGGTAGCTGCACGCATCAGGTTTATTTATATAGCGCCACAACCCAACAGAAGCTTTTCATATAGAGCAGGTCTGGACACATTCCCACCAGCACATCGTGAGGCTTTCTCAATTTAAACAGAAGCTTTAAATAAAAAACAGCTTCAAAACAGCCAAAAATGTGTCCAAAAAGAGGACGTGGCTGTAAAACACTGAGATAATCTATTAAATCTATTTTGAGCAATTATGAGCATCTTAGTTCACTCAGATTTTTCTCTAAACTTAGACATCGCAGGAAGCTTATCTGATATAACTTTGAAAGGGTCAGTTATCGTTGCATAAGACCAGCTGCACGACAGAGTTATCAGATATCAGGTGAGATTATTACAGTCTCGTCTTTCTTCTTGTCTCTTGGCTCTGTAGTAAGACCCTCTACAGGTAGTCAAGTACCGCTTAGACATTCATAAACTGGATTGTTTTCTATTCTGTGGTGAACATACTAATGTGTGCAGTTTGCTGAAGTGTCAACACAGCTCAAACTATCAAGCTATCAACGAACATCCACAGATACAGACATGCTGAACACATAGACACAGTGGAGCTGGATGGAGGCGGGTCTCAGATGTCAGTGTGTTTCATTACAACCGTCCTCGGCTATCGAACCATCACTGTTTGTCAATGTCAGTCGTACCAACGAACACACACTCACACATTTATCATAAATAGTAATACTGACACACTGGTGACTCCAAATTAACACTGTGTCAACAAGTTAATGGTCTCTTCTGGTAAAATGAAATCTATAATTCATTGTAAAGTGTCTGTTATACCACCAAGGTGTGGATTAACTTTAATAAGTGTTTAATAAGCTTCAGCATGGCTTAACCAAAAGGCTTCGGCTACACAAACAACTCTGGATTAAACAGATAAATAGAGGAATTTAACATTTGGTGAGCATGCAAGAGACTTCAGTAAAATACAAAAACAGGCGAAACAAAGTGGGAAGTCAAGATGTCAAAGGATTTTCTTGTACGAAAAGGGAAAACAACACATTCCTGCAATCATACAGCACGGATGGCATCATTAAAATGCTGAGGGAATTTTATTCCTCCATCCAGCCTGCCAAACTGGGGAGACGGTACACCCTGGCAAGCCTCACAGACCTAAGGGCAGGCATCAATGGACACCTCACAGTTCTCAGCTTCATTACCGAAACCAGTCTCCACTCATTAAATTCAGTTTTTGAGCCCATAATCAAATGCTACAGAAAAAGAGCCAGATATGTAAATCCTCAAGCATCCTTCTGTTTCTGAGCCTGACCTGAAACTTATTAGAAATCCTCCTGTGCTTTAACCTGATACAGCTGAAGGTTATGACTGAGCACAGCTTTGATGAGGCCTAAAGGGAGAGAAATACAAATTTCCTTTTGTCTTGACGTGGTGATGTCGTCACAGGAGGAGTTACGACAACCAGTCTGCATCCTTCACAAGAATCAATCATCAAGCCTCCTTTAAAAACCTCAATATGTCGAATGTGTTGTTTGCTTGTCTTGACTGATTAAAGTACATCAAAGCTCCTTTACAACATATGTACCTGCACTGATGTGAAGTATTTGAGGTCCAGTTTGAGAGGAACATCAACTCTGATTGATTTCTGGTAAAGACAATGCTCAAGATGAACTTTCATGGAGAAGAAGACGTTATTGACATGTGTTCATATTCTGTATGAGAATCGATCATAAGTTTTACACCGTGACAAATCAAATACATCAGACGAGATGACCACAGCTGTGTGTGTTTGGTAGCCGTGTTCTTGAAGTCTGGGGCTTTTTCTAGAAACCATGACTCACTGTGAACTTTAATTAAGGTTGATGGACTTATAATTAAATTTAATTATAATGCGGTTTAGAGTGATACATAAAAGGTTGAATTGCCAAATGATGAAATGACTGGACAAAGGCTGATTTAATGGACCCCATTCAAATTTGAATTGTTATGACACAAACACACACACACACACACACACACACAAAGAGGAGCAAGTCTAATTAAGTTAAGAAGAGCAGAGAGATGTAAGCCCCTGTGTGCATAATGCCGACCCTGACTGTGATTTCAGATAGCATGCAGACATCGATCTGCATCGTGTGTTGAACAGGCTGCGTAAAAGGGGCCGTAGAGACGAAGAGACGGTTGGGAGGAAAAGCTGTCCTCCATTCTGGTCAGTGTCCCAGTCTGCTTTCATAATTGATGAGAACAGAACGTGAGACACATTATAGTGAATATTATTCTGTCTCTGTGTGATAAAGATGGAAATCACAGGCTGAGTAATATTAGCGATCCTTTAAAAAATCCTTTCTCCGAAATTAAAATCGCCTGGCGTTAGAAAACCATCAAGCATCAGGAGTAGAGTAATAGAAACAAAGCTGCACCCATACGATCACTACCTTCACCTGGATCCAAAACAAAGCTGCACCCATACGATCACTACCTTCACTTGGATCCAAAACAAAGCTGCACCCATACGATCACTACGTTCACCTGGATCCAAAACAAAGCTGCACCCATACGATCACCTGGATCCAAAACAAAGCTGCACCCATACAATCACTACGTTCACCTGGATCCAAAACGAAGCTGCACCCATACGATCACTACCTTCACCTGGATCCAAAACGAAGCTGCACCCATACGATCACTACGTTCACCTGGATCCAAAACGAAGCTGCACCCATACGATCACTACGTTCACCTGGATCCAAAACGAAGCTGCACCCATACGATCACTACCTTCACCTGGATCCAAAACGAAGCTGCACCCATACGATCACTACCTTCACCTGGATCCAAAACAAAGCTGCACCCATACGATCACTACCTTCACCTGGATCCAAAACAAAGCTGCACCCATACGATCACTACGTTCACCTGGATCCAAGACAAAGCTGCACCCATACGATCACTACGTTCACCTGGATCCAAAACAAAGCTGCACCCATACGATCGCTACCTTCACCTGGATCCAAAACAAAGCTGCACCCATACGATCGCTACCTTCACCTGGATCCAAGACAAAGCTGCACCCATACGATCACTACCTTCACCTGGATCCAAAACAAAGCTGCACCCATACGATCACTACGTTCACCTGGATCCAAAACAAAGCTGCACCCATACGATCACTACGTTCACCTGGATCCAAAACAAAGCTGCACCCATACGATCACTACCTTCACCTGGATCCAAAACAAAGCTGCACCCATACGATCACTACGTTCACCTGGATCCAAAACAAAGCTGCACCCATACGATCACTACGTTCACCTGGATCCAAAACAAAGCTGCACCCATACGATCACTACCTTCACCTGGATCCAAAACAAAGCTGCACCCATACGATCACTACGATCACCTGGATCTAAAACAAAGCTGCACCCATACGATCACTACCTTCACCTGGATCCAAAACAAAGCTGCACCCATACGATCACTACGTTCACCTGGATCCAAAACAAAGCTGCACCCATACGATCACTACGTTCACCTGGATCCAAAACAAAGCTGCACCCATACAATCACCTGGATCCATAACAACGCTGCACCCATACGATCACTACCTTCACCTGGATCCAATTAAGCTTTAAATTCAATCTGTAATATGATGACATAGATCAGAACGATGAGAGTGGAGTCATTATAGAAATACATCACACGATTATTACGAATCCCAAACGAAATGCCAGAAATGTCTTCAGAGTTTATTATACGAGTCTCCTGATTTAACAGACACACACAGACACATACAGACACACACACAGACACACACACAGACACATACAGACAGACACACACATACAGACACATACAGACACACATACAGACACAAACCTACAGACACACATACAGACACACATACAGACACACACACAGACACACATACAGACACACATACAGACACACATATACATGATAAATCAGCATCTTGAATTATAGCGTTGGTTACCAACTCTGACTAGATAACAGTGATGAATATTGGTGTCACATCCGCTCAGCTGGAGTCAGTGAACACAGACAGTTTAATGGAGAAGTTAATGTATGAAGGGTTTATCTTTAACGTGTGTGTGTGTGTGTGTGTGTGAGACTGTGTTTTCTGCCTCTCTGCCACATGGCTGACACGGTGTTGACTCAAGACTATACACATGGAGCTGGAGCATTAACAGGATTTATGTGCAGGGCTCAAAATAAATTTGGTACTTTTTCATCATATTTGACTTTGACAACCAAATTTGTGATATTGATTCAGCAATCTGCAAACTGACTTGACAACGATCAGGACAGAAAACTGAAACAAAAGATGCTATCGTAGCTCGTTAGTGTTGTTGCACCATCAGGTTTTATTTAATGCTCCACCTCTTAAAAAGGTGTGTTTGTTATGAGACAGAAGTCAATGTCCCTGAATGGAGTGTGTGAACTTATTGTCCCATCAGTGACTAAGATGTGTGTGTGTGTGTGTGTGTGTGTGTGTGTGTCACTTACTAAGAACAAGAACCCCGTGGCGAAGTGACTGAGCACGGTTGGGTTCCACAGTGACGTTCAGCATGGTAGGATTGCCGCCAATGATGCAGACGCGGTTGTCTTGCTCTGCCTCGCGGAACATTCGCAGCAGTTGATTGGCTATGACACCGTTCAGCGCCGATATGGCCACCATGGGCACCACGAAGGACAGAAATGCGTTTACCTGTTGACACACAGGTGAAGTCGTATGAAGAATGTTACAAACCTGGTCAGATTATTTCTCCTAATGAAAACATAGTGACTCTAACAATTTAAGAAACACCCAAACACTTGATGAAATTACACTATAAGAGTGATAAAATGGATCAAATTCAGAATGGAAAGCACGGAAATCATTTTCTTCATAGTGTGCTGAGAATTAATGAGTGAGAGCAGAAAGGATAAAAGAAGAAATGGATGAGGTGCAGTGAGACATCATTTATGACAGTAGATCGACTTATAAGAGCTGCTGTGTGACTGTGGAGCATAAATGTGAACAATGAGAGAGGCTGGAGAAGAGGGGAACCATGCAGGGTGGTGTGTAGTGCTAATTTGTACAGATATTTGGTTAATCAGTGTAACCTACAACGTTCCCTCTACACCTACTACACACACACACACACACACACACACGGCTGTAGCACTGTTTTCCATGGGATAATCTTGGATGAAAAATGTTAATGGTTTTAATGAACAGACTGACTGACTTCCTCTGCCTCCCACCACTCTACTGCCACATTGATGATTGATTAAAGTTGAAAAGGAGAGCAGCAAGCAAACCAGAGTGAGATGAAACCTCAGCTTGGGTGCAAAAAAAAGCAGCGAGAAATTGCCAGAACTGAATAAGTTTTTGCACTTCTTGTCATTTTCTGTGGGAACTGTAAGGTATCGTCCTCACCACCGATAACAGTAACAGATGATTGTAATAACTCATCACTGAGTGTCAAAAACAGAATCACAGGTATAAGTTACAGCGTCATACATACATCTTGAGTTAACATGTTCATTACCTCATAACGTATTGATCATTAGATATGTCAGTCACAAGTTTGGACTCAGTTCATCAGTCTGTCTGTCTGCGGACTCTCAGGGAGATTCAGGTGAAATCCACATAAACAACCCAGGTGAGCATTTCCAGACAGGTAGCTCGCAGGTAGCTGAATGCTGCTGAGTGTTAATGCCAGAAGCTGTACTTTGATTTTATTTTTGTCATCTTCACGTTCTGGTAGTTGTGAATACAGTGTGTGTGTGTGTGTGTGTGTAATTTGGAGGTGTAGTTTTTTGTGTCAGAAGTTAAAGTTACAGCTCAGACTGCTCAGTATTTGTCCTGATTGCCTTCCAACATTAAGACTGAGGTCCTTGTGATTTCACCTCACTGACTTTAAGACGTGATGCTCTGTTCAGGCTCTGTTCATCGTGTTGGTGCAGCGACCAGCTCAAGCAGCACAGTTTGGTATTTTTCTGATGTTGAAGCCTGTCGGTGTCTAGTGTCTAAAGCTTAGAGGAACATCTGTTGGTATTTTTATTGGGTTTTAGATGTTGTTCTCACTGCTGCTTCAGTGATTTTGCAAACAAGAACTAAACAGCTTAATCAACATTTTTATGATTTATTCCTGCCGTCATTTGCTGTTTATAAAAAACCACACACCATCTGCTGCTCTGCACTATCCAGACAACAATGTGATTTCCTGAAAAAGTGTCTTCCATTTGTTGAGCGATTGTCGTCATGCTTCATTGTGATTGGTTCAGCAGTTTCAGAGTT
The DNA here is from genome assembly GCA_036937835.1 of Pampus argenteus. Lineage (NCBI taxonomy): Eukaryota > Metazoa > Chordata > Actinopteri > Scombriformes > Stromateidae > Pampus > Pampus argenteus. Next base: position 1,135,134 of record CM072864.1, on the reverse strand, counting down.
ATGAGAGCAGTTATGTGACTGGCTGAGAGAGTATTTATTACTACACCGCACGTCTATAACCCTCTTCACCCATCCCTGCTGCCCTTTGCTCTGCTGCACCGACATGAACCTAAATAACAGGTGTGCTTGGAGACGCCTACATAACCTGCGCAGACCTAGCAGCGAGCTCTCGGCGTTAAATATTATATAGGTGTCCAGGTGTGCTCTCAGGTCGTGTTTAGTGCAGTCTTACTTCACCACTTTCAAAGTAAATATGTCTGGAAGCTCAGTTTCTGAATCCTGTGTGTCTTACAAAGTCAGATTTCATTTTCAAACAGACTCCAAGTCAACATCAAGGATATTATTCTTAATACAACACTGGACTTGATATAGATCCATGATTCTCATTGAAATAAATGTCTGTTAAATCACCATCTATTGCAGCTGAATGAGGTCACGCTGTGGTGATTGAGGCTATGACCCACTGATGAAAGTATTATGATGCATTATGTATTATGACTCGTCTTTTCTGGCTCAAACATGCAGTTTACAGTATTTAATGCTGTGTGCCATCATTAACCTGTCACCTGGCAACCTCAGCCACAAGCATTGGTTTGTCTGTGATGTGAAGGTCATTTGCATCATTTATGTGACCTCCTGACCTCTGATTTCACCACACTAGTGTTTCAGCAGAAGGGCCACAATTAACTATGGTAGGTGTTTAATGGTTTCTGTTAAGATGTGGCTCCTGGTCACATTATCAGATCATCATCAGATTTTACCAAAGTTTCAAAACGAGAATCAATGTTTATCACAGTTTACCTTCATATAAAATGTTTGTGGATTTTACTTCCTGCACTGATCTTGATGAGTCAAATTAATCAATTAGCCACCAACCATTTGCTGTTTTATACAAACTCTTGTCCTTAAAATACATTGTGCAGTTTAAATTTCATCTTCGTCACATGGAGACGCCAGAGAAACCAGATCGCTGTTATTAATCCCTACTAGACCCTTCATAATGAAGGAACGTGTCTCTCAGTACAGTGGTCCATGATACACACATAATACTAGTAAGAAGATCAGTTCATTGTTGGTTTGGCTCTGCACATCAGATTTGTTGACAATAAGAAAAACAGACATTTCCTTTAAGTGATCGGGCCCCGAAGTACCAATTATGATTTATTATCTGTGCAGATAAGACATATGCTCTGCTCAGATTATATTATATAAAGAGCCTGCAACAAAAAACATGATTTGACTGTGAAGGGGGAATAACGTGTTTTTCCCTCTTCTGTCGGGTTCATCCCAAACCAGCTGGATGGGTTTCAGTCTGCAGACTGTCCCGGCCGTCTCCTTCTTTTTTCCTGAGGTAGTTCTGGCATAGCTTGGACTTGTGTTTTGGGTCATTACCATGAACCGAAGATTTGAAATTTTGACCCATCAGTCCATAAAACCTTCTTCCAGTCTCCAGTAGTCCGATGGTGGTGTTTCATGTCCCAGGAGAGCCTCTTTGTCTTATTGTGACAACTCGTCCTGTCAAACCTGCAGCTCCAAGTCTTCACAGTTGAACTGAGACTTGCTTACTACGACCACTATTAAGCTGTGCCAGAAGCTGTTGTCCTGTTAAAACTTTTCCCCCAGACACAGCAGAGTTTCCCCTAGTTTCTGAGGGCCTTTTGATGCTGAAGAGACTTTAACTTTCTTTGCAGTTTCCCTGTAGGAAAGACCTACATTCCTCAGTGTTATGTTGTTAAATGCCTTTTTCTGCCGATCTTTCTGCAGTACAGGACCGTTCACCTGGTGCTCATGAGGATCTGGTACCTCAGTGTGTTATGCAGACAGGTGGGGTTGTAAGTAATCAAGAAAAGTTGGAACACCTGTAGGATTCAGTAGCAGCAGCTTTTACGGCTGATTCAAGCTTCATTGCTGCAGAACAGCTTTAAGTTGTTAACCCTTCGTGTTCCCTGAAGAGACCTTTTTGTATAATTCTGAAATGCAGATTATTTTTCAGTTTTGGGTAACCAAACCTTTTTTTAAGCTAAGCATCAAGCTATTCATTGGACTTGCACGACTTGAATTGCAAATAAATTCGGGTGCTGTAAAACTTTTGACCGGTAGTGTGTCTGTCTAAACTTTCACCTTGAATATTCATTAAAGGCTAATTGGAGATAAAAAACAGACCTTCTACTTTACTTGTAAGTGCTCAAATTGAAACACTGGAACTAATGCACCACCTTAAGAACCTGGATGACCCTGAACACTATGCACACACACACACACACACACACACACACACACACGCACACAGCCGGCAGCTGCTGCTTTTCTATACGGATTAGAGCATGAGGGATTCATACTGAATAATGGCTGATTAACACAGTGGGGGCAGAGCATGCAGGCCAGCGTCGCTCCTTTGATGAGATGTCAGTTAATGATGCGGCTCCAGACCAAACAATGACTGGAGAAGAAGGCAAACAACCTCTACTTTCTTGCCTCAGCATTCATGACCTTTTCAAGCTGTTTAATATGCACTTAATGTATATGACAAAAGGGATAATCACAGTCAAGATGGCAAACACATATAACACTAATAAAAACAGTAAGAGGGTGAAGCCCCGTCATCTTCCTCCTCCTCATACGCTGTGTTTTGATCATTGTGCTTCACACCCTCTTTAGATGTCGCCCACGCACAGCTCAGCTTTCACCCTCGATCAGTTTGACGACTCTCACTGGAGACGCGGGATGTTCGGTCGGTGTGAACAGGTCTTGCTTTCATGTCTGTGAGCTGTCAGTACGGATAAAGCAGTGTTAATATTTATCTATCTGTCTTAAATGTGAATACTCTGAGGTAACGATGGCCTTTTCCAGCAGACTCCGAGTCTGTATGTTGTAAATATAAGCACAGTGAACTTCACGTTAAATAAGTAAATTAAATATTGACTACTGAGCAAACACAGTGTGGATACATGAAATATAGCAATAACAGCAAATGTAACCTCAGAGTACATTTAGATAGAAGAGACAAATCAGTCTCTTTTTTGGGGGCTTTTTTGCATCAGTGGGGGAAGACCGGAAACGGGGAGATCAGGGTAAAACATGCAACAAAGGTCCTTTTAGCAAACCTATAGCTGGAATATTGTTTGGTGAGAATAAGCACAGTGCAGGTAAACGTGTGTTTCTGTCTGAACAGTGACCATCAAACAGCCTCAGCTGTAGCTTCTCTTCCCAGCGCAGGTAATGTTAAAATCAGAATAAGTCCCGAGTAACTGGAAAATATACTGATCACAATGTCTTTAAGTAACAAAACTTCTGTTCATGTCTGTGTAAAAAAGCAAAGATGTTGTCCGACATGTTTTAAAACTCTCAGTATTGACATTAGTTTTCATGGTCACACCGAACCCAGTGAACCCTGTGAGGCAACGTGCTGCTGCTCATTCATCACTCATGTTGTTGACGACTCGAGCTGCTGCTTACGTCTTAGACAACTGATTTACTGGTTTGTACAACATTCAAATGTCTTTCTCTCCATAAATCCAGAAGTCTAAAAGTATAATTCTGGGTTTTTATCTACATCTACACTCATATTCATTTACACTAAATGATTGATACTGTTTCTGAGTCTCTGTATGTCGTTTTGTCTGTAACCATCCAGTCACATTATCTCTGGATGTATTGTCATTGCACCATAATGCAGTTTGAGTGAAGGCAGCCATTTGAGTCTGAAGGACATGCTCTGCATTCCTCACAAACGTTTTTATACTCTTCGCTTACATCGTTCAACCTGGACTTTTTTAAACAAGACCTTCACAGTTACATCATATCAGCAAGAAATGAAACGTCTCACTTCTACCAAACAGGAAGAAAAGGAAGAAAACAAAGACAATTTACCCAAAAAGACACACCCTTTTAATGGAAACCTCTCAGACACTGCATCTGCTGCCGTTTTACCAGATAGATATACAGCTCAAGTGTCACATTACACCCAAAGTTTAGATTTTACTCAACAATATTCAGGTACGAGACCAAAAACAGTTGCAGAGCTATTAGCAAAACTAGTTTTATCCTCTTTTTCTAATCAAGGCGATGTTTCGTTTGACAAGTTTGAGAGAGAAAAAGCAACCTGTAACCTGTATCCTTTAAGTAAAAAAATATACATATAAAAACCACAGGATGGCCTGAAAAGAGCTAGAAAATCCAGATTACAACTACAATATTAATATAACAATTAATATATATATATATATATTAATATATCAATTAATCCACAATTAGATGCCAAAGAGAAGCTAAAATATTCTATAAAACAATCCCAAAACTTACATCTTCAATCAGGTCTCTACACATCACCAGGAAAATGCTTTCATCAGGTGTGGAGGGACATCTATATCACATCTCAACAAGTCAAAACTAATTTTTTTTCTAATAGAAAAATGCATATTTATGAGGAGTTTCTGACCTCCCGGCTTGCTGCGGAGCAGTTTTTATATGATGCGATACACCTGCTAATGGTTTCACACTATTCACTGATCTACAGGTGGCTGTAATGTGCCACGAAACACAGCAAAGCTCCCATAAAGGCAGCGAGGAAGGTGTTAATGTACCAGCAGCAGGTAGGCTCCTCTATTATGTGGCAACCACATTCAGGATAATATAAAATGCTCCTGCTTGTCTTTATGCTTATCTTGTTTCTTTATTATCACTTATATAGGATATATATAAAATATATAACATATATATATATAAATGAACTGGTATATTTGTAAAAGAACAAACAAACTGCACTTAAAGTTTTTGTTGATAAGAAACACGTTTGTTGTATCGGCAGGATTTACACCATCACAGCTGATCTCTCAGGCTGCAGGCTGTAGTCAGTCACGCAGCGCTACGTCACACGTCTCTGCTCTGATTGGTTGTAGAGGCATTTTAGTCTGAACCTGTTGATAACGTCTTTTGGAAATTAACTGATTCCAGATTTATAAGCATTTGCAAATTAGTCTGATGAGGCTACAAATAAGCGTCGAAGCAGACTTGGTGTTTTCAAACGCTGCAGTTCTTATAGTTGAAGCTATCAATGTGACGTAGCAGCAGCACCTCAGAGTGGTTTTATATTAGCCAGCCAACATCTTTCAGACGCTTGAAGCAGCTCGGGCCTCATGTCTTTCATTCACTGAGTGAGTCCGTTTCTTCTGGCTTGAAATGACACTTTTCTATCTTGTTCTGTGTCAAACATGTTACGGCTGGATTCCCAGTCACGGCTTACTGGGACACTTTAAAGGAACAGAGCCGTCATTTATGTTACAGGTTTCACATGTGATTCACCTACAAGGTGAGAGAGGTCTACAGGTAAAAGTTAAAGGAACGCTTCACCAATTTTTACAAAGAAGAATAATACAGCCTGTGGAGACAGTTGTCTGTGGCTCTGGATTGTAAACGATGAGAAAATAAACCCTGGTGAGTAAAAGATGCTGAAAATCAAGATAATTCGGCCTCTGCTACTTTGACTTAAAGTTTCTCAGATTTCTTGGGAAGTGCAACACAAATTGGCTGGACTACATCTTTAAAACCAATTAACCTCATAACGTTGTTACGGATCACTCGTGCTTTTCTTTGATTTGTGTTTCTTTTTCCTGCTTCTCTCTATAAATATCTTAAGTCTTGGCTGGTGACTGAGAAGGAGATGTGAGGGTGTGAAACGTAGCCATAAGAGGAATGAACAACAAGTAACAAGAGGAAAACACCAACTGTGCACAGAAAGACTAACGAGCCAATGAGGTGCAGCCGTGGAGGCAGCAGGTCAGGGCTGATGAAGTCAAGGTCAGGTAACAGGTGAGGCTTTTAATGAGGCGTGGACAGGAAGGGCATGATTGATTCTCAAGAAAAGAGAAAATCAGTTTGAATTCACATCTTAAAATCTGAAATATCCTGATAAATAAAATTTGAGTGTTTTCACATTCCCACAGCATCACAACGCACGCTGTGGAACTGCCCTTTAATTAACTCATTAGAGTTATTACCCTTGATTAACTAATTGTTTACAACCAGTCGGGAACCTGTTCATCTTTTCCTCCTGCACGCTGCTCTTATAATTTCTGTGACCTGGTTCTTCATATTTAAATAAACATCTATTTTACTTTCAGCAGGGAATAATCCAAATATTTAGAATCACATACAGACATAGATACGGGGGGGGGGATTAGGGTTAGGGTTAGGGGGGGGACAGCGAGTCTAAAAAAACACCAACAATAGTAACAATAGTAGATACACGTGCAGCGCTGTGGATGGTATAGTTTTGTAACTATTACTCTTTGCAATAATTCACTATTGAGGAAACTCTGACATTCAACCATCAACCATCAGGACGTTTCCTCAGAGGAGGAAGTCGGTGAGGAGCCGAGGAAGAGGCTCCGGGAGGGGAAATAATGAGGGAGGAAGCAGACAAGAGTCAGTGAGTAGACGGTAACGTCAGACTCAACTGACACCCAACCAGAATCAACATGGCCCCACCTACCTGCCTGGTGTCATCTCTACATATGGCCCTTCACACAGGATACCAGGACCTACACAGTGTCATCTGACTGTCCTGTAGCCAGATTTTACTCTCCAGAGAGGAGAGGATTCGTTCAAAATGTTGATACAATCATCAATTTATATGTGCTCATAACAATAAGATTAATAAGTAGCAGTGAATGAGCTTGTCAGGGGATTAAGGAACCAGAGAAGAAGACTGTAGGCACTGAAATGAGCACCTCTACCTTCTCTAAAAATAGGAATCACTTCAACAAGGCTGTTGTAACGTTTAAAGACAGTAATCTAAAATCCCCCGCCTTGTTCCAGAGCTGCCAAACAGGGGCCTCAATGAGTTAACAATTCATAAATCTTTCACAAAGTCTCTATAAACTATCAAAGTTTGTGTTAACATAGAGCAAAAGAGCACAGAGGCTCCAACTAGTTTCCAACTAGAAATATTTCCAGTCCAGTTATGTGTTATGTTATAATTCATCATGCTGTTTGTGCCAGAGTTTACATACATGCAACACGTTAGTGAGGGTCGGGTGTAAATGTTCCCTGTAAGCTGCATTTGTCCCTCTGATTTCAGCTACTGCTGCTGTGAGGATGTTAACACACTGTGATCCACACTGGACCGCTTCATCTGAAGAAGAAAACAAGCAGATACTGAATTTACTGCAGCCAGGAAGGAGGTTCACAAGAAGACCCAGTCACTGCATAGCTTCATGTATGTAAGGTTGAATTATTATTAATTTATTATTATTAAGTTATTATAAGGTTTATTTACTCGTTAGACAGTCATCTGCTTTGGACTGATAAGTAGTCAGGGGTTGAAACAATGAACAAGGCCACATCACAGCTTGTTTTTTCAAGAGAGAAAAGAATCAACCACGTTCATTTCAGTAAACTGTACCTGTGTAACCAACATCTGCTGCCCGCTCCAACACATATACTACATGATGCTGTACGTCGGCTGCATGTTTGTGGGAAATGTGCTGCACCGCCTCATAACTAAAATAAGGGTTTGGTTTTGGCACAAATCAAGAGGAAGCTGATGCTTTTCCAATTTAATTTCAGCTAAAGTGTCCAGAACCTCAGGCAGGTGGTGAAATGAGTAGAAAGGTTAGTGGGAAAATCACCTGCAACATGCTCACCTCAGGAAACCAAGAGTTCATTTGAGGTTTAAGCTTCATTTGGTCATCTTACATCCACAGCAGCGAGATAGAAGCTACCAACCCTGAGGACCAGAGGACTAGTCTCATTAAGGTACACAACGTGTTCGTCATTCCTTATAATGATTATCTCACTAAATCAAATAATCAAATAAAAAATGTTACGCATTGCACAGAAATAAAACAGACAATTTGGTGTTATGAGAATTCACATGTATTAATAAAGGGGTTTGTACAAATATATCGAGGAAGAGAAAACACAATAATCAAGAGAGGATGTTTCTCGTTTTTCAGCTGCAGCCAAACTCTCTCATCCACAGGTCTGACGCATCTGACGGAGAAGCAGGAGGGAATATTAAGGTAAAATATGCACAGTCAAAGTTGTGCAAGATGTATTGGGTCAAACTGAAATTGATTAATATCTCTCCAAAAACAGAAAAAAAAATTGCAAGTGCAATCTTTGTTATTGAGTGTGTTGTACCATTTAAACAAGGCAGCAGTTAACCCCTGCATGCCCAGCATTGTGCAGCATGTGTATTTGCAGAAACAAGTTGAAACTCTGCTGTGGACACATGCGGTTTTCTGTATGAAATCAGCATATTCAAATTTAGTGTGGTTTATGCAGATGTAGTTGCAGACTGTTTTAGTACAATTTCACCCTTCTGCACAAACAGAATGACCCTGTGCAACCAAAGCAGAGACTCCTGCACAGTAGGACACCACTCAGTACAATGACGGCAAACAGACCCACAAGTATACGGGCGGAGGTAAGTGCACACACCAGTTCCAGCTAAACACACAGCATGTGAAACGTAAATGTACTGGAAATGTCTGAGCTGACTGTCAACTGCAGTGAGATAACTTCCCTTTCAGTTTGCTCATATCCTGTAGCCTTGAAGAAATGAAAAACAAATCCTCTCTTGCTCAGCTAATCCTTTAGCCTCTGTCACTTACTCCACCTTCCGTTTGGTAGATAATTTACTTGCACAAGTTCAGGAGTTTTTAAGCACTTTTCCTTCCTATAGTAGGAAAACCATAATCAGACTACAGGGCTGTAACTAATGAATATTTCCTCGATTAAATTATTCATAAAATGTCAGCAAATAGTAAAAAATAACCGTCACCAGTTCCTGAGGCCAGCGTGGTGTGTTCAAATGTCTTTTTTCATCGGACTAACAAGTGCAAATCCTCTCTCTCTCTAAAAGTTGCATAAAGTTGTATGAAAATATTGTGGCTAGTTCAACAAGCTTTGGTGCGGGACGTGTGTCCATGTTTATGAGTTAGCGAGATAAGAAAACTTGTTGTTTAGTCTGGATAAATCAGACTTTGGTTGGTTTTCCTCCTTGGTACAATTTGTTTTGACAGATCTGAACACTGGAAGCAGTTTGTTTGTGGTAGAAGCGTGATCTGACCTACTCTGCAAGCAGATGAGTGAAATCAACAGTTGCTAGCTGCAGAATGAATTGCAATCTGACATGAATTTTGCATAATAATTGCATTTTTGATATTTGCGAAGATAGGAGCTTAATCAGCACCTTCTTTCTGACCAATGAGAAGAGAGAACATTCTCACCTGGATACATTTTTTCTGTGTTAGGGAGCAGACGGTCACACTGAGCCTGATAGCATCCTGCTACACAACACAGACTCAACAATCAACATTAGCATTTCTGCTAAAGTCTCCTTCTTATGTAACTTACAAACACGAACAAACGTCTTGTCCCTAAGTGGTGCCTGAGACAATATTATTTTAAGATAAAGCACAAAATGTCCATTGAAGAACGTAAGGATAGCTGGTCCACCTTAAACACGATCACTCAAGATGTTAATGGCCAATATGTGATTTACAGAGCACATATGTATGCTGTAGCAGAAAGAAACATGCAATCTAATTACTCACAGCACTGCGTACTACGTTTTATTCTGAATAAGTGAGGGAAGTGAAGTCTGACAGTGTTAGTGCACGCTCTTCCTGTTAATCTCCACACGATCAGCCCCATCTGCCCCCTCGCTCACTGCCTCGCCTCCTCATCTCCCCCTTTCACTGTTCACACACACACACACACACACACGCACACACACACACACACACCATGTCATTCTCTGTTGTGAAAACAGCCAGAGTGTTTGGAGACCCGCAGCAGCAGCAGGGCGCCTACTGAATCAGCTTGCAGTGCATCCCACATGCACACATACACAGTGGAGTACATTCATAAACAAACATCCATAAATGTTATGAGAGCAATTTGATTATTTCCTCTTTGCCATTGCAGCCCTAGTGTACGTCAAATTATGTCCCCAGACTCAACTGTCCCAAAGAATATATTGCTCTTGTCTTTACATCAAGTGGAAAAAATAACATCTTATGTGATTCTTTAAAGCACATGACCTCTTGTGTGGGAAAATGTTTCTTCGCTGACAAAAACTATTTGCTGGAGCCTGACTCATGAATGCCAATATAGCCTCAATGAAAGCATCGGAAGATAAGAATTGTTAGCCTTGGCACTGCTTCAGATAGTTATTGTCATGTAGGACTGATGAATAGAGGAGGCAAGAAAACAGAGCGAAAAGAAAATGATGAGACAAACATGGAAGGACAAACAAAAGAAGGAGAATAGACGAGGAAGGAATCGGTGGGAGAGTAAACCCAGACACAGAAGAAACAGCAGATGATCACCGTGAATATAAAAAGAGCTAATGTCAATGTCAAATCCTTCTGCTTTTCTCTCATGCAGAGTCTCTGGAAATCTGCAGCGATTTAGTGACAAAGCATCAACACTTCACCTTAATCATTTCCTATTCTCTCACAACACCAAGACCTCCGCTGGGCTTCGGAGTCAATGCCAAGTATGTGCACTGTAAACAAAGCCACCGAGATCGGCCTAATCGTTTCTGTGACCTATGACACTGAGCTACACTGTTTATGTTGGGGAACAGTGGGGACAAAGGGGCCGGCCTTGAGAAATGAGAAACACGTAGGTGTGGGTTAGGGTTAGGGTTAGGGTTAGGGCTCTTTACATGAAGCTGCACACCTGCTGAACACGGACATGAGGCTGCAACTAATGATTATTTTACTGACTGATGGTTATTTAAGTTGTTCAGATCCAGTGTTGTCAGATGGGATCAACACAAAGCAGCCTAGAAGCTGTCTGGTCATCATTATCCATTAATCTGTTGATTATTTTATTGTTTATTTTATCGATTAGTTGTTTGGTCTAAAATGTCAGAAAATGGTCAATTTCTTTTTCATGTTTCAGGAAACAGGAAGACGGTAAAACTAACAAATTATTTTTTACTGTTATCGTGAACGGAATAAGTTGGCTGTATAACTCACCTGAGTTCACACCAGGCTACAGGTTAACAAGTTAACCATTAGCTTCAGCTAGCTAGCGTGAGGTACAGATATACATAGCCAATTTTCACTATAAATATCTCGCACTAGCTAGATGATGCTAACTTGTCATAGCTACAAATAGCTTGTACTAACTGTTAGCATTAGTTTGCTAGCTATAAATAATTCACGCAAACATGCTAACAGTCAGTGCTAACTCACGCTAGCTGGCTGCAGCTAACAGTCAACTAGCTACCTAGCGTAACCTAACGTGAGCTACATTAACTGACGGCTAGCTCACTCCAGCTATGGCCATTGCATAACATCACATGACATAATAAATATTAATATAGTGAATAAATGAATCTAAATTATTTTCTGTTTATAAATGATAGCATGTTTGTGGTGTCTGCAGAAGTCTCCACGACGGCCGGCGGGTGAATTTAACGTCACTAGAAACATCAGACATCTTGTCATGTTCAGACAGACGTCTCATCTTCCATCTTAATCCAGTCAATGCAGTTTGCAACAAATGAGACTCTTCTCTGAATGCTACATTTTAAAAGCGGCCAATCTGCTGAAATCACGACCCATCAAGTTTCACAAGTAAAAGATAACAACTACTGGCAGGATGTGGTTTGCCAATTATATCCTGCCAGTAGTTACTGTTGGATGATTTGTGTCTTTGCATTTGACCAACATGAATCCCATAAATGTTTCTCTCATGCAGTATTATGAACACACGCCTACAGTAAGCATCACTTTCAGGATAGAAATGACGTCACATCTTTGTGGAGGTAGCAGGAAATACGATCCATCACGAGTTAACACAGTAAACCTGTTAACGTGTGATTTTGTGTGACAATATTGATACTATAATACTGATCATGTTTTATTAGTATTGGTTCATGTTTCATGGTTCAATTTTAGACCACCATCTTTGGATTAGGAAACATTTGGTGAATGGGCTTAAAGTCTGTTGCAGCAGAGGAAGCTGGAGGAGGAGCAGCTTCTGGAAATAAAACGACCTTTTAGGTTCTGAGAAACAAAATATGATGATATGAATATTAGAAAGAGGAAAAGGAAGCAAAAGAAACACATGTTCACGTTTGAGAAGCTGGGACAGGGTTAGGGTTATCTTTGTCAGTTTTACTTGACCAATGGCTTCAGTGGTTCATCATATTCTGGACTAATCCAGAAACATAAGCAGTACCTGAGCCAGCCAGCGTCACACCTGTGGGACGCCGCATGCATGTTGGATCACCTTTCAATCAGTTCACATGCGAGCATCGTTTTTGATTCATTTTTGTTTGTGGGAAGACTTTTTATTTCCTGAAAGAAACCAACCAGCAATGAAGTGGATTACTGACAACCTGCTGGCGACATTCATTTTAATGTACTGAACATTTCTCACTGAGTTATCAGACATCCACAAACACGCAGCTTGGAGACGTAAAACCGTATTTTATAAATCACACCAGCGCGCATTTACGACAGTAAAAAGAAGGATTTCACCTCTAACAGACAGCTCACGTGTAAATGATGGCTCCATGGTTATATTTCATCTAATCCTCTCAGGTGCGTAAAAGCAGCTGTCTACACACCTGCGCGTAAAGCTTCCACACTTCTCTGAAACCCACCTGAAGCACAGTCTTCATGGTGACCGGGGTGACGATGGCGGTGCAGATCTTCTCTCCTTTGCGCACCGCCTGGCCCATGATGAAGAGCATCGGCGTGGCGAGCGCGAAGGACGCGAGCCACATGGCACTGATGAGCTTCTTGGTGCGGCTGCGGGACATGATGCTCTTGGCTTTGAACGGGTGGCAGATGGCCATGTACCGCTCCACGCTCAGGCTGGCGATGTTGAGCGCGGTGGCATAAGAGCAGCTGTCCCGGAGGAAGTAGTAACCCCTGCACACGGCGTCCCCGAACACCCACGGGTGGTGGAACCAGATGAAGTTGTAGAGCTCGATGGGCATGGAGAGGACGAGGATCAGCAGGTCGGACACGGCGAGGCTGGCCAGGTGGTAGTGGACGGTGCTCTGGAGGTTCTGGAGGGTCTTTTTGGTCAGCAGGGTGTAGAGGGTGATGGAGTTCCCCAGAGAGCCCACAGCGAACAGAGCCACGTAGATAACTGTGACTATCACCTTGGAGTAAACGTCCGTGTTGACTTCCAGGTCTTCCTCCTCTGGTTTGGGAGCTGCGGAGCTGTTTTCAAATGGAAAGAGTGAATTATTCCCAAAGAGTCTCTGCGCCAGCGCGCCGAAGCCGGACAAGTCGCGCCCCGTTAGGTTTAAATCCATGATGCCGTTGTGTGTGGACGTGTATGAGGGGTGAGTGTGGTTGTGGGGACTGGGGGGGACATGAGTTATTTCTCACTTGCACATCAAACGGAGTGAAACGGCTTCAGTGTCTGAAAGTCGGAGGAGAGCAGCCTTTATATTTGGCTCTACAGGAGGCTGCTCGCCATTGGCGCAGCTGCGATGACGCACAGCCATTCACGGCTTTGTCCGTTCAGGTTTCACCTTGGAAACCAAAAATAACACGTCGAAAAATCACAAGCGTTCAATTTCACCTTCTGAGAGACTTTTTAAAAAACAATGTATGTTTTGTATGTATCCTTGACAGCAAAAACTCCACACACACACACACACACACACACACATACACACGCACGCACACACACACACGCACACACACACCGTGCGCCAGGCTCCTTTCTTTTCTCTCACAGCAGTGCAAAGAAATGATGTTTGGCTAAAGCTGGAGCTCCACTATATTATATCACTATAATATATATATTACAATATACATTATATATGATTGTGATTCAGTCTCACTGTTCAGAAATTTTGGCATAATACACACACACACACACACACACACACACACACACAGAGCAAAGTGGTGCATCTAATGTTCTTTTATACGTATCATTTGGAGCACATTATTAAAAATGTGCACGTGTTTCATGACACATGTATATTAAAACATGCGTGTTCTACATGGCATCAGAACCTGTTGATGATGTTCTTCAGACTGTGAGGAAATGTTCTTCTTCTTAAATAGGAAATCTCTTCATGTGTGTGTGTGACTCATAAAAACATAAAGTATTATTTATAATAACAGCTGGTTTGGTTTGTTTCCAGGAGTCATGGCGGGATAAGTGGATGTAGTACGACTGCAGTACCTTAAATATGATGTTTACTGTGGGACAGTACTGTGTGTCTTCAGTTTCTCCCCTTTCACTTCCCACAGGAGTGTATTATGAATTATATTATAAAAGTATATTCAACACACTGATACTGACTGAATAAAATGATCAATATCTGCTGCTCGTTAGTAATACCAGCTCGTTAGTAATACTACAGAGTCATTACAGACAACTCTTGACTCTATTGCACCTCTGAAAAAGAAGACAATAAAACAGAGGAGGTTAGCACCATGGTATAGCCAGCACACTCGCAAATTAAAGCAAGAGGCACGTAAATCTGAACGTAAATGGCGTGCCTCTAAACTGGAAGAATCTCGCCTAGCCTGGCAAGATAATCTTGCAATTTATAGGAAGGCTCTGCGTAATGCCAGAACAGCCTATTATTCCTCATTAATTGAGGAAAATAAGAACAACCCCAGGTTTCTCTTCAGCACTGTAGCCAGGCTAACAGAGAACCACAGCTCTATTGAGTCATCTATTCCTTTAAGCCTAACTAGTAATGACTTCATGAGCTTCTTTAATGATAAAATAATAAATATTAAAGACAAAATTCATCAACTTTTGCCCTCATCAGGCACTCATCTGATTTCAGATACAGCAAGTTTGGAAATAGCTATAAAATCTGACATATATTTAGACTGCTTTTCTCCCGTCGACATTAAACAAATAACTACAATAATTACTTCATCTAAGTCGTCAACCTGTCTCTTAGACCCCATCCCAACCAGGCTGCTTAAAGATGTACTACCTTTAGTTAGCCCGTCCTTATTAAATATGATTAATCTGTCTTTATTATCAGGATATGTACCACAGTCCTTTAAAATAGCTGTGATTAAGCCTCTTCTTAAAAAACCAACTCTAGATCAAGAGGTTTTAGCCAATTACAGACCGATATCAAACCTTTCTTTCATCTCGAAGGTACTTGAGAAAGCCGTAGCCAACCAACTATGTGACTTTCTCCACACAAACAGTTTATTCGAGGAGTTTCAGTCAGGATTTAGAGTAAATCATAGCACAGAGACCGCACTAGTTAAAGTTACAAACGACCTCCTAATGGCATCAGACAAAGGACTCATCTCTGTACTTGTCCTATTAGATCTTAGTGCCGCATTTGACACCATTGACCATCAGATTCTCTTACAGAGACTGGAATACCAAATTGGCATTAAAGGAACCGCCCTAGGCTGGTTTAAGTCATATTTCCTAGACCGTTCTCAGTTTGTTCATGTTCATGATGTAGCCTCCATGCAAACCAAAGTTTCTCATGGAGTCCCACAAGGTTCTGTATTAGGGCCACTTCTTTTCAGTTTATATATGCTTCCCTTAGGGAACATTATTAGGAATCATTCAATTAACTTTCACTGTTATGCTGATGACACCCAATTATATTTATCGATCAAGCCTGATGAAACCAATCACTTGACTAGACTTCAAGCATGCATTAAGGACATAAAAAATTGGATGACCCACAATTTTCTGAAGCTAAATTCAGAAAAAACTGAAGTTCTCCTAATAGGACCCAAACACCTTAGAAACTATCATTCCAGAGATTTAGCCTTAGATGGGATCACCCTGGCCACCAGCTCCACCGTAAAAAATCTTGGCGTTGTTTTTGATCAAGACTTGTCCTTTAATAACTATATAAAACAACTTTCGAGGACTGCATTCCTCCACTTGCGTAACATTGCCAAAATCAGACGCATCATTTCTCAAGTGGATGCAGAAAAACTAGTCCATGCATTTGTTACTTCTAGGCTGGACTATTGTAACTCTTTACTATCAGGCTGCTCTAATAAGTCTCTTAAGAGTTTGCAGCTGATTCAGAATGCTGCTGCACGCGTTCTGACAGGAACCAAAATCAGAGATCACATCTCTCCCATTTTGGCTTCCTTGCACTGGCTACCTGTTATATCTAGAATAGAATTTAAAATTCTTCTCCTAACTTACAAAGCTCTTCATGGTCAGGCACCATCATATTTAAAAGAGCTCATAGTACCTTACCACCCCACTAGAACATTGCGCTCCCAGGATGGTGGGTTCCTTGTGGTTCCTATAGTGTCTAAAAGTAGATTGGGAGCCAGAGCTTTCAGCTATCAAGCTCCTCTTCTGTGGAATAAACTACCACTCTGTGTTCGGGAGGCAGACACGATCAACACCTTTAAGAGTAGACTTAAGACTTTCCTTTTTGATAAAGCTTATAGTTAGGGCTGGCTCAGGTCATCCCTTAGTTATGCTGCCATAGAACTAGACTGCTGGGGGACTCACATACTCTCTCGCTCTCTCTCATTCTCTCTCTCTCCTTATCTATCCATCTATCTAATCCATCTATCTATCATGTTACTAATTAAACTTCTTCCCCGGAGTTTCTGTGCTCTCTCGCCCAGCAGGTTCTTGTGGACTTTGCCTGCTGCTGTGGTCCTGCGTGGCGTCTACTGCATGTGTTGTCGCCGTATTCATTGTTGCCATATCCCCATTACAGTTTATAGTTATGTAATGATTTGCTGCTACTGTAATAATTCATCATTCATTGTAACCTATTCTTATCATCAACTGTAATTCATTATTATTCATTGTACAATATGTGTGTGTTGATTTGTTCTGTACATGTGACATCATTGCACGTCTGTCCGTCCTGGGAGAGGGATCCCTCCTTTGTGGCTCTTCCTGAGGTTTCTTCCACCTTTTTTCCTGTTAAAAGGTTTTTTGGTGGTCAAGTTTTTCCTCACTCGAATCGAGGGTCTAAGGACAGAGGGTGTCACTCCCTGTACAGATTGTAAAGCCCTCTGAGACAAATGTATTTTGTGATTTTGGGCTATATAAATAAAATTTGATTTGATTTGATTTGATTTGGTAACACCCAGAATCAGAGCCAGCCGCATGCTGGTATACAAACAACGCAACAACAAGTGAGAAATAAATTCTAATATCTATTTACAGCATTATCACATTATCATGGTTATGTTTAAAGTTAAAGTCCTGATCCACTCATAAAATCCACAGTGTTTCTTCTTGTTCCTTTAGTTGGTGCAGAGTTCTTATTCACATTCATCTGTTGAAATAGAAAGTTTATCTGCTTATTAAACATCTAGTTTTAAGAGATGTAATTAAAAATATAATTTGTGACATGTCCTGGTCCAATATTCAACTTCCACATGTGTGAGGTGAAAACGCTGAGGATGAACAGGAGACATGTTGTGTCCAGAAATGACACTTCTGAGATGAAATGTATTTATTTAAGGTAAAGGAAGGATGATGATCTTGGTTTAAAAGCAGTGACTTGAAGCACGATGTGTTTATTAACACTGTTAACATTTAAGTGAACAGTGGTTGTGTTGCGTAAAGCGAACCACACACACGACTCAGGATGTGAAGCTCAGACTCCTGCATGCATTTTAAATAGAACTCTATACACAGCATATTTCAACATTGGGAAAACAATTCATAAAAACAACATGTAACATATAAAAATCATTTCTAGGCGTCTGGTTGACGTGGATCGTCTGGCATATGCTTCATAAACCTTTCAGTACATTCACGGGAAGTTCTGTGTGGGAAAGTTGTTTTTTTTAAATGGAAATATACAGTAAATCATCACCAGCAATATATGTTGATATAAGTCACTATGTTTTACATTGTTTACATTACATCATATGTTTTAGCACATTCAACTTCACTGACCTTTTTTATTCATGTTCCTTTCCTGACATAAACCTTTATATTATATTATATTATATTATATTATATTATAATAATACATGCAGATTCATAATTGATATAAATTGTCTTTTTGAACTTTGATATTAATGAAAAGACATGTCAGTTTTCCTTCAATATGAGTCTGTTTGTTAATATGTTAAAGTCATATTTTTCATTCACAGATTGTCATACATGTTTTTATTAGTGCATCATTAAACACTTCATAGTGCGTCAGCTGCTAACTTGACATCCGACCAGTCACTGCAGTATTTAAGTTGAAATCTTCTCTTTGCCTTCCTCGTTTGGTGAAAACACAGGCTGCTGTTACATGAAACACACCTCGACCGAAATTCGTTTTGTCTGGAGGAGATAATGGGATGGGTATATTCCAGCTGCTGGGCTCTTTACAAGATTACATCATGAAATATAACTGGCAAAATCAATTTATACCCCAGCAGCTGAGCAGACGGCTTGAGCAGCCTGGCTGTGCTCATCTAACTGACCGTGTGGCAAACAATGGGAATTCCTTCGCTTGGTTTTCACCTGACAGCAGCAGTGCAAGATAAATGGCTCTTTGGCCGAGAAACTGAAGATCTGCTATCTAATCTGAATTCCTCATTCGCAGCCATTTCCTTTGCAGCTTAAAGCAAACATGCCCGGCCCAGTACGTATATGCTTAATGCAAAGAAAGGAAAACTAAATGAGCCAAATTACTGACTGGGATTAAACAAGCAGAGGCTGTTTCAGTTGTTCCATTGTTTGTGATGCTGTTAATCACAGCATACATTTATTTATATTTATAATGTATATGCTGAACAAAAGAACAATTAACAATCTGGTCTCTTTAGTGATTTATGTGAGACAGAATAAAAAAAAAAACAGGCTGAGATGATTTCCCACAATGCATCTCGGTAGCATCTTTCATCACACCCTCACTGCCTCCTAAATAATCGCTTCTTTCAAACATCGCACCACGACTTCATAAAGCGAACTTGCTGATGACGCCATCAGGTTTTTTATTTTCAAACTACAAATTACTTTCATAAATACAACATGTTTTGTGGGGAGGAAACGTTTTCGTCCTTATTTAACGTTCCACATCTTAGTTTCTGATCTGTATCTTTGAAACAAACCTCCTCTGATTGAAGGTGTCGGTAACGTTAAGCTGCAAAAATGTCTCAAGATATTTTGTGCAGAATACATCACATCTATATTCATCAAGCGTATAGTCCAAACTGGAAAAATTCTCCTTTATACAAATTTGGTGAGTGTGATGAATAAATAAAGGTAATTCATGGCAGTTTTATAACATGAATAAACAGCATGTCTCTACACAGTTTGTATAGTTTGCATGAACAGTTTGTAGATATCATGTAGATACACAGTATGGATGCAGCTGACTTCAACAGAAGAGACACATAAAGGGCTTTGACTTAAATGCACAGATATTGTTGCATATCTTAATGAGAAGGGAGAACCGTGCCTCCACTGGTCCTGCAGCAAAAACTCATTTCATTTGACACAAGGAACTCTCTAATTGCTTTACCAAGCGAGGCGGCACTTGCACACGTTCACAAACACACCAGACTTATGAAAATTTTTTACATGCTCCACAGAAATGATGCTAATTTTTTCTCTAAAAAGTTTAAATCCCCTCATTAAGAGTAAAGGGCTCTTTAAACAGGGTCAGACTAAGAAAAGAGTCACACTCAAGAGTGATATTTGGTGCACAGGGCACCACATTTCTGTCGGCTTCAAAGTTCATCAAAGCTCAGTCCTTCAAATTCCAATTTTTACAATGTGAAGGTCGAGCTATTTTAATCACTGGAGATGATATCTGGCTGTTTTATTCATTATGTATGCAACGGTTACACGAGTGAAGGCTGTGAAAAGTCACAACATCAAGAAATGCCAGAGTCCAATAATAACCCATTCATTCAGGTTCTACTGGCCATGACACTGACACGGCGCAGCATGCATACGGTCCGCCAGCATCTATTTATCAGCGAGTGGTGGGTGGATGATCGGGGGATAACAATGCACCAAACATCAGGTGGAACCGTGACATTGGGTCATCTATTTATTCATTGTGGAAAACTAAGAATCGGATGAATATTTAGTGTTTCCATCATAAAGGGAAAGTGACACAGAGCACAAAGAATCAAAGAAATACGCTTTAAGCCGATTTAAAACTAAAATGAAGTGAATACAGATACAAATGACTGAGGACACTGAAGGGATTATTCAATACACACAGAGTGATACTTCATCAAGACGTGGCTCTATGGATGATAAAAGAAACGCCTCAACTGCTGCTGGATTCAGATGTCTCAACAACTACTGATTACATGTCCATAGTCCTAAAATGATGAATTTCCTCTTATCCGGTTAAATATCTCATATTTAGTAGATGGACCGACATGCGGTACAGACATCCATGAATTAAAACACTGGTGATCCTTCACTTTCCATCTGGTGCCATCAAGTCAAACTTGTTTTTAAATAATTATCTATAAATAATTTAATTTTGATATCAGCAAAAACAGGATTTACACAATCTTTGGACTTTTTTCATCCTTCAGATTAAATCAAACAGTTGAATGAACGGATGAAACTGTCTGATGCTTTAAAAGAACCGTGAAAGATGTTCTTCTCTTCATCTTCTACGGCGCGCTTAATCTGAGATTTTAGGAAAGTCCGGCGTAAATGTGGACTGGTGGAAAGCTGCTGATATTCCTTCAGCTGCCTTTGTGACATCCACTTGACATTTCAGTATTTTGAAAGGTGCTGCTGATGCATGAATGATTAACCAGGGTGGGCAGGTTCTTCTAAAGAAACGACAAGTACTGCTGAGAGAGCTCCAACAGAGAAAACGCTCCAAATTAGTCCCCTCCTACCCACAGTGCATTTCTGCCTTCACGTTATTGATTTGTCCATCAGTACAGCTGTGTGTGTTCTGAATAGGGTTTTTCATATTTCATACGTGGTGCACAGGGAACACCCTGAGGTTGCGGGCTATTGATTCAAGTGTGCTGTGAAATTGGACGGGACGGAGCAGTCGAAGGAATTGTCAGAAATGTCAGAGTTGGAGCTGAAGCATGTGGGAAGGTCGGGGTTAAAGGTCATTTGTTAATATACACTTTAGCAGTGTTGCTGATACTTTGGCAGGAGATTCTCGAGGTAATTTTGGCAAAACAAATTGATTGGATTGATTCTGTGTGGCACAGGAAATTATGACAGAGGGGCAGAGGTGTCATCAGGGCAGGATGAGGTGAGGACAACAATCTCTACATGTTCCTTCAGTATCTTGACTTAAACCAAACTACATGAATACACACACGCTGCTTGTTTCCCCTCTTCTACTGAGAAAATAATCTGCAAATAAACTGATAATGAAAATAATTAGTTAGAATAATAAAATATTTAACACAATAATGCACCAAAATAGACAAGACTTGCACTTCAAGGTCCAGGAAATGTTGACTTTCATTTTAACTTCTCTCCAACAAATGAAGCGTCTGCTGAAGTGACCATGAAGAATTTAACTGGAGCATCAACCACTGACTTTTAATAAAAACCTCTCAACTCAAACGTCCTCATGCACTTATGAATATGTATCACACACACACACACACACACACCCGTTGGGACTAATTTATCACCATGCCAACTAAATGATGTTGAATAACACACTAAATGTTGTTTAATGAAGAACTAATGTCTCACTGCTGTCTGTGTAGTCGAGTCTTCAGAGTACTACGTATACTGCTACTGTATACTCTATTATACTGATTAATACACAAGATTCATTTAAATTATGCAGCATAAAGAAGACAGAAACAACATATTAGCTACATAAACATACACCAAGAAGCAGGCAGCAATATTTCATTATATTTATTATAGCTTTTACCTAAATGAAGACACATTAGACCAACTACAGGACTCATTTAACTAATGCTTTATTATTTATTAATTTGTAATTTATTACATATTTGAAAGACAAACTGTGGACAAACCTAAATATGTTTTTGTAACCTTGCAGTCTAAAAGTCTTATTAATTAATGGCTTATTCCTGATCAATAAAGCATTAGTACATGATTTATTAACCATTAATAAATAAACCTCATAACATACACTGCACAGCTTTATACTGTAGCTCTCATTTGATAAATGGTATTAAAATTATTCATGCAATTATCCAATCAGCCAATCATGTGGCAGCAGTGTGATGCATAAAATCATCCAGATACGACCAGGAGATTCAACCAGTTATCTCTGTGCTGCCAGACGGGAAGTGTTTCTAAAACTTCTGATCACCTGTGATTTTGCTTTGCATCAGTTTATGAGTCATGCTGTTGCATCGCACCTGTCTCTGTGGCTTTCTCCACGCGGCGTGTTAATGAAGCGACGGCCTCGGTTGTTTGCTTGGTGCTCACAATTATCACGCTTTGGCCTCATGAGAGTCATTTTGTATATTTGAATGTACAGCATGTATGTAATTACACAGACCTTTCAGGCTGCTTGTGTGTTGTGGAGGAGAAGGATGATTATACCATCAAGCTGCTCAGTGAATTAACACCTGTGTGAGTTCTGTTAATGTACACGTTGGCAGTGTTGATATATTTCTGGACCTTGAAGTTATAAAGGTGAAGCAATTTATGCTAGCAACACAACTCAATACGGGAAACAAACATTTCAATCAAGCCAATCTCTTACTCTGCATACAAATAACACAACTTCACACTTTGAGATTCTGTGTAGTGCATCAGTGCACGTCCACGAGACACGTTTCTGTCTGCAACAGCAAACCGAATGGCTGCCTTTCCTGTTATTCTCGGTGGAAAATGCAATATTTCAGCATTAAAATGTGGTTTGATAAAATTTCTAGATAGAAATGTGTGGTGAATCAGTGAATGTATGGTGATGATGTCCTTTCAGGCTTCCTACCGTTGCTATGGTGGTTGCTATGGACGCTGCTTCGTAGTTATCGGACCTGTTGTGTTATTTGTGTTATTTTATTTTGTTTAATGATGTTTTTTCAATAAAAAAAATTACGATTTTAGAGTGACGACTTGAATTTGAAACTCGAATCTAAACGTCTCTGAGAGAAAAGACGTTTTATAGACTGTAAAATGAATACATTTTATATTTCCAAGAACACGTGGCTGAGGATATTTAATATCAGTTAATATGAGTCGCTTCATCCAATAAAGCACTCCAATATCGTGAACGGTGTATGCACTGCACGCAGCATGTAACGTCGTGCTATATTTACATTAACTGAAGAGACGGGTTTGGGGTAATGACTTCTTCTGAGGCGAGGAGCAGGAAGTGTTGACATTAAACACACTGGCACATAACAATCCTGAGCCGAGGAGGTTTCTACCTCTCTGTATTTAGACTTTCAGGCTGTAGCCACGGAGGGAAACTGGAATAATGGAAAGCTTTATTTGTATACCTGAAACAAGAAGACTCATTTAAATCTAAATGCATGATGCAGTAGTCAATAAAAACAATCACCAGAGCACTGAGAGCACGCCTGAGGAGCGTCGTTATACTTTCAACTCAAAAAGGTCTTTGCATTACACAGACAGGAGGGCTGCCATAATGAGAGTCCATCTACATCTGAGTCTGTTGACTGGGGGGCTGAGAGCTCCATATAATGCTGTTGATTTCAGTACCATATATATATATATATGTATGTATATATATATATATATATATATATATATATGCTCTGACACAGAGACACAGAGATACTGAAAAACATCTCAGGCCTGGTTAGATTTAGGAAACAAACATGGTTTGGGTTAAATTACATGTGTGTTTATAATCATATAATCATATAATCATGTAGTTGGACTGTCTGGTCAGTTTATGCACTTTATGACTTATGTTCAGTATCAGTGGATGAAATAGGATGAACTCATTAAATCAAAAACAATGAACAGCTGTAATACTCGTCAAATGTCTGCAGACGTGTTTTTATTTAAAGATATTTCTCTCTTATTTCATACATTAAGTCGTGTTTCTGCTGTTTTATCTCTGCATCTCATGCTGTCATTTACAGAGAGGTTAAATATGAACACACTGGATTTCCAATAACAGCAACACACACTTTAAAGTTGGAACAGATTGTTGGACATTAAGTTATTTATATCTTCAATACATTCAACAAGGGAAAAATACAGATGAGGAAGTTGTATGGGCACAGATGGCTCATGAAGAAGGGAAGTAAATTATATGTTTCTTTTGAGGAATCAGTGGGTTCATAACCGATGATGATTGACAAACCAAGTCCTGTGTCAAAGGACAGGAACCAGATGTTGATGCATGTAGTCACATGCAGGTTCTGTCATGTTAATCTGGTAAAAGGAAAGTAGCGAGGTGCATTTCCATCCACCTGTTTTTATTCACATCTTTTTCCACAAAAACAGTGGAAACAAAAAATAAAAAAATACCAATCTAAAAATAAAAAAATGAAAAAGTTTTACACTTGTATGAGGCAGAAACGTTAACGAATCACCAAAAGCAAAATTCAACAGTCCGTAATGAAATCAAAATTAATACCAGAAACAAACACGTCTGTCATTTCTCTGTTTGTTTTGAATTAATAACTGCTCTGGTGAAAATGTGACAGCTCGAGTCTTTTCTCTTCAGTTTTAAGTTATTTTATTATTTCCTGAGGTAACAAACAACATGGTGACAGCGGGCGACGCAGCTTCTGCTGTGAGTGGAAACACGTTATCACAGCAGCTGAAGTGGACCATAAAACACAGAAGGTCCTCCAGTCAAAAGGTGCACATCACTGTTACCCTTCTGCCCTTCCATGATCTCAGACCAGCTGCATCCTTTCCAAACTCGAAGCCTTTGATCACGCTCTCTACGTGAGTCTGCTGGGCCAGCGCTCTCTGACCTTTGACCTTTGCAGTACTTGTGACAGCATGCTGAGAGGTGATTAGGTGGCCTGATGGAGGCAGGCGGGTTGGGAATTTTTAGCCAGAACACGGGGGGAACCTCCTACTTGTTGTGAGAAGTGCTGCAGGATCTTTAATGACCACAGTGTGTTTAACTTACAGCACAGTTTCCAGTCACTGGGGTGACAAGAGGAAAACCCGAACCCGAACGGACCCACCAGCCTCAGTCATACAACAGAAACCGAACATGTGATCCAGACTCCAGCTGCTTTAGACACACATTAACCACATTTAGCTGTTTGAATTAATGATTATATTAACACTAGTTGATCTGATGTGCTGCTTCTGGTTGTTAATTTAACAGAGTACAGATAAAAGAAATACGAGAGCTTCGTTAGCGTTAGTGTCTCTTATCAGGATATCTTGCTGACCGCAAACTGGATCCAACATGAAAGCATCTACGTGACGTTGTTGTTGTTGTTGTTGTTGTTGTTGTGTGGTGGTGGTGGTGGTTCGAGTGACACCATGCCAAAAAATAAATGATCCTGAAGTAAAGACACATAATACACCAAAACCATTTCTCCCTTTATTCCACCTATTTCAAGTATTTCACATATTTCTAGTGTGGAGCTTAGAGGATGCTGTGAAGGTGGACGGACTCCTGCTTGTGGTGAAAACCCACTGACCGGATTTCAAGTCTGTACGAGTTCAGAGAAGTTCAGATGACTTTGCTGTGAAGACGTTTGGTTTCCATCAGTGATAAATGCGTGAATGGCCCGCTGTGTCCGTATGGATTTTCCTCTGCAGTCCAAAGACAGACGGAAAAGATGGTTGAAAAGACTCTGACTCACTCTGGTAACGACTGGAGACCTGTTGAGGGTCTTTTCCTACTTTCTGTATTGATCCAAATGTAGTCCTGAAAGAGAGTGAAGATAATGAAACGATCAATCATGTGACGCTCTGGTTTGATCTGGTTTCTGCCTAAAATAAGAACTTGGAGCTGGTCAGAAAACTAGAATATGAGTTGTTTTAGGATTTATTTTGTGATGAAATGAGTGTGTTGCTGTTGTTTTCTGTATTGAAGAACATGTAATACACGCTCACCTTGATGATTTTTATTTAAGAAATGTCTGTAAGTTACTATCTATCATTGAATGAGGTAACACTATAGTGATTGAGCCTATTGCCCACTGATGAAAGCCGAAACCGAGATCTTCGAGATTATAACTTTAAGTAAAATACATAAATGATAGAGATATATAATTGATGGAGCAAAATATAGTTTTTGCATTTAAGTAAAACTGCATTCAAAGTATATTTTACTCCAGAATCAATGATAGAAAACTATCACACATGCAACTGTGTCTTATGTTGCTTCAGATTCAACCAGGAGAAGAAACATTTACTGTATTTGAGATGTGTGACACGTGTTTTTCTGAAATGAAATGACATACAGCGCTGTGCTGATTTATTTATGTCCATATGCAGGAAACGAGCTTCCTCCAAATAACATGTTCAGCACAATGTAACGATGACAGGAGCAATCATGTTTGTGCTGCTGCTTCCAAAAACAGACATATTGAAAAAGCATCACTGTTAAACTACGCTGAATACAACAATGACAACATTACATGATGGACACTCATTCGTATTCATGATGTCCTTGTGGACGTATGGACTGTCTGACTATTGATATTCTAAATGTGTTGTTATGTAGAGAAATTTGATTTCAAAGGTTTCAACCACTCCTCAAAATGACTTTAGTTTTTCAGATACGCAAAGACAAAACAAACCAATACTTCTACTAGTATACAGTAAAACACAGCTGTGCCTGTCTGATGTGTGCATGTAATGTGGATGTGTTCATGTGTATGTTTATGTACAAAATTTAAAATGATTTCACAATTAAAATTGGCATCTGGGTTGCAGAAATAATCTTAAGAAATGATCACCTCTGCTTAATGTAGCCGCAGTCATTTCCATTATTGTCACATGTTCAGATGAAATTATATCAGAACCTTTCTTCTCTTTATCTCCGCTACACACACTATCATATTTTTTCTTATCGTTTAATAAGAACAGAGCTCCAAAACAGCTACAAAGTACAAAACAGTGTAATGATCACCCTGGAAAGAAATGTGCAGTAACGTCTGTGATAAGACGCAGCTCAGCGGCTCAGTCAGCTTTCTTTAATATTCTTATTCAGAGCAAACTGAGATGTTTCCTACAGAAAGTTATTGACAGTTGTTTTCCCTCTGTGATCTGTGTTGGATTATGATTTGTTGTTCTGCAGGTATAAAACATCCCCTCTAAGGTGCAACACGAATCATCATCCATATGAGAAGTGAGATTGTCTGGCAGACTCTGATTTAAAGGATTTCAGAGCTGCACACCTGCTAGTAGTTTCTCATTGAATATGGGCCAGCTGAACCAGAAGCCTACGCTCCAACCCTCAGCCTTAGAGATAGGGTGAGGAGCTCAAATGGACACCTGGTTCGGGTTCCTCCAGGCACTGGTAGAGACCCAGGGGCAGACCCTGAACACGCTGGAGGGATTACATATCTCTGGCCTGGGAACGCCTTGGGGTCCCCCAGGAGGGAGGGTGCTGCCAGGGTGAAGGATGTCACCGTGACCCGGTCCTGTGGATGGATGGATGGATGGACGGATAGATGGACGGACGGACGGACGGACGGATGGATCATTCATCTGTTATACTTTTGGCATGTAAGCAGCTCCTACCACTAAAAACAAACAGAACTGGTTTGACTGGTGGTTTATTTTAACTTTAGTCACAATGATCCCATCAGAACTATAAAAAGGTTCCTGCTTGAATGTGGTGCTTCTGATTCACAGTAAACTTTAGGAAATGATGTTTTGAACTGCCTTAAAAGGGATTGGCCAAACATATATTGACTGTTTATGTAGTAGTTACGTTAGGATAAGCCAGATGAGAAGATACGGTGAGGATACGGTAAGGTTTTACACAGAGGGGCTGGAGGTTCAGGGAGGCTCCTGCTCCATTTGCTGCAGGATGACATTATACAACCATTGAGTGGGAGGCTCCTACAATACCTAGAAGCCCAGGAGTTACCCTATTGTGTGATAAATTACAATTAAAAATGAATCTGACAGAATATAAAATGTTATGTATGGGAATTGTTGTAACTGTCATTCAGAGAATAGTTAGAAAATAGTAATACACTGGAACAACGAGAAGGAAAAGAGTGAATCCTTCATGTTGTTAATGGAAAGAGTGTTGCTGTCTATGTGTTTTAGTGTCTATGTTTTTGATGTCTATGTTTTTGGTGTCTATGTGTTTTGCTGTCTATGTGTTTTGGTGTCTATGTGTTTTGATGTCTATGTGTTTTGGTGTCTATGTTTTTGGTGTCTATGTTTTTGGTGTCTATGTTTTTTGATGATGAGTGACAATGCAGAAGTGTACATAGTCACTATATAATACATAGATAGACAGAAACAGACACACAGCAGCTGCTAGTCAACCATGTCTTCTGGGGGCTCATGTTCTCATTCACATCACACCATATGTCCTCTTTAGCATGTCTGGTCCATCCCTGTCAATCTTGTCCCACACAGACAGCTTTCATTGCATCGAAGAAGGACATCTGGTCATGTGACCTATTTAAAGTTGTGCATATTTCCATTAGCTCATACAGTAACAGTGGACAACCAGGGACTACAGTAACTACAGCACAAAAGGATTCAGACATGAGGAGGCTTAGTTTAGCTGTGAAAGAAAACCTGTTTTTTTTCTTACTTTGAAGTTTTCCCTATCTTTGAAGATTTCACTTCCAGTTTCAGTCTGTACTTGCTGAGCACATGTACTTTAAAGTACTCTGTGATGTTGTTTCCTGAAGCATGTGTGCTGTCTTTGTTCTCTGACAGATCTTGTGAGGATAACAACAGCTTGTCTTCTGGTCCTAAACGTCTGATGTTGAGCGAGTTCTGCTTATTAGCTGAGCCACACATCATCACTTCCTTTTTTACTTTAGAAGTATTTATCTGTGATATTGTCAGTATTAAATGTTATTATGTCGCGCTTTGTTTTACTCAATCCAGACTCACTTCAGTGAAGCTCGAAGCCTTCGACGCTGTAATAATAAGATAATGTGGTGTATCGAACATATTCACATACACCTCATGACCATCGTGGTCGGGTCTCAGTTCCTCTGTTCTCCATCAGTGAGGGGCCACACAGGGGAAGTGTTTTTATAAACCTGAATGAGTTCAGGTAGGTGGGTGTCGTGCTAACAACTACTCAGCAGGTGAACTTAATGCAAACAGCAATAAGGAGACTGATGAAAAGAGGAGTGAGAAATGCACCACCCTGTGTCCCCAACGTTTGTCACGGTTTACAGATTATAGAGTCACTGGAGTCAACTGCAAGTTAATGAAGTTTAAAACTGTACAAACGACATCAGTTTATGATACTTTAACCATTCGATCCTCCTTCAGTTTCATATATTCATTCCAGCGTTTCCTAAAGTTTTGCTCATACATCTCCACAGTACATTTTGACAAATTACGGTTTTCCAGTAATGACTCGGAGCCCAGAGGACACACTTCACTTCACTCTTGATAAACCGTCCTCTCTCATCATAAACATGCCGAGGGACGCGTCCTCCTCATACTTGAGTTTCATTGTCGGAGCTTATATGAACAGCTTCAGCAGCTCAATCATCCTTCCTGCTGTCCCAGCATCCCCCAAACAAATCACTTGACATTCAGTCATATTTATCTGCTTCTGTGTCATTTTGATTTCCTTCATGCTCCAAACCTTCATTTTCATCACATTGTTTTTGTGCCTTCGGACTTTTCTTTCAGCCTTTTTGTTTTTTCAGAGCCTCCTTCCCTCCTGACACTCTTAATCTTGTTCAAGTGTGGCCAAAATGTAAAACCATCCCTCTCAGACAGACCTGGTGTTACTTAGCTGAAAAGCAAAATGGCTTGAAAGCGTCCGCCTGCAGGATCAGAAGATGTCTCTGTTGTGTTTTCTTGTTTTTCTACCTGCTGTCTGGTTCTGGTTGTACATCAGTGTAGCAACGAGGCTTACAGGTGTTCTGTAAGTGTGTCCTACCTGCAGACTGTCAGCACCGGTTAGCTGTGTAATCAGTCGACTGGTTTCTCTTCATTTAACATCCTCTCTTGGTGCTTGATGCAGAATAAATAAACATTTATCACTTTGTTTACCTTGAAGGCAGGCTGATAAACATAAACATAACCTGTCCATTCAATTTCATGGTTCAAAGTGTGTTTAAATCAGTGTGTGTGTGGCATCAACGATCGATGTATCATGAAGAAGTCGAAACTTGATGTAGAAAAGGTGACAGACGATAGAAATATGAAGAGAATGGTGGAAATGATGAGAAATGGGTGAAATGTGGAAAACTCACACACACACACACACACACACACACACACACACACACACACACACACACACACACACACACACACTTTCATCCACTTTTAGGTAATGTTGTATTGTAGCTTCTATATTAAATATATTATACTAAACACACACACGTTTCCCATTTTTTCCTCAACGATCTTTGTTCCTGTTCAACTTAGTGTTGGGTTGTTTTTTTGTTTCCTGTGAATGAATGAATGACTCGAATCAGACACTTACTCAACGAGTGTGTGTATCACAGGCATACACACACACACACACTCACTCAAAGCCACATGAACACAAGCACAAACCTGCATGTTCACTGTTGTTGTAACAGACTTCAGACTTTGGTTTGGTGGATCATCATGAAGTCGAACTACGTCAGAGCTGCAGACTGAAGGATTCAGTGAACAAATCTTCAGTCTCCCTAAAATCAGCCAAAGAAGATGTAAAGTTATGTATGAGAGGAGAGCAGAGGACTGTACTGCTCAGAAGCATTAAAACAGTGAAATTAGCTGTTAATGGCTGTGATGCGTCATGCGTGTTGTCTCAGCCCAGATGTAAAGCATCACGGATGATAACAGCTTCCATATAACATTTGTGTTTGTTGTTCTCATAATGGAAATGAAAGAAATATATTGAGAGGATGTGTGAAATGTGCAGGATGATTATGTTTTCCTTTCTGTAACATTTACTTTAACTATTTCTGTCATATTCATTAGTTTTATGAAGTTCCCATCTCCTCAGAGCGGTTTCATTTAATTGAAGTGTGAAAAAACGTCCCTGAGAAGAGCATTGAAACACTTTGTCTGTGCTCTGCTCTTTGAATAACTTATTAAGACCGATACAGAGGGTCAGTTATGATGTGTTGTGTCAGGTGAATATTAGATTCAGCTAACGATGCGTCGTCAGCTTCAGGGAGCTTCCTGCCAGGTCATGACACATCATCATCTTCTGCAACCATCATCCCTTTTCACACTGCTGAATTTAATAACAACATCGCCCTCAAATCACATCAATTGTGAGGAGAAGCAATATGTTGTACCTTTCACTTTTGCTCTTTGAAAAGCACAGTCATAATTATTTCCCCTTTTTTCAGCACATTGTTGTGAACATCGCTCTTCTACCTGCCTGTCTGAAAGTCTTGATGAGCTTCGTAATGTCCTCCAGGAGAAGCTTTTCCTGCCGCCACTTAAAGCAATTTCACCTGATGCTGCTGAGAAATAAAATAAATAAGAGTCATAGATTCACCAAAGCTGGAAGGACACAGAATGAAGGCAACACAATTCACACACAAGCTCGTTTCCTCCTGATGGCTTCTTGTTTCCTTCACATAACAGGTTTTTGTCTTTTTACTCTCCGTCTTATCTCCCTCATATTACTGCACCTCACTTGGCCCCCTGCTATTCTCCTCCTGAGCTCCCCGTCTTTTTTTTTGCATTGTGAGGTTCAAATTGACTTCCAGGACCAGCACAGTGACATAATGTTCCCTCAGCTGGTGGGTTGTAGTTTCACTGGAAAGTGTCCATTACTGCTGTGGCACACATTTACTCAACAAAACACACTATAAAGGGTTTTTAGAAAATAGATTCAGATTTGAATATGAACCATACACAGCCTATATATTACTAAAGCATTAATAAGTACAATGTTTATTCTTGGTTGTTTTAAGTGTTTCAGTTCAAAATAAAGTAATTCTGCTCTAATACATGATGTTGTTTGTTGTGGTCATTTCAACAATGTAAAAATCAACCTTGTAGAAGCTCTGAAGACAGTTGCAGCTCCGCTTTTGTTGATGAGGTTACGGCTCAGAGGGAGTTACATATATTATATAAATATATATTATATTAGACATTAGATTAATGTCTGCTCAGTACAGAATGGACCGTGCTTGATATTACTGATATATTACTCTTATATTACTATACGATAATCAACATTTCACACGTTTTAAGTGTCGGATATCCAAGATAATTCTATATTTAGAGAAGTTAATCAACATTTCTACCTCTAACTCTGCAGTCGTGCTTTAATCAATCACTATTTGATGCTGAATGCTGGTTTAGGAACCATATAGTACCTTTGATCTGTCATTTTGATGATGATTACTATATGAATGTTTGATTGCTTATTAAGTTCGATGGATGCATCTGTGTAGCTTTGCTATTCAAGTCTTGATTGCATACCGTTCATACTGATTTTCTGAAGTGTGTTTCCTGTCTGCAAAAGTCAAGTAAATGCAGCAGGTGGGTGACTCAAGGGCACATTCTTGTAGTTAACTTGTTTTATGATTATTATTATTATCTTGTGTTGCTAAAAACCCTCCACACATTTGGGAAGAGCTGTGATGGTGCAGAACAAATCTGCATGACATCTGCTAACTCACATCAAATAAACTGAATTAGTGTTTCTGTAGGACTGCAGGACGTCTGTGGAGGACTGCAGGACGTCTGTGGAGGACTGCAGGACGTCTGTGGAGGACTGCAGGACGCCTGTCGTGGACTGCAGGACGTCTGTCGTGGACTGCAGGACGTCTGTGGAGGACTGCAGGACGTCTGTGGAGGACTGCAGGACGTCTGTGGCGGACTGCAGGACGTCTGTGGAGGACTGCAGGACGTCTGTGGCGGACTGCAGGACGTCTGTGGAGGACTGCAGGACGTCTGTGGTGGAGGTGGAGCTCTGACATGCTGTATGAACACCAACAGCACCAACTGTCAGCATAGCTTTCAGGTGATTGAAGGCAGCATCATGCAGCACATGAGAGAGCCGAGTACTGACGGCTGGTCTGATTTTGAGCAGCAACACTCACAGCAGAGTGAAAAGTCGGCCGTTACTTTCTCCGCTCCACACAGCCGGCCAATCACGGCATACGTTTTGGATTGTTGGTTGTGGAAGCAACAGTCATGTTTGGGGGTGTTGAGGTTTCTGAAGCAGTAGTTCTGATGGAGCATACTGACACTTTTGTGTTACAGAGTGCTCCTGTGGACAGACAGCAGCTAGCAGAGAGCATGCAAACATGACAAGCCACACGCTTCCCGTATGATAATAAGATTAAAGAGCACACCGTGGTGCAGCAGGTAATCAGTGATGCATGGGTAGTGATCAAGTTAACGAGAATGAATTAAAAGCACAACAATTAATCACACTGATGATGCATCACGTCTGTTTTAACAAGGCAGCTGTTAAAACATGTTGGCTGCTGCTTCTCAGGCATCTCTCAGTTATATGAAAAGTTATATGTCATGAACTTTTCTTTAATTAAACTGATTTTTTTTTCTGTCCAGCAGGTGGATTCACATCCACATCTTAATTTAACCTGAGGTCTGACACATTTGTCAGTGTATGATAGTCAAGAAAGTCATTATATTATATTATATACATTTTTTCAACTGATATGACTTTATACATGTGTGAACGCTAATAAATATGACACAGCTCTCGAAGAAACCATCAGAGGACCATAATGCCTGGCAGCAAACATTTGATCAGAGCAGCAGTCACAAGTCATTTTCTCTGTGTGTATGTGTGTGTGTGTGTGTGTGTGTGTGTATGTGTGTGTGTGTTGGTAGAAGCCAGATAGAGCATAATGAAAGTATGAAAGAGAAAGAAAGCCTGCGATAGATAGACATGTTGGAGCTTTAAATGGTTTTATTTGGGATTTAACATGCATTCCTTTCCACCGGGAGGATTTCAATGTGTTTATGTGACTGAGGCTCATGTTGAAGTCTGATAGTCATAATGGTCCAAAGAGAGGTAAGAAAAGGAGGGAAATAACAGCTGCATTTACAGGATATAATTCAGTCAGACGTCGAGGTGATGAGTAGAGACGTGATGACGGTGGCTGCTGTATGCCAGCATGTTGTCTTCTAGTGTCGGTTATTTAATAAAAAGACTCAAATCTATACACAAAATACAACAATGAACATAAAGTAGCTGACAGAGAGATTTCATCAAGAAAAAGATTTCATCTGAGACTGAACATTTGCTAATATGAAGACTTTTCCAACCGAGACACTCAGAAGATCAGTTTCACTTGAAGAGTCTGCATGGATTAAAACACACTGCGTACCTGTGTTCATTTCACCAACAAAACCTGACAAAAATATTAGTTGACAGTTTTTTTCCACAATGTAAATAAGAAACACAAAACTGAAATAAACACATGATAAAAACACAATAATACGAGAGAGAGATTAATGAAGTCATCTATGTTTTCATGTCATTCATCTGCAACGTCATACGTTGTATGTGCCACAGCCAAAAATATCCTCAATATATAATAATATAATAACAAATATCCTCCTATGATACCTGAACAGTGTGTGTGAGGTCAGTGTGTGTACCAGGCAGAGTTACTGAACACAGAGACGTTTGTTCATAAACTATATTATTAAAGCTAATAACTTACGTAACACTTAGTGTATTTCTGAAACTCAAACATGTGCTGCTCATGCTCATCACCTGCCTGCTCAGCTGCTTCACATTAGCACACCTGTGAGCTGCTCTGTTGATTTTAAACCTTATGAAGTAGAAGGTGACGTTTAGATGGAGCAATGAGAGTGCCTGTTTGACTCTCGATCTCCTGGATGTGTGTAATTCATCAAGTGGGAGAGCATGAAACCGGTGTTTCAGTTTGGACTGAGACGAGTCTGAGCTGTCATGTGGGGGATCGATTTGAAGCAAATCATCCAGCAGATGAAGAATGGAGGAAATCCTGACACTGTTTATTAGAATCCAGCAAAGCGCCTCAGAAACGAAATTAAATATGCATGGGCTACTCCTGCACCTCAAAGTCACTGCTTTGCAAAGTGATATTTCTGCTCCCAAAGATGCTAATGAGAGGGTTGAATGGGAGCAATTTGAAAGCATCAGTAATGTCTGCTTTGGAAAGTCAAGCACCTTGTCCACCTAGTTTTATTAATGTAATGACGTTGTCGAAGCGAGACGGGCTCCGGTGGAGCAGACGAAGCAATCATCACTGATAACGGTCGGCCAGAACAGACCAGTTCAGCCGAATGTTAGATTGAACGAAGGAAAGTGCAACTTTTCTTGAGAAGGATTTGTGATATTGATAGAAGATGTTCCTCCCATAACTGATAACATAATTCTTACCTTCTCTCAGGGCAGACGGAGCAGATTACATCACAAAACGCCCAAAGCTGCAAGAAACTGACCAATGAATGAGACTCTGTTTTCCCCCGGTGACAACAGCTTTATCGTTCGAGGCAGGATCGGACTCACAAACTTACATATTTGCCTTCAAGGATTTTATATCTGCGCCTATATGAAAATATCTTAGCTACTTGTGTAATGTATGACCTACCTAGAGGGACAGCTGAGGCCAGTCTGGTTGCTGAGGATCGGGGCAGCAGCTGCAGCATTTTCCAGGGATTTCCAGTTGTGTCCATGTTTTGTGTAGTTATCAGGGAGTCTGTGGTGGAGCAGGAGGGGGAGACGAGGAGCTTGAGGAGGCCTGGTGTCTTGGTCCTTTTGCACCACAGATTGCTCCACCAACTCTTGAAGCTGGGATAGATGGAGTAACGCTGCAGATCTGTGATCACCAGAGCATCTGTGTCGATCTGTGTGGCCTTAAGAATGACGCAGACAGTGAATAATCAACAATCACAAGGATGCATCTTTGCTCTTTTTCTCTCTGTCTCCTTTTCAACAACCTTTTGGTTTTTCTACATGAATGGAGGACAGCTCATTAACCTTTCCTGTGCCATATGACACACATATACATGCACTCACATGTGCATGGTTGCCTCTGCCTTCACCTAGACTGGTTTTGTAGAAAGAAGCTAATGAAAATCACTATCCTCATTATTATGGTATAGATTGACTTGACCTGGTTGCTGTGTGTGGTGGTCTGAGCCGCAGTGTAAACAAGCTCATGCTGAATGACTCATGAAAGGTCAAACACTGTATGTGTGGATGGATGATGGAGTATTTACACTCAGACCCTCTGAATGGACGTGACACTTGTTGTAGTTATGGATGAACTCCAGCAGTTGTGTGTGATGGAGGGAGTGATAACCTTGAGGCTGAGACAGTAATATTAATTAATACATATAAATCTGTATGAAGAAGATACAATAAGTTATATACTGTACAAGGTACGAGGGGAGTTTGTGAAGAGCTACAACTACAAGTTTGACATTTAATGTTAAAAGTCAAATATATATGACTGTATACTCTATAGCTGTATATTATTTGTATAATGTCCCCGCTGCCACCAATCACATGAATCATTCAAAGGTGTTGATGTCCAATAGAAAACCTCCATATATTATAGATTACAGCTGTGGTTCCACATATTATAGATTACAGCTGTGGTTCCTCGTTTCAAGCTCCAGCAATTTAACGTCAATTCAATTTATCCATCAAGTGGTAACGTGACAGATGTACACGTAGACAATTACTGTCTTCTGGAATAAAACCGAGCTGATAAAACACATTTAAACGATGGGAACGTCGATGATGAGGACAAACCTTCATCTGTTTTTAGGTCACGGGCCAGAAATGCAAACAAATAACAGCTGAGAGGATCAAATAATTTATGTTTTAATCTTAAGATCACCTGTAGCCACAAGGTACTAGATGTCTTCTTGCATTATTCTTGTCTCTATACTGGAAGTAAAGAGGGTATTCAGAGTACTACCATGGTAACTGAGTCTGTGCCAGCCGTATGTATGATGTTCTTTCGGGTTTATGATGATGTATACTTCCTGTTTCATCTTTCTCTTTCTGTACAAGTCACTGTAATTGAGGTCAGTCTCGTTTGAAGTTTACATGCACTAATACCCTTTGTTATATGTCAATTATAACAGCGTGCATGGTGGATGATATGATGTCACAGTCCAATTTAAAAAGCAATTTTGTTTTTCTGCTTCAATGCTGGAGAAAGCAACAGTACTTCCAGCACGGTTATGAGTTTTATTTGCTCATATTTGAAGATCAAAGCAAATGGATTATAAAAATCCATCAGCAAACAGCCAGTAAACAGCCAGTAAACAGCAGCACAGCGGCTGCAGAGACACAAGGACATGGCGCCATCTAGTGGAGACAACTGTATATATGTAATATAAGTTTTCAGTAGAGGAAGTGTTCAGATCCTCAGTAACAATACTGCAATATAAAATACTCTGTTACAAGTAAAGCTCAGTACTGTTAGTGTTGTACTGTTTCTTTTAGTAGTGTATTAATGTGCTAATATTTAATATTTGTATTAACTGTTGGGTAGTTAAATCTATAACAATGCTTTTATTTTATAAGCTTAATGGAGTATAAAGAAGCACAAAATGGAAATATTCATGTACAAGTACCTCAAAATTGTACTTTTGTACTGTAAGTGCAGCATGATGGAATATAATTATATATATAAAGTACATTTACTTCAGTATTACTTTTACTTAACTTCCATTTTAGGTCACTTAATACTTCTATTTCAGAGAGATATTGTATTATTATAGTATTGTATTGAAATATTGTACTTGTACTACTTATTGTACTTTTAAATATGTATTTAGTTATTTATTTTAGTGTCTTATTGTATTGTTTGTCTTTGTTTAGCTTGAACTTACGTCACATATTTGTATTTGAACTGTATTGAAGTATTCTGTATTACAAACGGAATAATACATTAATTGAGAAAATAACTGATCTGATTGAAACCGATTGATCAATAATCATCATTAGTTACTATTCTACTTTTTCTTCTTACATTTTGAACCATAAACGTTTGTTGTAAACCTTGAATCTGCTAATTAAAGCACATTTTAATTGAAAAATTTGAGAGATTCTTCTGTCACTTAAAACATAAAGACTTCATAAAACATGTCAGTGACGACGGTGGAACTTAACGAGTCGCGATCTGCCGGTCGTCATGGAAACTCATCGCCTGTTTCCAGTCTTCCCCTGTTTCTGAGTTATTAGGCTGCTGCTGTATGAGGCGATATCGTTTAGATGTGCAGTGATCCAGACACCAGAGCAGAGGAGAGAGTAAGAATAAGTGTTAAAGTATTGAAGTATTGAACAAAGCTTTTTAAACCTGATTTCTTCTTTATATTCAACAGCTGTTTTTCCAGTATTTGATGTTGTTTATCTGTTCTGTCTTTTCTATTATATTTGTTCCAACACTTGATTGAAGTTATAACATCAATAATTAAAGGAAGGAAACACAACATTTTTGTGTACTTGAACAATGCTTGTGTGCCTTGTTTTCTTCATTTGATCACACAGACGAACACACACAACATAATAAAAAGACTCGAGACACAAAAATAATCTGCTTTTCAAGCTTCTGTAATAAAAAACACTTGACATCTTTAAATCATCCCGTAAAAAGATAATTGATTTCAGGTCCACTGCTTCTTCTTCTTTTTTTTTTTTCTTAAAAACATACAGTACCAAAAACAAAATAAAAAAGAATAAAAATCAATTTACAGAGTGGTTTGTCAAAGCTCAGAGGGGACGTAGGATGACTGCGTTTAAACATTCACATCAAACCACTCAGCTTCAGCTGGAGGATGTCAAGGTCCGTTCTTACATGACGACAGCACAGGCGACATACAGTACGGCATCAATTTATGTTTCACTATTACATAAGTAAAAAATACAAGACAAGGAGTATTTGAGGACAAAGGACGGCTGGAGGAGAACAGGGCAGCATTCCTTTCATCAGCGCACAAATGCAAAAAACAAATACAAGCGCTTTAATACTAGAAATAAATAATTTGCATAAATAAAGTCAATGATTAAAATAATACAAGAGTTGTTAGGCAAAGCAGCTTTGGCACATCTGTGGACTCACAGTACTATGATAATTAGGCCCAAATAACAGTCCTGATTTGTTACTGCATTTAATGCTGATGGTGCGTCATCCTTGATGAACTTGACAAGCTACTTCCTGGTTAGCTACTTTCATGTTGGTTGATGCCTCCATGATGCCTGGTGTCAAAGGGTTAAATTAAAGTGAATGGTGCTGATAAGCTACGGTATTGATTCCTCTATTCTGGACTCTCTGCTTCTTTACTTCTTTGCTAAATTTTGCCTTTTTAAATGCTTGCTTTGTTCAACAGGAACTTTTCAAGCTTTTCAGTGCTTTTTGTTTTTTAAAGTGCAGCTATGTGATTTCTATAGAGAAGAAGCTACAAAGCTTTTAGGACTAAACTCTGCAGAGTGTGTGTATATGTAAATATGTATTTCATGTAGATCACAAAAGCATTGTGGTTTCTTCTTCTCTGTATTACTACTTTTAAATACAAGCCAACGGCTGGTCATACGTGTATCCAAGTAGCTTTGAAAAATATGCATGTGCTTTTCTAATTGAAAATATATTTGTGCTGCTGTACTGTGACCAATACTCAATAATATGCACATTATATTAATATAAGTGCCTTAAGATACTCTTTGCTTAAAATATGACACATGATATGAAAATGATTTGGCTTCATTATTACTGGCCTGGAGATCTTTACAGTATATAAGGCCATGGCTTTATCTGTGGGTAGAAAGTCAATCTATCTCCTAATGATGGGAAAAGAATGGAAGGAGCAGATGGACATACTGTCAATGCCTTTCATTCACATGTATACAATATACATACGTCACAGCTGTTTCATCCGTTGAAGAGAAATAACATGAAACATGAAACAAACATGTGATCAGGTGATCAGGTGATCAGGTGATCAGGTATACATT
Source organism: Pampus argenteus (assembly GCA_036937835.1). Lineage (NCBI taxonomy): Eukaryota > Metazoa > Chordata > Actinopteri > Scombriformes > Stromateidae > Pampus > Pampus argenteus. The sequence continues at coordinate 1,095,200 of CM072864.1, read as the reverse complement.
CTAGAAAGTCACTTCAACTAATTTTACATAGTTTTGTAGAAATGTTTCCTGGTGCATAAAAACGTGTTTAGCACTATGAATCATACACTCTGATGCGCACACATGCACACACATGAACACACATGCACACACATGAACACACATGAACACACATGAACACACATGCACACACATGAACACACATGCAGTCATGGCAGGATTCTCTTTCCAGAGAGCAGCATGTTAGAAGTCACTATGTACTATTGTGTGTGTGTGTGTGAGTGTGTGTGTGTGTGTGTGTGTGTGTGAAGGCATCCTGGGGCTTTTTGAGTTTGCGATGTGTGTGTCTTTCTTTACTCCAGTGTCCATTTGTGTGATTGCATGTGTTGCATGCACACGTGTGTATGTTGGGGGGGGGTTATGGCTGAGAGTAGGCTGATAGCATAAAGGAAGCCCCCCCTCCATCACCACCAACACACACACACACATTCACACTCTGCATTAAGCAGCGCCTACACACACACACACTCAGGGTCTCTGACGTCATAACCTGGCGTGCGGGTTGACGATGACGCCGTCTTCGGGCAGGTCTTTCACAGGCAGGTCGTTCATGTCACCTGCTCGGTGCTCCGTGCTTTCACAGCTGCTTTGAGGCGACTCTGGCGGCGGCTGGTACAAGATGCTGGCTAACAGGAAGAAGAATGTCCCCAAAACCTGGAAAACAAGAAGACAGATGAAGTGAGGAAGGAAAAGTCCAGATAAATAGTGCACAGAAAATAATTCAGAAACAGCCTGATAACTGTGTATGTTTGCATATTAGCACCAAAATGGGTGATAGTCTGTCGAACCTGAAACCTGTTCTCCTCTCTGTCACGTTCACCTCCATCACTTCAGGACTCAGCTTATATTTACTCATCACCACCACCGGTGGAAGATATCTGACTGTACTCTTCATAAATATAATGACGTCACGATCGCTTCTGAAGACTTTTCACATTTCTCATATGATTGAGCACATGTCAATTAAAAGTTTTCTGAGTGAAATATCACATGTTCACATCACATCACAGTTTTTAAATATTTGTAGGTATATTTTTGAACTTTGGAGAGGCTAGCTGATCCCCCTACTTCCAGTCTTTGTGCTAAGCTAAGCTAATCACCTCTTACTAGCATTTTTCAGGTGCAACAGGTACAGGTACCGTAATAAACACAGCTGCGTGAACTGTCTTTTATCAGTGTAACATATATGTGGTTGTGTTTTAGGCTCACTCAATACACAGGAAACCTACTAAATAAATAAATATGTATTTTCCTTAAACCGTTTCAAACATGAGAGACAAGAAAATGTATTAAAATAATAAAACCAGTGTTCAATCTTATAATCTTCCATCAAATGGATCTGCAAAGTTTCACACTCACCAACTCATTCATGAATACATGTATATGTTCAGTCATTCATTCATGTATTTACTCATTCACTCCACCTTGCTGTCTGATAGTGACTTACTGTACACCACTAGCTTCATTTTGTACATATAAAATAGTCTCTGAAGATTGAATATGAGGCTATAGTGTATTAGTATTACCTTATATATGATGCCAGCTACTAGTGTGTACTGGCTCATGGCTGAATTCTGATAGAGGTAGCAGGAGCCCGGCTCACCACACTGATCCTGCCACAGCAAGCAGGAGATGTCAATCACAGAGCCAAACGCTATGGGTCCTGGAATACCACCTGAGAGGAAGCAGAAACACACACGTTACGTCAACGTTGGAGAGAATTAAGTTTAATTAAGATAGTTTGTTATATTATGTACCAAGTGTGCGCACTACAATCCACTGGATGCCGAGTCCGAAGGATCTCTGGCTGTCTGGCACACACCTGCAGCACAGACAGCAGCGGTCAGACATGCAGACAAAACTACTGTCAGCAGAGACTTAAATAAAATACAATACATATTAATGTGTCATAATTATATGGAAAAACAGGAGAGCTTTTTATTTTCAGAGCCCAGTATCACTGACCCAACTGAAACTGAACAGTAATTATATTGTTTTAATGTGAACAGTTAGTAGTTGGTTATGTAAGTAAAACAACAACCAACATATTAAATGTAATATTATTTCCACTGCGTTAATGACGTTACCTGAGCGTGGCAGTGAGTGCCGGGATGCTACAGAGGAAGGTGAAGGAGATGATGATGAAGAGGAACGAGAGGAAGGCCGGCATGTGGTGGCAGGAACTGCCACACTTTCCTGCCAGAGCGAAGCCCTCCTCGGCCCAGGACACATTACCCACCACACAGCTACATCCAGAGTACACCTGAAGACAGCCACAAGCACACATGTTGTAACACGTAACACGTAACATGTAACATGTAACATGTAACATACTGAACTGACTGTTAGATTCATCAGATCATGAAAACATTAACTCATCATATGTTAATAATGTGTTAATATGAGCTCTCTACATGTACACTAGTTGATCAGGCGATATCCTTGCAAAGCTTACATTTTTTGGGAAAGACGTGGGTGAAAAAAAAACAGAATCTGGGTGTTGATAAGTGTCAGTGTCAAAAACTGGTATTTTAATGTAGCAGGCTGGGTAATATAGTGCTGCATGACGAGACCTGTGGTCTGTAGGCAGCCAGTAAAGTTACTTTCAGACAGCTGCTGACTCCAGTGTTTCATGCTTTTCTCCACATTTCAGCACTGAGTGGTCCATAAACTGTAACGGCTGCAGTCGGCCGAAATGGCAGCAACAGTGTCTGTTGTGTACCTGTCTGCCAGTGGAGCGCTCGGTGTGGTTGATAAAGCTGCAGCCAGCGTGGCAGGGGGAGTAATACATCACACCATCCGCCCCACACACCGGGTTGTACAGTTCTCTGACACAGCCACAGCCTGCGTTACAGTCGACTGTCAGGTTCTCCTCTAAAAAAGAGCTGCAGATGGAGAGGAAGAGGAAGCAATGTACATATATACAGTTAGCTAGTTTAGTCCAGTGGTTCCCAACCTAGGGGTCGGGCCCCTCCAAAGGGTCACCAGATAAATCTGAGGGGTCGTGAGATGATTAATGGGAGAGGAAAGAAGAAGAAACAAAGTTCTGTTTTCACCTGTTTCTAAGGTGCAGCTTGCTGGGCTTGTCATACAGATGTTTGTACTGGTCAACGTGGTGCTTCTCCATCACACCGGACCGGTATGGTGCTGTGACACCAGCCATGGGCACGTTGGGGCAGTGGATGAGAAAGATGAAGATGGTGAGTAGGCTGACAATCGCACACATCATGCAAAAACGGATGATGCCTCGACAGCGCAGGTTCAATCTCTTCACGATGTAGCCGCCCAGGAAGGTGCCGCCGCCTCCTGCTGGTACCACCATGTATCCTGGGATAAAGTAAGACATGCTGCATTAGGAAACGCATCCAACACAAGTTTTCTCACATTTTTGCTCTTGCTTCTTGTAGTAAACCTCTGAGACAGATGGAGAAAAGAAATAAGCCGCTTCGTTCTTTGTCGTAACATTGCCAGCAAGAATAAACACACGTCACCTGTTTCGTCTTGTTCAGTCTAATTTACCTTTTCTCAAAGTTACACATGTCCACATCGTTTGAGGAGGTCATGTGACCTGACACAACCAACATCTTCAACTAGAGTCTTGAAATCTCCATCATGAAATAAATCAAGAGCACTGATGCATGCTGTATCAGTGCAATAATACATGTTATTAAAGTTATTTATTGTCAGCATTAACTGACATTACTATCATAATTTAATAATATCATTTGGTTTAGAGTTAAGAGTTATAACCAGCTTGTTCATTCAGACGTCTGATGAAAATGAGTCAGACAAACATACTCTGATCCTTGATAAACATAAAGAAGTCCACATGAAAACAAACATAAGAAATAAGACATTATAATAATCACTATGAATATTAACTATAATACTCAGAGTATATTCCAGTCCAGGAGGAGTTTCATAGTTTGATTATATAAAACAGTGACAATATGTTGCACTGTAGATAATTCAGTTATTAATTAATTAGTTATGACTGTAAACAATGAGAAGAAAAGAATACAGCTCGTTAGTGGCTTCGTTAGTGTGAACCTTGTAGGTTGACATTGACCTCTTCATCAGTCACTCACCAAACCATGTGGCAGCTTCTGATGCGCTGAGACTGAACTGAGACTCCAAAAACTTTGGACCAAAGGTGGACATGCCGGCGATGAGGGTGGCCTCAGTGGCTCCGGCCAAACACAGGAACAGGAAGGTGGGATTCTTTAAGAGGAGCAGCACAGATCTGAAAGACAGAGCGAGACAAAGAGAGGAACAGTGGCTATTATTATTATTATTATTATTATTATTGTTATTATTATTATTATTGTTATTATTATTGTTATTCTTGTTGTTGTTGTTGTTGTTGTTCTCCCAGAAAGTGTTTCCTGTACATAAAACAGAACAAAACTGAGCATGATGGAGTCAGAGAGAGACGAGGACATCGATAACTTCATGAAACCAGTCTGCTCTGATACAGATGAACACGGCTCTGCAGCCAAACATATGTGGACATGTTACATAACGAGCTGATGTTCAATTATTATATCTGTTGATGAAAAGGTTTCGTTCCCAAAAACAAAGTGAATGTGTGTGTTACATATAAGGCAACTGTTTGACTGTCTCCTACACCTGTATGTAGACTGATCTACCTTGGCATGTCCTTGACTGATTTGCCAAACTGAGGGTCTGAAGCTGTGGTGTGGCTGCCATCTTTAAGCTGGTGGGCCTCAGACACCCGCATGGCCACGTACTCCTGAGAGCCTGCAGGACGATGCAAGAAGCAAGAAAAGAAAGTTAAAGTACAGTAAATCACTCCACAACAGATGTCTGATTATCAGTCAGTGCACACTTTAAAACAGAGTTTAGAGTTTCTGTTTTGGGTTTATTAGATAATAAGACAGTCGTGACAACGTACTAGTTAGACTGTTGGCTGAACTGATGTGTTTTCATGCATTAGAAATTAGAAATTATTGTGTTCATGTGACTGTGAGATTTCATGTTATTTATGATGTATTTGGGATAGAAATTAACAAAAAACAATCATTAATCAATAATTCATTAGAAGTAAACTCAACGTGCTGTTGATAGTGTTGGTGTTATTGTGTGACAAACTTATTATCACTTTTTCTCATGTAGTTTGTACAGTACAGGTCAACTACCATGAAAAGAGAAAACTAGTTTATGCAACTGATGTGTGTGTGTGTGTGTGTGTGTGTGTGTGAGAGTGGTACCTGGAAGCTGCCGCGGGTAGCCTAGGATGGGGAAGGCTACCAGCAGAGCTGCTGCTCCTCCTGCTAGGAAGCCGATCCACCAAGCCCCGACCCACAGAGGGTTCTCTGGAGTCATTTCTGTCCTGTGACAACACACACACACACACACACACACACACACACACACACACACACACACACGCTGTATGAATCATTTGATTTTATTGTATCATCAGACTTCTACGCTGCTGGCTATAAATACTGTCCTTTGTGCCTTTTCAGATCTATTCTTTCTATTCTATAATATACTGATGTGTTCTAGTTAATGTTTGTTCTGTTCTATTATACAGTAAATTCATTGTTTTAGTCTTTCTAGTCTATTCAAGTCCGCTCGGCCCTCATAAGCAGACTCACGTGAGGTGGATCTCGGTGTAAATGTTGAGGAAGTATCCTCCCAGCAGGTAGCCTCCTGCCGGACCCACAATGGCCGCTGTGTAGAAGATCCCTGGAGACGGAGAGAGACCAGAGACACAGACAGTCATGGGTGTGTCAGTACAGTGACTACTTCCTGTTTCCCTCTCACCACTTCCTGCTCTACAGGTTAAAAGGCTCCCATTGTTCTTTACCGGGCTCTTTGTCCACAAATGTTAATGTTTGATAAATAAATGAAGGAGCTTGATATGTTTGTGTTTTGGTGTGAGCGTGTTCTTCGGGTCACACTGTGCTCTGCTGCTATTAGTGATGGACAAAGAGGACACGACACGATTTATTGACTACTGTCTACTATTGATGTACAGAGTGAACACTCAGCAGCGGTGATGGGTGCCACCGAGGGTCACTGTTATAGGATCAATAATGAGGATCAGATATGTTATGATGACAGTTAATAATGATGGTTACATTGTTCTGCCAATATGAGCTGTGAATGAACAGAAGGTTTGCTCTGTATCCAACTCTATGCATGTCTACACAACTCGAACCTGTAGCCTTCATACTGTCTGACCTGAACCACTCATTCATGTTGAGAATGTAAAGCAGTTCTGATTCTGATTGTTGATTGAAACCTTGGCTCGTATCCTGCAGAAAAGACACCTCATGATAATAATGACCGATATTTTTAGATATGTATATTGTTTTACGACAGGATGAAACTAAACTCATGTAAGGTGACAGTTCCACACGTAACGGCCGAGTCCTGGAGCTTAAAAAATGATGTCAGCTGCTTGAAAGTCTTCAGACACCTCCATTCATCTCCTGTCTCTGACACTTACTCGAACCTGACGTGATGTGAGGGAGTTTCTTTTCTGATGTTTTTCCACCATTTTTTAACTGAAGCTGAACAAATCTGCCTGAAACTGTCAACATCTTATTAATATACAGTTAAATATAAGTTCTAATAAAAATTGTTGCATTTGCAAATTGTTTTTACTTTAGATTTAAAGTAATAGTTAAATGTCGAATCTGCATCATGTGACCAAAAGAAACACAGATGCATTTGCAAACACACACAATATGCCCTTATACACAAATGCAAAGGAAAACTGCTGTTATTAGTGCTTATGACTTCCAAAACTGTGATGCAAAGCAAAACCCTGCAGCAACATGCTGTACTGAATGAATGACTGAGTGTGACTCACCTATATAAACAGGCGCATAGTTGGACTTGACGTTCTCATCCAGATATGTGACCCCTAACGTGTAGAGAGGCGTAGCACCCACACCGTGTAGAAACTGGCCCAGCATGAACACAAAACGGTAGCTGGACAATCCCCCTCCCTCCTTGTCCCGGCACGGGCTGGTACGGTTGGCAGAGCACATTCCTGTTCGCTCGGGCAGACTGACCTGGTAGGGGGGTGTGGTGAAGTGTGGCAAGGCAAACACCAGAGAACCCAGCGCCATGATCAGCACGCCCCATCCCAGCCATCGAGGCTTGTGTCCCGTCCCACCGAAGTAGCTGACAAAGGCCAGGCAGACGCAGGCAGCGATGTCGTAGGAGCTGGCGATGAGGCCGGCCTGGTAGCTGCGCAGGTCGAAACGCCGCTCAATGGAGGTTATGACTGTGTTAATAAAGCCGTTGATGATCATCCCCTGGAGGAACGAGGCAACACACAGGAAGAACAGCACCCAATGATGGGTGTTGAAAACTTGGATAGCTTTGGGCGTCAGAGCCCCCCAGCCGCATAGCTGCTCAGAGTCTGTGGAGATCAGCTTTAACGCTATTGGTGACTCTGCATGGGGTGTTGTCTGCACCCCATACAGCTGCCCTGGAAGTGTAGAAGCCCCGGTGAAAATGTGGGGCCGAGCGGGGCCATCAGCTCCAGGGCTGCTGGGGCTTCTGGGGCCTGAATCTATGGGGCTGCCTGTCTGAGAGTCGACGGGGCTGGGGGTGTCCAGAGAGGGACCCCCGCTGAGAGGGCAGTCCTGCAGGTCCAGGAGCTCCTGCTTGGAGCTGAAGGAGGCATCGGCATTAAGCAAGACTGGCATCACCCTTCTGAGGGGCAGTGTAAGGGTCCAGATGGAGGGAGGGTATGTGGAAGGTGTTTGAAGTAGGAGCTATGAAAGGTTTACAACCTCAATGTAGAGAAAAGGGCTCCGGGTGAATACAGTGTGGTCTGGTCTGCTGTATTTTAGTTGGTGTCTCTGAAATTATCTATTCTTGGCTTGTGTTGTGTGCTCCATGTGTCCACAGTGCTGGATGTTTGTTAAGGCTCTTCAGGTGTTCCTGTTTAATTATCTGTGCAAGGTTGTGCAGCTTGAAGGGACTGTTTCATATTGACTTTGAGTGATGGCATCCTACAGAGAGAACACAGAGAGGAAGAGAAAATGAATGCAAATGAACAGGTATTAAAAAACTTTTACTGGAATGAATAAAAATCTGTTTCCACAGAACAATGCGATCTATAGAGAAATCACACTTTATATCAAAACAGTAGAAATCCTGGAAAACTGACTGGATACCACAACAACCACATACACACTCAGTCCTGCTGTCTCCTGAAAACCAGCGGATCTGAGGGCATCGATCACATCAAACTATTTAATGTTTCTCTACAAAGAAAAAATGATGAGAAGTTGCACAAAAACACACAGATTCAACACCCAACCTATAAACCATCAAATCACACACACCACTAATGAACCACAAGAAGCAGAAACACACACACACAACCTTCAAAACAACATGCAAACAAATGAAGCAGTTTGAGAAATATTATTCAGATTATTATACTTTACTACTATAAATACATATTTGACTCATCGTTGGACACAACTATAACAATGATTCATTATTCTGCCACCATCTGCTGTCAGTAAGATGATGACACCAAAGCTGGATAATCTCAACAGACTCTTCAACGATTCAACAGCAAATAATCAGCTAAGCATGAGACAAGCACACATCCAACACGCGTGTGTATGTGCATGTGATATTACACGTGGAGAACAGAACTGTGTGTAATGAAATATGTTAGTAACTTAAAGAGGAAATGTCTTCTTCACTGTTTAAAACATGAATCATGTATCAGTATCTCTGTTCTACTTTACTGATGACTGTTTATCTCTCATAGATTTACATAATAGATTTTACAGTAGAATTCAGGTTCTGGAAATAAAATATAATAATGAGAGACATTGTCTATAAAAACTAAACTAAAGCATGAACACACAGTTTTAAATACAGCAAATAAAATTCAATTATAAACACACTGTATTTAGCCTCCTACCTCCATTTTATATATATTCAGCCGGTCTGATGACATTTAATGATGCTGTGAACGACGGAGTAAAATAAAGATGAGAGTCAAAGAGGGAAACCCATTCTAAGCCTGTCTCTCAAAGCCTCTTATAGTCTAGCGCTGAGGCAGCACATCAGCACATGGAGGGAGGGGGTGGTGCCACATAATTCACCTGAGAGATAAGAGCTCACTGATACGAGGCTTTGCTGCCTCCCACTGGAGATAAACGGTATTGTTTGATCCCCTCCTGCATTCATATCTGTCTGCTGTGTATCTGATCACCACTCGACAGCTTCTACAGCCACATGTTAGTCACTACTTTTAGTGTTTGTGTTCGTGTTTGTCTGTGCTTGAACATTTTGGATCAGAATCAGAATCATCTTTATTGTCATTGTCCTGGAGGATACAACGAAAGCTGGAGATGTAGAAACAAAAGAAAACAACACAAGGGCTGACTGGGTGGATAAAGATCAAGGTGCTGGACGATAGGATGAGGTAGATTGTTGGTTGTTGTGGGGTTGTGTGGATCTGACCCAAGGAAGCAGTCAGTGACTGTGATGGCTCTAGATGCAAACCAGCTGCAGGGAGGAATGTCTCCTTTTTCCTCAAGGCTACAGCCTCATTATGAATAAGCACATAAAAAAACCAAGATGTATTCACGACCATATATGGAATCACCTGTTATGAAATCACTGTGTTTTGCGTCTTCAATAAAAGAGTGTTGCAGGGCCGAGTGGGGCAGACTCATGCTGCGGCGCTCTGTGCAGTCAGTGCTGGATGAAATGACGAGTCGCTCACTGTGGACACAACTGTGCAGCTTTACAGGCTTTATTGTTATAATCATTTAGCATTTAGCTGTTACTGTTTTGATTCAACAGTTGAGTGTTGAGCAAGTTAAACTACAGCTAGTTCAGCCCTGGGGAGTGCATGTAGTACTCCAGTCCCATCCTCGCTGGTAAAGTGCACTACTAACACGTACTGTACTCTGAACAGAATATAACCTCACCAGCAGCCATAAGTACAGTATGAACACAACACAACATATACAGAAGATAACGCTGCAGGTACCAGGGAGAAGCTAACACTATAATCACTAATCACTATAACTTGTTACCAACTAATGTATTACTGGCCAACGTTTACCTGTTACCTGTGCAGCACCAAATGACAGGTAGCAGCTAGCGAGTTAGCAGCTAACCTTTACTGGGTGAACACTGACCAACGGTTAGTAAGACCACAACAGAGATACAGAGGGGTAAATATGGACATTTGACTGGTAGTGTAATGCTAATTCAGGATTTCTGCTTGCTAATATGTGATTTTCTTATGTTTTTTGTCCCCAAACGGCCAATATGAAGACAAATGCAGCAATTTTCTGCACTGAAATGAAAAAGTAGTCGGTGCCAAGTTACCTCAGCTCATTATTCTGCATGAACTTCACCGAGTACAGAACACCAGAAGGCCCTGACAAGCAAAACTGTTTGCTGAACAACACAAAATGAATGGGACTATCCAACCATGCTGCTGTGAGCTGGTGTCTACTCAGCTGATTGCTCATGATAAGGAGGAATAATGAGGTTTTGGAGGGAGGCCAGAGCATAAAATCCAATTACAATCTTACTATGATTCGTTTTCAAATGGCCAGTCCTCCGTGGTCTGATGTGGGGGTGTATTTTTCAGTGTAAAGGCGTTTGTGAGCAGGTTTTGTGATCGGATCATTATCAGGTGATGAGATGACCAGTGGTGGGAGTGTCCTGAAAGTTGAACAAGGGCACTTGTTAACAATGCCAAATATCCTCCTGCCTCGCTGTTTGTTATTCTGTCCTTTACGAATCAAAAGAAGCCACCAATAGAAAAGTTCTCACAGTTTTTTTTAATTGCATTCATATCTTTTTCTCTATCTCGCCTTTTCATTTCTGTTTTCAAACTGAGATCAGAGCGAGGAGTTGTAATATTAATAATCAATGGGCTGTGCCCTACCTACTGCGTCCTTTATCTTCACAGCAGAAACGTATTTGCTTTGGACTGCAAAGTCTTTCCTCCTCTGTGGTAAACAAAGGCCATTGAAATATCAAGGGGAAGGCTCTCATGTGGTTATTACACATCTAAGAAACAACAGATGCAGCCTCAAACTGTCAATCTTACTTAAAGACACCAGTGTTAGCGCACGCCGCCACGAGATGCAACTACAATCAAATGTAATCTCTCCTTGCTGGAAAGAAAACAACATTTCACCGAATTTCCCGAAGGTATACGTGTAGTACAGGTACAAGCAAGTCCACTGTGAGAACAAGAAACCCGTTTGAACCGAGCACTGATGTCATTCCAGGAACCAGCTCTTTGAACCTCAAATTAGAAAAGTATACATCCTGAAATTAAACCGCAGCAGGCATTGTGCATTTGGCCTTGTTGACCCTGTGCATGTTGTGAGGCTAATAAAACCTACATGTGTCAGAGAAATGATTACAGCCTTGATACCAACCAGAGAGCTGCTCCTGTCTGGGCTTATTAAAGTGGTTTTGTGACTCATTGTGTTTCATTTTCTTTGATTATAAGTCAGAATAGAACAGAGATGTTTGATACTAGAACTAAATGATCAATGGTGGTGATTATAGTGATCATGGGCCACCAAATGTCAAAGCACCCATGAATATGATATAAGGTGGATCTGTATCTTTACCATAGCAGATGCTTGATGTCTGGCAGGATATCACAAGCTGAAGTATGGCTGAGCTTTTAATAAATGATGCAATAATGACAATAATGACTTTATAATGGAGCAGTTATCTGCTGTGAACAAGGCCTACTGCACGTGTTGGTGTCCTGAAGAACAATGTTTTCCAATCCTGATGTTATTACAGATATCTGAAAAAAAAAGAAGAAGAAATATTGAATAAAAAAGTTACACGTTGCCTCTCTATGTTGCATCATCACTGACAGGTGAAGTGTGGCCTTACTGTAATTTACACATCTACTCTGTACCATGTGATGATTTATAGAGAGTGGTGTATATTTGAGAGAGAGAGCGAGAACAGACTCACAACGACCCCCAACAACAAAAGAGAAAGTAGATTCACTCAAGTGAAGCAGACAAAAATAGTAACAGAAAGGAAGTCATACAGTCAACCAGACGGACCCACTGATCCTCAGTAGCTGACGTCAGACTCTTACTGCACGCTGCATGTCTCAGTCAGAGAAGCACTTGACCCGCGTCATGTCTGCAATGCTGCTTGTATCTTTCTCTCTGTTTCTATGTGCATGAAGAGCATTTAGTCCATAGTTTGTTCACTGTAATAAGGATGGTGTGATGAGAAAATATATATATACTAATTTTCCTTGAACTGCAGTGTAGATTAATGATATTCATTTCCTGACTAGGTTTAAATGGCTTACTATGAATAAAAAGTTAAAATAATCTTTACACTTGCACTAAGATGGTTTCCATCATTTTCAGGATACAATGTTTACATGAGTCTGACAGTATTGATTTCTGATCATCCTCACCATATACGCCTCTATGTTCTGTACCACAATGTTCAGAAACCTGGATCAGGTGTTCACATGTGACAGTATCCTGGTTTCTACTCCCGGTTGCATTTTCTAGGTTTCTCAAAACTAAACTAAGGTCTTATCCAGGTTTCTGAAACCAGGATAAAGTGTTTACATGCACAAAACATAACCAGAACATAACCAGGACACTAGTGCACACACATAATATGAAGTGTCTTACATTTCCTGTTTCCATGACTACATAGTGTTTCTAGTGTTGTCACACTGCAGCATGACTTCTCATTTCCTCTTTTTCAAATTTAAATTTTCCTCCTGAGTGTGATTCATCTGCTTTCGGGCTCACTAAGTCCAGGCTGGAATAACCCTACATGGTAGAAGTCATCAGCAACCTCGCAGTTAGCACACGGCAGCGTGCATATAAAAATATAGCAATACAAACACCCACACAACATCACTCATACCTGCATATACTGTCAAATAATGTCAATCAATCAATTGTGCTCAGCCACGGTGCAAGAGAGACTTTCACATGTACTTAAAGCAGTACTCATATGTATATAATAGTGCAGTAGCTGTCCATCCTACAGCAGGCAGGATGATCCGACCCTCCAGGGCCCCACTGTTACTGTGGGGAATTAATGGGATGGGACAAAGTGGGCACTGACCCAATAATGGTCTTCTGCTTGGCTGCAGCTTCAGAGAGGAAACACACTGCTCTGCTTATTTACCTTCACCTATATGACAATGAAGTATCTGTACTTTACAAATCAGCTGTGATTGGTTGTACCAGTATAGGGTTAGGGTTAGTCACATGTCTGTATGTGGTGGTCAACTCCAACAGCCTAAAATGCACCACACGTTCCTCAATGTAAACCAAACCTCGTGGACTAAATTCAGCCTTCACAGATGGAAATATAATATATCAATAAATAATTTATATTCTAGCTGTAAGTTAGATGAGAAGATTCAAACCACTCTTGATTAAATTTAAGCCAACTTCCAGCAACTAATTAACTTAGCACAAAGACAAACGCTCCCAGCTAAGAAATGATTTCTTTAAAACCTTCATTAGTTCAACAGAAACTGTGATTATTGTGATTAAATGGTGCATATTGATAATGTCTGGAGGATTAATCATGTTATCAAACAGGAAACAGGACATGTTGGGTGATCTAATGATATACACTGTGAGAAGAAGAAACTTGGTATGTGCTCCATTTAATAAGTAATACTACACATTTACATTCCTGTCTGGGTTTATTTTCAAGTAAGATGACAACATGCATGTAGATTGATATCACAATATAAAAATGACATATATCCTGTTATCTTTATATTTAATGTAAACAATTCACAGGGAGTGTGAGTGGAAGATACAGACACATACTCCTACTGCCCTACATCTCACAGGCACGGTGGCTGCCTGCTGCTGCTGCTGGTCAAACCAGCTGGAAGAAATGACTTAGAGAGCCAGCCAATGGGGGGCTCAGATTTCAGAAATGTTAACATCATCTAACAAGCCTCCACGGACGACTTGTTCAAGAGACGACACACACATGAATGTGAGATAAGATATGAGAAAGCTGCAGCGCTTGAAGCTGCGCAGCCTCTGGCTTTCCAGAAATGATGAAGAGACCAGAAGGAAATCACTGTATGAATATTTATATTATAATCAGTAAAGTAAAGTAAGTAAAAAATAATAAAAAGTGACTGAAATACAATACAAGTCAAAGATTTGGACAAACTTAAAAAATGAATTAACTAACAAACAAATTAATGAACTAACTAAACTAAAAGACGGATTAATTAATTAACTAAATGAATAATTAACACATCTTAAAACAACAGTCAGGTTAATCATCCAGAAAACAGTGAAAATGATTTACTTGTGGTTCCCACGGTGATGCCATCAAATATCTTGTCCACCATCAAATAAAAAATATATTTTTCACATATGGGAGCCAATGATTATATTATATAATGATTATATTTCAGCAATCGATTTTTTTTTCAGAAGCAGTGAATGAGGTTGATGAAACAGCCCTGAACTCAGCTGACTTGGCAGATAAGACAATGCAAACACTAATATGCCTCCAGATGTTAAAGATTGTGAGGTAAGTTAACGCTGTGAAGATCTTACAGCTTAAATCTTGCACAACTCAATCGGCACCTTAGTGTCTAACAGCGTGTTTGAAGCGCTGCTGAGTCCTTCGTCCTGCTCTGGCCCCGTCTGTTTCTGTGAACTGGGTCAGAGGATCTCTTCACATTAACCTGCATTAGTTCTGCACTGTGCTTATCACCACAGCGACACAACTCCCTGAAATTACTGCTGTCATTAAAATACAGTCTGATGTTCCACGTCAGGTACACACAGTGATTTTAACAAAGTGCCAACAAATGTCTGGTGCAATGCTTCGTTGGTTAAGTCACTAAGCAGAATGAGTTAGAAGCAGGAAAGTGAAGACACACAGACGTACTCCGACTTTACGATACGACCTACATCTCTGCACAGCATGTACAGCATGTACAGCATGTATGTGATATATACTGACATACTTCAGATACATGTACAGCATGTATGTGAAGTATGTCAGTATATATCAGAGCATCTGATCATAAATAACAAGCAGAACAGGTTCAGGTAAACTGGAACTTGGTGCTTCTTCATATTTTGGGAAGTTGGTGTTATGTAAATGAGTCACATTTTAGATGAGACGTGATCGTGATAGTCCACACACACACACACACACACACACACAGACAGCAGCCTTTCTCACCAGTTTGTTAGCTTAGCTTATTTTAGCATAAAGTCTGAAACAGGAAACAGGTGAAACAGCTCAAGATAACTAATCAACATGTTATATCTTGATTATTTAATCTGTACTTCCTGTCTTAATGCTAAATTAAGATACCTGTATCCTGGCAAACACACACACACACACACACACACACACACACACACAGAGTGGAGAATAGAAGAGGATGAATACAGGGAATAGAAACCACATTATAAATGATCATTTTAACCCAAACTATGAGTCTACTGAGTTTGACAGACATACTCAATGAGCCCAGATATCTCTGTACTTCCTTCACACTTCCTGTGACTGACTTCATGCACATGATAAAGACTTTAAGATGTAGATGTAAAAACCGAGTATATATTTGCTTTATTATTATTATTAAGTTATTAATACTGTGATTATGATTATGCTTCAGTGTTGCTGTGTTAAGAGTTGGGGGCTACACCATGAACCGGTGTAACCCCCGCAGGTGTGGGCGTCTGAGCAGCGGTGCAGACGGATGAATTCAACACGACAAAAAAAAAAAAAAAAGATTGTTTCTCTGCAAACCAAAGATGTCGACTGACAACGAAACGGACGTGTGTAATGTCACATGCACATCCTCTACAGACACACACAGGGACGAATGATGAGTCTGTAGCTACATAATCGATTATCAATTCACTGCTTTAATCAAAGACACGTGGCAGTGGCATTATATGAGATAGACGTTTTATTATTCATTTCAATTATATATTATATGCAACTATAACATATTCTATTCGTCAGTGAAAGACAATACAGAGCTACGGCTCAATATGTAACCATGACTTACTGCTTTATTACAGACTCACAATAGATATCTGCTACAGCGCATGTGGAGGATCAATCAACCAGATGCTGACGATGAACAAGCCTTTTGTTCATCTAACCCTGCCGACGTTATAAACACGTGTACATATGTATAATAATAATAATAATAATAATAATAATAATAATAATAATAAGATGTGATCAAGTGACCACCACCGATCGATAAAGATGCTGCATGTTGCAACGAACCGTTTGATCCTGAGACATGTGGATACATCAGGATATCCGCGCTGCTGATGCTGAACAAGGAGCCGCAACCAGGAGCCGCAACCAGGAGCCGCAACCAGGAGCCGCATCCGCAGTTCAGCAGCAGCGTTGAGGATGAGATCAACACACTTACCTTAAAATACACGTGTTTCACTTCTTCACGCGGTCATCTGTCATCCTGCCGTGTCTCGTGGGGAAAAGCTAACGTGCTACAATAGACTGTAATGCTGCTGCTCTTCTGACAGCGTCTCCTCTTAGTGGGAGGCAGCGTGTATGGAAGATGATTAGTGCCACCGAATATGCTTCTCGCTATGTATGAGGGTAAAATGAATTAACGGATACATGGTTATTATTAGACTATAATTACTTCAGTCTATCCTGGAATAAAGAAAACAAACAAACAAACAAACAAACAAACAAACAACATCATCATATACGTTTATGTTATATCCACCAGTTGTTTACTTAAATGCCCCAAAACAACATGTGTTTACATACAAGTGACAGTTATGAATAAATATGAAGGAGGCAAAGGCCTGAGTTTCAGTTACAGTCAGACTAGGATGTAAATACAATGTAAAGCTAATGTTATTGTTTGTCACATGCACATGTGTGCACGTAAAATACAAATCAGAAACTAGGTGTTACTTTTGTTTTAGTTAATTTTATTGTTTCTATATTCTTATGCAGCCATATTATCTCTGCTGAACAAAATTAATATGCTCTTCAACGGATATTATCAAACTGTCAATACAGACAAATGTCATTTAGTTTATTCTCCTTTAAATCCATCCAAAAATGAGATTACATTGTTTACAGTATGTGTGTATATGTCATAGTTTATTCATCCTCTCCTCCTGCTGCTTGTTTCTGGCAGTATTCACCCTCTATACCTTCTATCTGACTCATTGAATTCAGAGGAGATCCCCTTGTCCAATGATGTTCAACCCCTGTGGCGCGATCAGCTGTGGACCAATTGCTGTGCTGAAGAGTAAAGCTGAACCAGCAGTGGCACACAAGTTACCACAATGACTGGCGAGAAGCTTTTACCTTAACAAAGTTCAAATTACAGGATTCAGATATGAGTCACCATGTAGCTTGATATACATACAGATACGGGGAACATTAAACTCACCACAGAACAATATTTATCATGTTTGGATATATGCTGCAGCTACTTTACATTATATTAGTGGCATCGTCTGCCTGGTCCAGTCATGTGTGAAGAATGTGATCAATATCTTGATCTATTAACCTGTAACATACAGGTAAAACATGTCATACATATGAGCACAAGGAGCATCTGGTGAACTTTTATTATCATTATCAAATTATATTTTAATTTAATAAATGTGTAATGGCATCTCTAGATACAATTTTAATTAAATTAAAATATAATTTGATAATCATGGTAGAACAAGAACAGGCCATAAGCACAAGAGCCATAGAGGCCAGGATCTACCAGAGTAGATCAGACCCACGATGCAAAGAAGCCCCTGAGACAGTCCAGCACATAGTAGCATGAGTGAGTATAACATGAGTATAAGATGCTAGATGGGTCAGTGTACATGGAGAGGCACAACCAAGTGGCTGGGATAGTATACAGGAACATCTGCAACCAGTATGCAATAGAAGTACCCAAATCCCAATGGGCCATACCACAGAAGGTGGCTGAGAACAACAGGGCCAAGATCCTGTGGGACTTCAGCTTCCAGACTGACAAACAGATCCTGGTTAACCAACCGGACATAGTGGTGGTGGACAAAGAAGAGAAGAGGGAGGTGGTGATCGATGTGGCGATCCCAGCTGATGCCAACATCAGGAAGAAGGAACATGAGAAACCTGAGAAGCATCAAGGGTTGAAAGAGCAGCTGGATGATGTGGAAGGTCAAGGGTAGCGTGGACCCTGTGGTAGTGGGGGCACTTGGGGCAGTAACCCCCAAACTGGGAGAGTGGCTCCAGCAAATCCCAGAAACAACATCTGAAACCTCAGTCCTCCAAACATCGAAGAAACTCCCAGGCCTCCAGGTAGAGGACCCGAGCTTGAGGATGACACGGATACTATTTATATATATATACTTTATACTTTATACTTTACTTTAAAAAACTTCCTGATGTAACGCTGGATAAGATAAATATTAAGTAGAAACAGAAGTTACAGCCCAGTAACATTACTAGTCTCATACAGTCTCTCACCTCTCAGACCAGTTTGAACCTTTCACCACTAGAGGGCGATGTTACACCTTTTTACACCTCCAGGACAAACAATTGTATTTAAAAAAAAAAAAGGGTTTTCTTTATGAACTGTGAACTGTAAATCTACTGGAAGTCTTAGAGAATAATTAACTATGATCATGGGGAATAACACCTGATGAAGCCCTATGTGACGTCTTCAAAGAAGGAGGGAGGTCTGTCTTTTTAGGAACGAATCTGTCAGTCTGGAAGAGCAAAGAGAACAAAAGGAGTCATGGCTTCTGCTTCGTACAATGAAGATTTGACTTGTTCTATTTGTCTGAATATCTTCACTGATCCAGTGATCCTTCTCTGTGGTCACTCTTTCTGCAGAGGATGCATTACTCTCTCTCTGGAGTCACAGCACCAGTGTCCACAGTGCCGGGGAACTGTTTCAAGAGAGGGAAACTATCTTTTAACCAATCACATTTTGAAAAGTCTTGCTGAAAAAGCAAAAGAAACTGAGAAGCAAAAGAGTGAATGCAGACATGATGTAGAGGTGAGTCAATTTTGTACTCACATATAACTCACGATAATGCATGTTTGTATGTCTCTGTGGTGTCTTTATAAGTAGTACTCTTCATTTCTACCGTCACGTTTGTGTTGTAACATAATGTTGGATCGATTTATTGATTTTTACAGGCGGCTGAGTGGTTGTGCCCTGAACACGATGAAAAGCTGAAACTGTTCTGCGTCACAGATCAGGAGTTAACGTGCATCATATGCCGCGATGGGGAGAAGCATGAAGGACACAAGTTTAAACCAATCAGAGAAGCAGCTGCATCTGTGAGGAGGGAGCTGATAACGTTTGTGCAACAGGTTTGTTCTGATATTCATGCCATAGAGAGCCAAGCCGATGCACAGAGGAAAGAAATAACAAAAACCAAAGAGAAGTCTCATCAGCTGATGACCCAAATCAGAAACCAGTTTGAGGAGATGCACCAGTTTCTGAGAAAGAGAGAAGATGAAATAAAGAATGAACTGAAACACAAAGAGAAAGATGAGGTTGAGAAAATGAGCAAGAGCTTAAGTGATATAGAAACAGCTTTGTCTGAGAGCAGAGAGCTGGAGGGAAAGGTGACTTCACTTCTGAATATTACTGACACTGAGAGGTTCTTGACGAGCTGGACTGAGGACAACAGAACGACTCCTGGACATTTATTCAGGCCCAAAGCAGGTCAACTGCAAGTAGTGAATAGTTCTCTGTCTATGGAGCCTTATGAGAGTCACCTGCAGTTCTTCATGTGGAAGGAGATGCTTCAGGTGATCACGCCCCGAGAAGAGCTGCTGTCACTCAAAAGCAACAGTGCAAATATAACTGTGTCTGATGGTGGGAGAATAATCCAATCCATGTTACAGCACTTTAAACGTAACCATGTATTAGATTACAGAGAGGAAAACTACTCCTCATATGTATCTGGGTTCGGTGTCAGTGATTTCTCCTCAGGGCAGCATTACTGGGAAGTTGAAGTTGGACAAAGGGACTTCTGGGTACTAGAGGTAAATCATGTTTTCTTAAAGTACGACGGCGAAAAATATGTCACGAATCAAGACGAAGTGTTGGCATTTAGTGGCAGTCCACAAAAAATGGTGATTTACCTAAACTGCTTGTCAAAGAAGGTGTCTTTCTATGATGCAGACAAACTGACACACATTCACACTATGAGCTGTACTTCCAGGGAAGATCGTTACCACCTGTCAGTGTGCTGGCAGCGAGGTGTGAGATGATGGTCTGACAGGAAGTCTTTGACCTCAACCAACCACCTAAAGCACAACAAGTGCTCCTATGTACTTATTATCCATTAGCATTGTGCTTCTTCATCTTTTCTTTTCTTGAGTTGTTTGCTTTTACTTATCTGTGTGTGTACATGTGTATGTATGTTGTTGTTTGATGTACTCCTCTGCATAAAGATAAACCAGGGCTAAGATGTATCATAATGTCTATTGACTAAAGTTGACCCTGTGCAGAGCCCTTTGTTATTTTTAGTCATCTATAACCTCTCATCTATATACTTATATATCTATGTACATCTATATAAATATATAAATGAACTTTATTATAAATAAAAGGCTGTTTTACTACTGTACATGTAAAGAAAATCATTAAGAGCATCTGAAAACTTTGTTTAATGTTGTGTATTTTTGGTGGGAGTTATTATTTTTATGTCTTAAATTGTGCTGATTTCTTTTTGGATTTCTAACTTGCAACGTATTGCTCCGTGTCTGTAGTTTAGAAAAGGTCATACTATCTACATGCATACTCTTAGTTAGAGCTGTGGAGAAGCTCCAACATGTTATTTTCAAAATGTGCTTGTTGCTACAATTAACTGAGATTTATTCTTGTATTTGCTTTACCTGAAATTAAAAACTGGAATAAGAGTCCTCACAGGAAGTTTTTGTCATATAATATCAGCTACCTTCAGCCTGCAAAAGATGAAACTGTAGTTAATGTTTGTTGGTTTATGAGCTGTGAGTTCTCATAAACAGTAAGCTGCACCTGATGACACTGAAAGTAACTGAGTTTCAGTTATATTAAACATTATAGTACAGGATGATGTAGATATAAAGATAACCCTCACTCACAGGGAACTTTATTTAACACTTGCCGTAACGCCACAGTCTCCTCATTTCAGGTACAAAGTTTCTTAGACAACAACAACTGCGCATGTGTGGTGCTTCAACTAGTGCAGTCTGTGTAAACAACTGTTTACAGAACAATCCTATTGTTACGATATCTAGATATGAAAAGATATCTATATATATAATATGAATATATATATATATATATATATATATGTATATATATATATATATATATATATATATATATATATATATATATATATATAGTATATACAGTATATATAACTGACAGATGTCTCTCTGTGCAATATGAACTCTGTAAACATCGTTGTCTTTCAGAGTCTTTCTTAGTCCTTACTTGACTTGACTCACACATCAGACCAAACTACGCAACACAACACAACACAACACAACACAACACAACACAACACAACACAACACAACACAAGACAACACAACACAGGCTGCTTTCACTGTCGAGGCAGCGTGTTGTACTGCTTTACTGCCCTCCACAAGGCAGCTGGATATAATAACAGTATGTATGACTTTTGATACACAAATATTAACTTTAGCCACTAACAACATGAGTCATCATATACTTGGTATACTTCTGTCACTCAGTGCTGTGATATGTTACAGATCTGAACTCATTCAACCAGCAGTTTCGACATGTGGCCACTAGAGTGCGATATTACACTCATCTGTTTGCTTCTGAATCTTTTTGGTCCTATAAAGTGCAAGTTCAGCAAATAGAAACATGTATTTTTTTCCTCGGTTTGCATAAGTTAACTTTAAATCAGCATGTGTTGAATGTGTCGTTTGGGTTATTATCTGATTATCTAGAATGAAAACTGAAGTGAGTGACAGGTCTAAAACAGGGGTGTGGCTTTTTGAGGAAAGTGAAAGTTAAAAATTATGCTGAGTCAGAGGAAGGAGAAAAACAAGAGCTATGGCGTCTGTGTTTTGCTCAGAGGACTTGACT
The DNA here is from genome assembly GCA_036937835.1 of Pampus argenteus. NCBI lineage: Eukaryota > Metazoa > Chordata > Actinopteri > Scombriformes > Stromateidae > Pampus > Pampus argenteus. The sequence goes on along the minus strand of CM072864.1, from coordinate 1,073,044 downwards.
TGTTCTATTTGTCTGTTCATCTTCACTGATCCTGTGACTCTGCTCTGCGGCCACTCTTTCTGCAGGACGTGTATTACAGATGTTGTGCACACACAGCAGCAGTGTCCACAGTGTCAAACAGCTGTTGTCATGCAGTCCCTTCCAACCAGCTATATTCTGAAAAGCCTTGCTGAAAAGACGAAAGAAGCTGAGAAGATAAAGAAAGAGCCAAGCAGTGAGAGAGCAGAGGTATGTTGGTTGTATGCATAGTTATATGAACTGTAAATGTACATATATTTCACAGTGACATCAGTCTCTTTACAGCCACTACCACTGCTTTGTATCAGCATGTATTATTTTCTTTATTTGTACAGTAGGGTTGCCTCATATATTAGCTGATATTGTATTATTTATTTATTTATTTATTTATTTATTTATTTATTTATTTATTTATTTATTTATTTATTTATTTACAGGCGGCTGAGTGGTTGTGTCCTGAACACGATGAAAAGCTGAAACTGTTCTGCGTCACAGATCAGGAGTTAACTTGCATCATATGTCGCGATGGGGAGAAACATGAAGGACACAAGTTTAAACCAATCAGAGAAGCAGCTGCATCTGTGAGGAGGGAGATGGAAAAGGGTATAAAAAACCTTCCTGCTGATATTCATGCCATAGAGAGCCAAGCCGATGCACAGAGGGAAGAAATAACAAAAACCAAAGAGAAGTCTCATCAGCTGATGACCCAAATCAGAAACCAGTTTGAGGAGATGCACCAGTTTCTGAGAAAGAGAGAAGATGAAATAAAGAATGAACTGAAACACAAAGAGAAAGATGAGGTTGAGAAAATGAGCAAGAGCTTAAGTGATATAGAAACGGCTTTGTCTGAGAGCAGAGAGCTGGAGGGAAAGGTGACTTCACTTCTGAATATTACTGACACTGAGAGGTTCTTGACGAGCTGGACTGAGGACAACAGAACGACTCCAGGACATTTATTCAGGCCCAAAGCAGGTCAACTGCAAGTAGTAGTTCTCTGTCTATGGAGCCTTATGAGAGTCACCTGCAGTTCTTCATGTGGAAGGAGATGCTTCAGGTGATCACGCCCCGAGAAGAGCTGCTGTCACTCAAAAGCAACAGTGCAAATATAACTGTGTCTGATGGTGGGAGAAGTTTGTTTTGTATTACCAATCAAAATGCTCCTGCTTTTAATACAGGTTCTCCATTTGGAACCTCAAACTTTACATTTGGCACATCATTCAGTCAACCCAACCCCCTCCCCGATATGTTTGATATGTTTGGCACCAGAACATCTCCTGGAGTGTTTGAGGACTTTTCCTCCAGCACAGGTCATGTATTCAGTGTCAACGAGTTCACCTCAGGGCAGCATTACTGGGAAATAGAGGTTGGGCAGAGGAACTATTGGGAACTAGGAGTAAAAGATAATTTCCTAAAATTTGATGCCCAAAAATACGTCACCTGCAGTTCAAATATAATCACAGAGCTAAGGTTTGGAGACAGACCCCGGAAGATTGGGATCTACCTGAACTGCTCATCTAAGACGATCTCCTTCTATGATGCAGACAAGATGACGCGTATTCACACTATGAGCCCTAAACTCATGTCCATGCCAGTGTCAGCGTATTTTAACGTGGCAGCAGATCGTAACTGTCTGACAGTGTGCTGGTACTGAGGTGTGGGATGAATAATGGGCCAACGGGAACAAAATATTATAGAAATCATTAGTTTTGATGCATTTTAAGAGATTTAAATTTAATTAACCATCTAAAAAGCTGACAACACAGTGTATAGATACCCTATTACTAGAAAGGACTTGTATGGTAAGTCAAACATATCAAATATTACATAAATCTTTAAGCTTTAAAGGCAGTTAATTATGCTTTTACCAGCTGCTTCATCCTTAATGTTTCTTACAGGATATTAATAAATTGAGATATTTCACAGCGTATTACTTTTTTATGTGTGTTGAATATTTCAGATATAGCATTGCTTATGTACAGTATACTGCTTGTTTAGAGGACCAACATGAATAGATTTTTTTTTTAATGTTAGTAATGTGTGTGAAATGTGGGTTATGACTTCATTGTTTATGGTTGGACACTATGTGGTTTAACCTGTCATTGACATGAGGTGAGTGCATGTCTGTAGGTCACCACTGGAGGGCGCAGTTGTCCAGAGTTTGTTAGCAGGTGTCATCAGCCCTCTATGAAGTATGAAGTATGAAGCTGCTGTACATACATATATAATTATGATTACATAATCTGTTTTCAGCTGTTGAATATACTTAATAACAACAGAGGATGTACATGTCCAATCCTTCCTAATATATTGTATTTATCCTTTGATCATTTTCTCATTGATTATGCATATTTATTGCATGTATGTTGACTTAATCGTATTTGTTGCTTTTGAGATATTTCTTCATTTTTTATTATATACACATATGTAGAAAAAAATCAAATAAAGTATGCATTAAACCGTGTTGGAAGAGACAAACATCTTAATAAAGTTGTGTTATCATGACGAATGATTTCATGATTTCTATTTTTTTGTCACATTGATTAACGTAAACAAATACAAAACAACAAAACACTTCAGTAAAATAACAACAAGCAAAAAAAAATGCAAACGATGTTGAATACTCAAACATACAAGACAACATACAAGACATCCTCAGGAAAGCCTGGACAGCGTTAGTCCTGGTCTGGGTCCTACAGGAGGTCAGCTGCTTGAGGATCTGAGCACAGACAAGCCAGATATGACAAGGAAGACACATGAAGTTGAGGGTATCGTCAGGAGAAGTATTACTGTTGTATTAAACTATTATATGTATAACTGTTGTATAAAGGCCTCTGTGGCGTTTGAAGGATTAACAGATGTCATCAGGCTCGGACCCGTAACAGAAAGCTTGTGGGTTTCATTTATGTTGCACTCAATAAAACAAAAACCAAACCAGCATCTGATCTAAGACGCTGTACGGAGCAGGAGCTTCAGTCATGCTACAGACTGAAAGTCAGGATATCAAATGTTTAACATCCCCTCCTCTGTATTTAGATGTGTTTGTACTACGAGCAGCTCAGCAGGTGCACAGAGTTGACTGACCTGTCTGGTGCACACCTGGCGACCTGCTGCCCCCTGGCTGCAGCAGGGGGACGTCACCCCTCCCATGGAGTCTACAGGAGTCTGCATCCGAGCAGGTTGTCATGATCGAGAGCAGTTTGTTCCTCTTTGGAGGGTTTTTACACAGGAGAGACGAACATAGCGTTTACTGTTATGTCTTTAAACTACATGTTCATTAATAATGTTTAAATATTAGTAACTAAAATTAAGAAAATGTCTTTCATCGAGTCGAGACAAAGCTGTCATTTCTTCCTGCTGAGTGACACTTTGCCATTTTCTTGTCTTTCAAAGTAAAGTGCTTCACTTTGGTTGTGTAATGATAACAGGACAATAATGTTTAATGATTCTCTGTGAAGCCTTGAAAGCTGCATCCATTTGGTTTTAATTAAAATATGTATTTTGCCTTTAATGGTTCAATAAAGGTGACTTGTTTACAGGCCAGTTATAATTCACAGATTCCATAAAATAACCTTTTATATCGTCTGGGATGTACAGTCAGAAGATCGAAGTGTTGCTGTGCAGGACACTGAACCGTCTCTGTGAGTGACCAGAAACTGATGGCCATTTACAAAAAGAGGAAACCTCAGAAAGGGAAACAGAAACAAAGATAGACATACGCTGAGCACACAGCTTGTCCATACATTATATATGACTTTATATTTTAAAGCAGACACTGCTTGTTTCAGTCATGATATTCCCAGAATGAGTCTTTGAACTTTCCTTTAATTTAATGGGAATGAAATTACACTTGTGGTCTTTTTAACCACTAGTGGAAAGGATTTTTTTTTGTTTTTGTTTTATTTTTTGAAAGTCACTACTTTATGTATTAAGTAAAAAGTTTCTTTGTCACTTACGTACAGAAGGATAAAATGACTGTCCTGTCTGGGAGCGTGAGGCTTCCTGATAATGGAAATGCATGTCGTTTTACAGCCACTTGCTGATGACAGACTTGTATAAGTCATCAGAATTTTTTCTCTCCACAAAATAAGAAAAGTCATGCAACCATAAAAATGTGGAAGCAATAAAGATTAATGATTTATTTTGAATGAAGCTGCAAACTCAGGAGAAAAAAACACAACAAAAGAATAACTGAGTTAGTAACAAGGTGAGACTGATCCTTCTGTTTAGTGCAGAGACCATCAGACCTGTGCAAAGGCGTAATTAAACCCGCTTCAAAAGCTCACCTTGTGCATTATGTGGTCTCATTGTTGTGTGTGTGTGTGTGTGTGTGTGTGTGTGTGTGTGGTCTCATTGTACCTTTAAGTCCACAGTAAGCTACTTCATTTGTCCCTGGTTAACCATGATTAATACCCACTGAATAGTTATCTGCGGTTTCGGCTGTGAGGAGCCAGGTCTACTGTTGAGAACCAGCGCGGTATCTTCATTAATCAAAGCTGGGCCTGCTGTCTAGTTAGCATTCATCATGGGCTGTATTATGATATTCAGATGAATCAGTGTGGAGGAGCGTGTGTGCTGAGCTGGCCTGGACAGAGAGGGAGCGAGGGAACGAGGGGTGAACAGGCCAGAGAAATCGATGCTTCTGGGGAAAGGCTGCTCTCAGCAGTAAAGGGTCCAGAGCTCAGTGATCGAGTCTCTCTCTGCAGAATTAATGAGAGAGCTTTTCACACCGGACGGGCCGTGGAGGTCTGTCCACTTCCACCCCGGCACTGGCCTGACAAACGGAGGGCACGGTGATGTAGAGCCAGGGACCTGAAAGAGCCTGATCACATACAAGAACACACAACATGGGAGAGATATCATCTTATATATTATTCTACATTACCCACAATGCAGCTTGCCTGGATTCACTCAGCTGTTTAGATTCGGTTGTGTTAAGCTACGTCCTGCTGGAGACTTTTTTCACACATGCAGCAGTACTTCTTCACACCTGGAAACACACTTTGCTAAATGTTGAGGTACATGCTAATTTAAACATTTTGGATTTAGCATTATTTGACAGAATAAATAAAGGTGCAGATAAGATTTTACATATATATATAAAAACAAGTTGCTTTTATAAAATGTGCTGTCGTGTTATAGATTAAACTGTATATCTGCTACTAATGATAATTGAAGTACATGTTGCTAATGATACTTTGATTATTTTCCATTTCAATCTACTTATAATTTATCTTATATTTTATGTTTTGCTGCTCTTACTTCATGCACACACAGCCGTGTCGACCCCGGATCCAACGCAGCTCGTTTTATTGCCACAGCTTTATTGTAACAGTTAGAAGTCCACTCAGGTTATTGCTCTGTCTGTATAAAGACGAGATGAGGAGACTTTACAGTATTTCTTTATGAGAAGCAGGCACTCATGTGCATTACATGGTGTGGATAATGTGGCGTGTAAAAGTGAAGGATTGCTTACAGTTGAGTGATGTAATGCTCCACAAATACTCCTGTTTAGGCCTGATGAATATCACAGTGTTAATCTCTGGCATCTGTCTGCTTTATTAGACAGTGAGCACTTGCCGTTTGTACAGCGGAGCCTTGTGATCATATTTACAGTATTAAAAGTGAGGAGCGATATTTTTAGAGGCAAAGCAGAGGAAGGAAAGGTCCTCTTTATAGGATGACTTTTCCTCTTGGCCCTGATTGCATTTGATGTCTAGGAATCCTTCACTTTGATGTGTGGAGCTGTTGCAGGAAGCTCGTAAATGTTCAGGAACCTCCCCACGTTGAACACTAGAGGGCCCACTCTGCTGCCTCCTCAGTCGTCCGCCACAGTAAGAGATATTAGTTGTCCCCCTGAAAATTGCCAACGATTTCTCCCTGTTCTTCATAATTAAAAGGCTATTACTCAGAGGAGAAAGAGGATGCAGTATGTATTTGTGCAGGCTTTTTGTGTTGCTGCTATATACACACTGTTAACTGGGTGTAAGTATTATTGCTTTTACATTGATCTTGGTGACAGATAACAGCTACACCAGGAGGAAGAGGGAGGGAGGAGAGCAGGAGACAGTTAGCTGAGTTTGTTGTAGAGAAGAAGAAACTGTAAAGAAGTAACCGGCGTGTTTCTGAATGATTTAACCTGTTTTACAGTTAGAGTTAACTAAGGGTTTACAGATAAAGAGCATAAACACGTAGATATTAAAAATGGTCAAAATCGATGCAGCAGAGACTGAAATGGATCGATCCTCCTATGGCTGGATCCTACATTTCCCACAATTCATGTATTTTTTCACAATCAAGGAAAAAGGTTTAAATATTTAAAAGATAACATTAAATTTTTCTGTTTTCCTTTCTGGTAATTCGTGCATCTATGTACAACATCCCCTCTTAGACAGATCAGTGCATCTCCTTCACCTCCTCTCCCCTCCCCTGCCTCTGCTTCATCCAGTATAGAGGTGAGACTCTCCCTGACACAACACATGCTGCACCAGGCCGGGCGCAGCGACCAACGACCAGGTGGAAGAAAGAAAGGCCACTTGCATCTGCAGCCATCTTGAACGTGAGCGAGCTGCTCAGTCCCCGTCTGGGTGAGAGTGTCAGCCAAGCTGCTTAAATGTAAATTGTAAGCTATTTGACAGCCAGGTATCAGATTGATGGATCAGAGGTTTAACAGGCTTTATTGTCGGGCGCTGTGAGATCTGGCAACAGACTGAGTCCACTGAGACGGGGCCCATAGAGAGGACATTGATCAGAGCCGCCAGACTGAAGAGACACATTACAGAGGCTGGAGAAGGTGGACGATAGAATAGAGACGTTCAATCGGTTGATTCAGTCTGATGACTTCATTCTGTTTGTACAATATCTGCAGATCTGTCCCTCCCCTCTTTCTCTCTCTTTCTCTCTCGGCCTCGTTGTGTGTGTGCGGCAGGAAGCAGGAGGTGATCCTTGAACGTATTAGAGCAGGTGCAGTGCATTGAAAATCCATCCAGTGTTGCTGTCACAGCGATTCTCTTCCATTGAATTAAAAGGGGTCAGTCCCACAAATCAAGAGATTACGCTGCAGGGAGACAGAGGACCAACCGCTCAGTAATTCAGGCCGACACGTGCACAGTGCTGGAAGATACTTCAGATACTTTACTTAAGTACCAATAAAGTAAAAATACTCCATTACAAGCAGAAGTCAGACTCATGGTCATTGTTATCTTTATTATCTCATATCATACCAAAACATAGCGCTCACATTACCCACAATGCAACACAACTGTACAGATTGACTGTGCTCTGCTTGTAGCAGCTATTGTAGCGTGGAGTGACATGACTTATGGGAATTTATCAGATGTTTGGACACACACAGGTCAGAGTTCAGGTGATGACCTCGTGGCCTCAGGGAGGAAGTTTCTTCTTCTCTGCTTTGGATTTGAGCAGGAATAGTCTGCTGCTGCGGATCCTTCGCTCTTTCCCGCTCTGCACCTCGTGGTGTGTAAAGGCATTTTTTGATCCGAATCTTTTTACACAGAAAACAATAAAAATAAATGAGCTCCATGCATATGGATTCATATTTAAAATGACACATCAATTAAAAACATCTTTAAAAAGTGGACATTTAATGGGAATGCAAAGAAAAATGGCAAGAAAAAAAGAGAAACACTGCCGAGATTCACTTGGTCACAGCGTCTTTTAAACACACTCTCATTCTCACACACACACACACACACACACACACGCAGTAAACCTCGTCTTGCGTGACCATGCAGTGGTGCGCTGTAGTCCTGCTGGCAGGAGGAGAGAGCTGCTTGTGATTGTGCTGAGTGGAACGATCTTGAGTTTGGGGACCTTGGTATTCATCACACACCCACACACACACTCACACACACACAAACACACACACACACATACACTGCAGTAGCCCTGCGGCTCAGCCCGCTTTAATTATTACACGACCAGCTAATCAATAGCAAAGAGGCTAATCCTATTTCATCCTTTCAAATTCATTTATGCCGGTGTCAGATTTAAACTACCTGCACCATGATTCCCATCATCATCTGTGTGTGTGTGTGTCTTCATATGCAGATGTGTGCTGCTGCTGCTGGCTTGCATATTAGCCTTCAGTGTGTGCTGAATTTATTCAGATGACATGAGGCTAAACGTTTTGTTGAGGGTCTTTCGTGTTTTTTAATAATAATGAATGAATAATAGACTTTTTTTATCTTTAGTATTTTGATGTTTTTGTTGACTTCATTTGTTGTTTTCTTGGCTGTTTGGATACAAACACTAAAACATTGATTAAATTAAATGAACTTCATATTTCAGTAATGGATTATATCGACCTTTTCTTCAGGTTGAAGTCTTTCTCATGTAAAGTCTTTTACAGAAAAGATTTATTCATTTTCTTTCTTCTTTTCTTATTTGTATTTTACAGCTTTTTGTTTTAAAGTTTTTTCACCATTGTGGCTGTGTGATGTGTGATGTGTGATGTGTGATGTGTGATGTGTGATGTAAAAGACGGGTTCACAGTAGTTCATGTAAGTGTGTCTTAAAACAGCAGTCAGGAGCACTGTGGAGCCAGTATGAACAGGAGCAATGATTACAGTCACTGTTCATATGGACACCTGACTGATGCTTTAAGAAACATTTGAAATCGTCCTTTAACCGACAGGCTCCTTCTGTGTATTTTGACACATTTTACCTGCAGCAGCATAACGGGGGAAACTTGATGGCAGTGACTACAGTTCAGTAGCTCATGTACAGCTCTGTAGACCCAGCTGTACTGTACATATTATATCCCGTCTCCTCTCTCACACCCCCCCTTGCTTCACTGTGTAATTGAACTCAATTACAGACTGCACCCGCTCTTCCAGGCTGCAGCATCTCAAAGGACTCAGCGCTGTCTGCCTCAGCGCTGCATGCTTCCAGGAATATACCTGCAGCTACGTCTGATGCAGTCAGGGTTTCAATTTACTGTACAGGCCTGACCTCCGCTATTGTAGTCATAATGAAACACAGTGCTCAGCTGTCAACGCTGAAAATGTAATCTCATGTCGTGTTGTCATAGTATTTTCCTGTGGGTGTTTAGTATGAGTTGAGTTGCTGCTGTTTCCGTCAGTACGCTGCTAATTACACACATCTGTGTATTTATTATTAACTCAATCTGCCATTCAACTATTTCTTAATTCCCTGACAACCTGTGACCTTGTGATGATTATACATTTGATGCTAATAATGCTGTCCTATATGCTTTACGGGAATCCTTAGGGTTTCCTCTTACATTTGCACACTGAATATAAGTCAACTGTGAGCAGCCACAAGGGAAATCATATATTGGAGAAAATATGTCAGAGCAGAATAACAGCATTAATAAATAAACAAAATCCAAGAACAATTATCGTTTCATTGTTCTCCTGTGATCTATATAATTATGTGACGGTTTTGCACAGTTTATAGGCTGCATATAAGCAGGATATACGTATATATTTGGACACTGCCCAGGGAGACATCATGCAGCATCTCTGACACTGAGTAAGAGGTTACGAGGAAAGTTATGAAGCACACGTTCACAAATTCACAGAAACCAAATAAAGAGAAGAAGCAAGCGGCACTGATGAGGGAATGATATGGACCACGGCCAAATGGTTCCAGTCTTTAAGTGTTTCCAAGATTAGAAAGCAGCTACTCACTTTTTCCCCCAGAGTACTCAGTCTCTCTGGTTCATTTCCATGTCATCACACACACACACACACACACACATGCAGGCAGGTACTTTCTACTTTTTCTTTTTGCGATTTGCGCACAATATAAGTTGTAAACAGAGATGACGTCAAGACAAACTACTCATTGTTCCTCAAAGACAAGCAGATGATTTTACTGTAATTGCCTCAGAGTGCGCTTTGCAAATCATATGAAGTATAGCAAAGCAAAACGGCTGGTTTGCTGTGATCTACAGCACCAAACACAGAGGCACAGTAAATAACGGCTCAGAAAGGCCTTGGGATGACTCACTTTGCCTCGCTGCATGGTTTACAACAATGCTGCATGCCAAAACACAGCTGTTAAACACTTTGTTGAAGACGAATCTGCAGGAAACTGGATTATGTAAACGTTTGTGAGCAGTTTTTCACTGTGTGGTGGTTTATGGTGAAGTGAAAGAGTGAAGGTAGGAAAGAGAGAAACACACACACACACACACACACATGAGCTAATTCACCAATGCCATCTATGTATGTGCCATCTCGACCTGCACTCACTCAGCGGCGTGCAAAGCAGATAACAGCCCAACCGGTGCTTGAGGAATTAAAGATAGTGTCCAACCTTGAGGGCCTTTAAATAGACCACACTCATCATTGACCGTATCTCCACTGGCCTCTTTACACAGCGTGACCCCCAGTCTGTAAAATTTAACCCCTCACCCAGGTCCCCCTCCACAGGCGATAAGTGGAAACTGTAGGCTATAAGTATACTATTAAATACAATGTATTTTATAGCAAAGGTTATTCAACTTTTCAGCCTGTGACCCAAATAAGAAAATTATTGTCTGGCCCCAGGTCTCAGGCTCATTAAAATATATTGGTTTCCATGACATCAAGGGACCGACTGCCAGCTATAGACCTGTGACCTGTTTTGGTTCCTGATGTAAAGTTTCAGAAATTAAGTTTAACGAGATACTTGAGTGGCTATTATTACACTATATAATACATTATCATCCTATAAATTTTTATTTTATCATCAGGTCAGATCAGAATGAGAATGAAGCAAAAAGCTCAGCGCTGTGTTTTAACAGACAGATGTTACCGAGTGTCACTGAATATCTGAAGAATCCAAAAACTACAAGAAACAAAACAAAGTAGAGCATGTATTAAGACTACAGACGCACGCCGTCTTAGAAATTCAGCTAAACCGTTTTTTGACTTGATCATTTCTGTCAACGGATAAAAAAAAAAAGATTAAACATCTTAAACATCTTACTTAATTAGTGACCGCTTCAATCACGTTGCAAATGACCTCAGCTGATATGAGCCATTAGAAACCTTATAAATATTGCAATAAGCCAAACATGCAGTTTTCAGCAGCACCACTTTTCTTCCGTTTACCTGCAGCTCAACCTCGGTGGAGACCTTTAGTAACGAACTACAGTCATGCTGGAGGCTTTGTAACGCTGCAATGCAATTTATGAAAGCTGTTAGATAAAGGTTTGAATTAAAAACGATAACATAGCAATCATTATCTGTAGCAATCATGGTGGAGCAAATGTAATAACTGGCCAGAAGATGGTGTTAGGATGAAGGTGTATACTAGAAGGGACCGTGTTCCTTTCTCCCTGTTAAAGCAGCTTTTCCTTGTCTGAATGGAGCGTTTGTGTTTGATTTGTGATTCTGGGCTACATAAATGAACATTGACCTGACTAGACACACCTCACATGGTGAAGCTGTTAACATGTGTTAAGTCAATATGTGTTTACTGGTTGTTGTTCATGTAGAGTTTAAGTATCATCAGTATTTTTATCAATGTTCCCGACTATCACGAAGTTTATCATGTTAGCATGCTAACATTTAGCACAAGAGGCTGATGGGAAACCAAAGTACTGGACAGGATGAAATTGTGATACCGGTGCTGGATGAGGATCACCACTATGTCACAACCATGTAAAAACGCAGTCCTGCTGTAGAATAGTGAATATTATTAAAATAAAGGCTGACTGTTTTTTTTAATTGTAAATCAGCCATTAACTGTATGTATTGTATTGTATGTATTTTGCATGCATGAAACGCATGTAACATACATAAGAGGTGAGGGGATCAAGCTCATGCATCCTCTGGGGACCATGATCATACAACATTTGTTGATCCAATATTTGTTAAGATCTTATGGACAGGAAGTGTGTGACGTTGTTCTGCATTGACTTTGAGAATAATGTGTTGACATTATTAGCTTGATGCTAATACACACAGAGCCAGTGCCGAGCTATTGAGTGCTGCATAATTTATTAGATTTCACAAGGGTGATTATTTCAGATTGAAATAGATGTGATCCTGAATTGTTCTGCTCTGTTGCTCGGTGTGAAATGAGTAATGAGGCTGCGGACCGAGGGGATGGGGGTTGGTGCAGGTTGGACAGACGGACCAGAAACATAAAGCCAAGGACCAATAACACACAGAGACACTGCTGTATTCAATAAGTGCTTTAACCTGGCATCAAAAGTGCTGAAAATTGATATATTGCCAATGAATTTTTCAATCACTTTTGCATATACTTAACTGGAAATGACTAAACACTTTGATCTTTGTAGGTAGAACAATGTGTATTTATATCTAGAGTTTTCAATCGTGTCAGACAAAGACTTGAAATAGGAATAAAACAGCATCATCCTCAGCTCTTCAGTGTCTCGAGCCTCGAGGGTGCACATGTGCACACCGTGTGCAAACACACTCAGCCGCTGTGTAAATGAGAGGATGTGAGCCTGCAGCTGCTGCAGTCTTGTCACTGACACACAAGGAGAAAGAAGTGAAACAGGGAAAATAATGGGCACAGATTCTTCAATTTAACTCCCTATTGATTTCTCTTGTCTCTACCTCGCTGGTGTCCTGGTCCCTCTGCTGCAACGGACCTGACAGACAGAGAGAAACGGTGTCTCAGCTGCACTCCAGCACCGGGAGGAAGGAGTTAGTGGAGGGAAAGTCTGTCAGCCTGCGTGTCAGCCTTCAACCTCTTCTACTAGCTAGTGAATGTTAAACCAAGACAGCCCGTTTGCCTGTTTGGCTGCAAATCTATAACAGAAGAAGATACACTTACATACCAATTTAACAGCACGTAATATGGTTTCATCTGTACACCGTCGCATGCAGCTGTTTGGAACGAGCCTGAACAAACTTTGACTGCTGCTGATAAGTATTGAATAGTTTCTTATTTTGAATGAGGTGAGTCAAGTCTTGCTGTCAGAGTAAAACAACGGAAACAGCGCTGTGGATTTATTTCACCCCCATGAGATAATCCTCTGATCACAGCCGCTCCATTCAGATTGAGATCTCCACCAAATCAGAGAAACACAGACAAGAGCAAAGTTTGTTTTTTCAGCCTCTACTCCCCCTCAGATGTGTTGCCAGGTTTGCAGACTGGACTGCCTCCATCTGTGTCTTTGTGTTCTGATGCCAGGGCTGATTTCTCAAACGCTGCTGTGGGACAGGTGTGGGGAAGCGGAGGCCGCAGTGGGAAGTCTTTGCGTTGCCCAGCAGACTAACACTGAGAGTTGGCAGCCGCTGAACACTCATCAGCGGCTGCCAACTGTTGAATACCTCCTCATCATTTTCCCCTTTGCCCCACATTGTTCTAGCTGCTATCAGTCACTTTACTCTTTCATCTGTGTGTCATCTGTGCCAATAGATTTGTTGTATCCGGGGATGTGCGGGACTTTTATTTTTCACATCTTTCTGTCTTCACATTGAATCCTTAATCTGGTATTATGACATGTTATGACTCATTTTTATAAACACTATGTTAAACATATCTGTGACATATTATTCACCAAATTTAAATTTCTCTAAATCCATCTTTCCTTTCAACCCGGGTTTCTCTCTGTCCTCTAGCAGGGTAATTACATAAAATCAGCATTATTAACGAGCACCTAATAAATACTGCCGGTTCTGTTATGTTGCATCCTAACATGGAATAAAGGCTGCAGCTAGAGGTCTAAGACATTATGACAGCTTACCTGAGCTTACTTAAATATAATCTGCAAATGCTCTGAGAGCTACAAATGAAATTCTGTCATATTAATATATACTATATGGTGAGTAGATCGATTCCAGAGATTACTCAGGTGTCCCTCCTTCCATCTGTTTTCTGAACATTTTCTGGGTCTGAGTTGCAGTGGCAGCAGACCCGACATCCTTCCCTCCAGCTCCTCCTGAGGCATCGCTAAGCAACTCCAGGCCAGATCAGGTAACCCTGCCTGTCACTAAAGCTTCAGACACAATGTTAAGACATCTGCACTGTTGGAAAATATTGTTTTTTCACCCCAACAGCGTAATATGTACAAACTGTACACATCTTGGCCTCGTGTGCGTGTCTTACAGGTAACGATCGAAACAAACAACAACATCTATTTCTGTTGCTTTAGTTACACGTCTTCTGCCGAGCTTCCTCAACCTTATCTCCTCCGTCTCACTCCCCCAGCATCCTTGTTGAGGCTTTGCCCACCAATCAGCTCTGTTAATTGCAGTGCAGCAGTTAAGGCCCCAGGATGGTTCACATTATCTTTATTTACTGGCTTAATTGTCACACTGATGGCAGCCTTGAATGGGGCTATGCAGCACTGAAGACTGATCACTCACTCATCTGAAACACGAGACACCGGGGACACACTCATGTATAGAAGGATATAGGTTAAATTTTCTCAAAAATCAACAGTGCATCTTATGTATGACCTTTGGTTGTGTTTACTAACCTCAAACCGATTTTATGTTGTACACATTACGGCTAATAACGAGTCAGGAGCTTCTCAGAGGCCGTAATCATCCCTGATCAGCCCGGTGACAGCAGAGACTCTGATAATGACGAGAGGGATCCGGGCTGCTGGATCCTAAAATCACCCGACTGATAAACTCTGAACAACGGTTTGGTATTTTTGTGTTAAAAAAAATTAAATTAGATGAATAAAGTTCAACTTTCTAATCATTTTAATAATTATAATCTGATCTTGATGTAGTTAAAGTACTGCAGTAACAGTACATAAGTATAGTGATCTTGATGTAGTTATAGTACTGCAGTAACAGTACATAAGTACTGTGATCTTGATGTAGTTAAAGTACTGCAGTAACAGTACATAAGTATAGTGATCTTGATGTAGTTAAAGTACTGCAGTAACAGTACATAAGTACTGTGATCTTGATGTAGTTAAAGTACTGCAGTAACAGTATATAAGTACTGTGATCTTGATGTAGTTATAGTACTGCAGTATCAGTACATAAGTATAGTGATCTTGATGTAGTAAAAGTACTGCAGTAACAGTACATAAGTACTGTGATCTTGATGTAGTTATAGTACTGCAGTAACAGTACATAAGTACTGTGATCTTGATGTAGTTAAAGTACTGCAGTAACAGTACATAAGTATAGTGATCTTGATGTAGTTAAAGTACTGCAGTAACAGTACATAAGTACTGTGATCTTGATGTAGTTAAAGTACTGCAGTAACAGTATATAAGTACTGTGATCTTGATGTAGTTATAGTACTGCAGTATCAGTACATAAGTATAGTGATCTTGATGTAGTTAAAGTACTGCAGTAACAGTACATAAGTATAGTGATCTTGATGTAGTTAAAGTACTGCAGTAACAGTGAACATTTTTACTCTCCACCTCTGTTGAGATGATCTAACATATATTAAGATGTCAAACATGCTGTTCATGTATCCACATGGTTCAGTCTCTTGCTGCCTTCTTTCTTTGTCTCTTCATGTTTCTGTCCAGTAACGAGCTGCAGGAGCGACTGAGAGCCTGTTACTCTGCTAACTGCCTCCTCAGACGTTCACACAGCAGACACACGGTTTGTACCACTCTACCCGGTGGGGGGGGGGTGCACACCTCCAACTCACCCCTCACCACTAACATCCTCTTTACCAACAGCTCCTCTCCTCTCCTCTCCTCTCCCCCGCACCCCTTCTCTCTCCCCTCCTCTCTCCTCTCCTCTCCTCTCCTCTCCTCTCCTCTCCTCTCCTCCCGCCCCCCCCTCCTCTCTCCCCTCCTCTCTCCTCTCTCCTCTCTCCCCTCCTCTCTCCTCTCTCCTCTCCTCCTTGCTAATTGCTCCTATGAGTATTATTGTTCTTGTGGGTTTCTTGAAGGTGAATGTTTTTCTTTGCTTGAGAGTAAAAAACAGTGATAACCACTCTGGGACTTTTCACACTTCTAAAAAGACACACACATATATGCACTCTCTCTCTCTTTCTGCACTCTCTCTCTCTCTTTCTCTCTCTCACACACCTCTCTTTCTCTCTCTCTCTCTCTCTCTCTCTCTCTTTCTCTCTCTCTCTCACACACACTCGTGTACATCTCAGTGTGTGATGGAGCTGTCTGCTCCCTCCTGTCGCCTCATTTGTTTCTGCATCAAGCTGCTCTCAGAGGAGGCCTCGCTTCTGCCCTTGTCAGCAAACATCAGCTCGCTCCTTTTACTCCTCACCCCCTCCTCTTCCTCCTCCTCTCCTTCACTTTCTTCTCCTCTGATTCTTTATTTCCCCCTCTCTCCATCTCTCCGTACATGGCCGTTTATCCCCCCTCCTGTCCTCCTCTCCCCTGCAGTCCGTCTCCTCGCTGTTCCAATAGTAAATCTCTTCTTTATGAATCTCTTTGCTCTCGCTGTTGCTCCTCTTCTTCTTGTCTTTGTGTTTGAGGTTGACAGTCGGTGACAGATGAAGACGTGTGTAAACCCTGAGTGTGTCTGAGGACGCAGAGACGCATCGCAGACTTTTCTGAGTAAAACGACAGAAACACACGTTGACTGCTGGCTCTGTGTGTGTGTGTGTGTGTGTGTGTGTGTGTGTTTGAATGAGTGCTGTAGGTTCTTTCTCGACAGTGCAGTTCAAGTGTGAAGGAAGGTCGAGTCAGAGTGGAGGCGCTGGTAAGGTACGAGAAGGAGTGTGTGTTGTGTTGAGGATGAGGCGATTGCTGGGGGAAACATACAGGCAAGAAGGAGAAGTGAAATTTACTGCTTCATCAAGTCGTCCAGTCTTCACCTACATGCAATCACTCACACACACACACACACACACATACACACACACACACACACACACACACTCACACACACACACGCACAAGGCACATATACTACCTGCCTTTACTATCCATCTAAGTACTCTATTTTATAGCTTTTTACCGAGAGCACTGCTCCTACACATTTCCAGCTCCACCAGCACAGGTTGGAAAGACGGGTCAGACATCTCTTTTCTTTACAGAAGTCATTTGTCATCATTATTATATTTCAAAGTTGATTTATCGTCATCGCTCACTTTTTTACCACCTGGTCATCCATACTGAAACAGAGGATCTGGCATTCGTCGTGTCTCCTGCAGAGTTTTTGTTCATTGAAGGAGGATTTGAGATGTGTGACGGTTGTTACTTTGACTTTGACTCACTGAGGAAAGTGAATGAAAGCAAACAAGGGCGAAGGTTCGGTTTTAACACGAGTAAGTGTGTTCACTTCATTCATTATTTTAAATACTTTGGTGTAATGACTTTAATGACTCTAATGAAGCATGCAGGAGGAGCTGTAAGGAGGTTCTGCGTCTGGTTTGCACTTTGTGGGACCATCATTTGTTTTTTAACAGGACATTTATCTGTAACACACCTCCAGGCTCTGTAGAGATCACCTGGCCTCCACAGTCACCCAACCTAAACCCAAGAGAGACGGCTGACAACCAAAAGCAGCCGACAAGTGCTCAACGTATGTAGGAGCTCCTTCAAGACTGATGGAAAATCATCCAAGGTGACGGTTGAGATCAGCTACTGCAAACTTCTGTATATGTTATTTCAGTTTTGATGTAGACAATATTAAAAATAAAGAAAAAGTTCAAACCTTTGACTGGTACCGTACAATATGAGTCCCCACATGTGAATGTAAATATGCCCCCACAAAATGTTAGATATAATATTCTTTAATCACTGAGGTAGTGACATGGAGCTAAAAGATGCTAAAGATGCTAAAGATGCTGAGGAGTACCTGCAGTCAGGTGACAATCCTCTGTACGTTCATCATGTGATCAATTTTAATATAAAAATGTCCATTGAAGCAATCTGACAAATGCTGCAGTCATAAATCTACACCTAGAAAAACTGAGTATGTCTAGCTTTCCCTGTAAAGTTGCTCAGTGTGTTAGTGTGTGTTAGTGTGTTAGTGTGTTATTGTGTGTTAGTGTGTTAGTGTGTGTTAGTGTGTTAGTGTGTGTTGGTGTGTTATTGTGTGTTAGTGTGTGTTTGTGTGTTAGTGTGTGTTGGTGTGTTAGTGTGTGTTGGTGTGTTATTGTGTGTTGGTGTGTGTTTGTGTGTTAGTGTGTTAGTGTGTGTTGGTGTGTTATTGTGTGTTAGTGTGTGTTTGTGTGTGTTTGTGTGTTAGTGTGTGTTGGTGTGTGTTTGTGTGTTGGTGTGTGTTAGTGTGTGTTATTGTGTGTTAGTGTGTTATTGTGTGTTAGTGTGTGTTTGTGTGTTAGTGTGTGTTGGTGTGTTATTGTGTGTTAGTGTGTGTTTGTGTGTTAGTGTGTGTTGGTGTGTTAGTGTGTGTTGGTGTGTTATTGTGTGTTGGTGTGTGTTTGTGTGTTAGTGTGTGTTGGTGTGTTATTGTGTGTTAGTGTGTGTTTGTGTGTTAGTGTGTGTTGGTGTGTGTTTGTGTGTTGGTGTGTGTTAGTGTGTGTTAGTGTGTGTTTGTGTGTTAGTGTGTTAGTGTGTGTTAGTGTGTTATTGTGTGTTAGTGTGTGTTTGTGTGTTAGTGTGTGTTGGTGTGTGTTTGTGTGTTGGTGTGTGTTAGTGTGTGTTAGTGTGTGTTTGTGTGTTAGTGTGTTAGTGTGTGTTAGTGTGTGTTAGTGTGTTAGTGTGTGTTAGTGTGTGTTAGTGTGTGTTAGTGTGTTGGTGTGTGTTAGTGTGTGTTGGTGTGTGTTAGTGTGTGTTAGTGTGTTAGTGTGTGTTAGTGTGTGTTGGTGTGTTAGTGTGTTAGTGTGTGTTAGTGTGTGTTAGTGTGTTAGTGTGTGTTAGTGTGTGTTAGTGTGTTGGTGTGTGTTGGTGTGTGTTAGTGTGTGTTAGTTTGTTAGTGTGTGTTAGTGTGTTGGTGTGTTATTGTGTGTTGGTGTGTGTTAGTGTGTGTTAGTGTGTGTTAGTGTGTTAGTGTGTGTTGGTGTGTTATTGTGTGTTGGTGTGTGTTGGTGTGTTAGTGTGTGTTAGTGTGTGTTAGTGTGTATTAGTGTGTTGGTGTGTTATTGTGTGTTGGTGTGTGTTAGTGTGTGTTAGTGTGTGTTGGTGTGTTAGTGTGTGTTAGTGTGTGTTTGTGTGTGTTTGTGTGTTAGTGTGTGTTGGTGTGTGTTTGTGTGTTGGTGTGTGTTAGTGTGTGTTATTGTGTGTTAGTGTGTTATTGTGTGTTAGTGTGTGTTTGTGTGTTAGTGTGTGTTGGTGTGTTATTGTGTGTTTGTGTGTTAGTGTGTGTTGGTGTGTTAGTGTGTGTTGGTGTGTTATTGTGTGTTGGTGTGTGTTTGTGTGTTAGTGTGTTAGTGTGTGTTGGTGTGTTATTGTGTGTTAGTGTGTGTTTGTGTGTTAGTGTGTGTTGGTGTGTGTTTGTGTGTTGGTGTGTGTTAGTGTGTGTTATTGTGTGTTAGTGTGTTATTGTGTGTTAGTGTGTGTTTGTGTGTTAGTGTGTGTTGGTGTGTTATTGTGTGTTAGTGTGTGTTTGTGTGTTAGTGTGTGTTGGTGTGTTAGTGTGTGTTGGTGTGTTATTGTGTGTTGGTGTGTGTTTGTGTGTTAGTGTGTGTTGGTGTGTTATTGTGTGTTAGTGTGTGTTTGTGTGTTAGTGTGTGTTGGTGTGTGTTTGTGTGTTGGTGTGTGTTAGTGTGTGTTAGTGTGTGTTTGTGTGTTAGTGTGTTAGTGTGTGTTAGTGTGTTATTGTGTGTTAGTGTGTGTTTGTGTGTTAGTGTGTGTTGGTGTGTGTTTGTGTGTTGGTGTGTGTTAGTGTGTTAGAGTGTGTTAGTGTGTTATTGTGTGTTAGTGTGTGTTAGTGTGTTAGTGTGTGTTGGTGTGTTATTGTGTGTTAGTGTGTGTTTGTGTGTTAGTGTGTGTTGGTGTGTGTTTGTGTGTTGGTGTGTGTTAGTGTGTGTTAGTGTGTGTTTGTGTGTTAGTGTGTTAGTGTGTGTTAGTGTGTGTTAGTGTGTTAGTGTGTGTTAGTGTGTGTTAGTGTGTTGGTGTGTGTTGGTGTGTGTTAGTGTGTGTTGGTGTCTGTTAGTGTGTGTTAGTGTGTTAGTGTGTGTTGGTGTGTTAGTGTGTTAGTGTGTGTTAGTGTGTGTTAGTGTGTTAGTGTGTGTTAGTGTGTGTTAGTGTGTTGGTGTGTGTTGGTGTGTGTTAGTGTGTGTTAGTTTGTTAGTGTGTGTTAGTGTGTTGGTGTGTTATTGTGTGTTGGTGTGTGTTAGTGTGTGTTAGTGTGTGTTAGTGTGTTAGTGTGTGTTGGTGTGTTATTGTGTGTTGGTGTGTGTTGGTGTGTTAGTGTGTGTTAGTGTGTGTTAGTGTGTATTAGTGTGTTGGTGTGTTATTGTGTGTTGGTGTGTGTTAGTGTGTTGGTGTGTTGGTGTGTTAGTGTGTGTTAGTGTGTGTTGGTGTGTTAGTGTGTGTTAGTGTGTGTTAGTGTGTATTAGTGTGTTGGTGTGTTATTGTGTGTTGGTGTGTGTTAGTGTGTGTTAGTGTGTGTTAGTGTGTTAGTGTGTGTTGGTGTGTTATTGTGTGTTTGTGTGTGTTATTGTGTGTTTGTGTGTTGGTGTGTGTTAGTGTGTATTAGTGTGTTGGTGTGTTATTGTGTGTTGGTGTGTGTTAGTGTGTGTTAGTGTGTTGGTGTGTGTTAGTGTGTTATTGTGTGTTTGTGTGTATGTGAGTGTGATTTGTTAAAATAAAGAGCGACTCAGCGAACTGCAGCTGGATGAATGTTGTGAGCAGTGTAGATCCGGTGAAGCAGAGCGGTGACGTTTTCTCTGCAGCATCGGTGGTTTCTAGTTTTGAGATGACCAACACTTAATTCCTGTTTCGCCGTATTTGTATGAATTTGACTGTGCTTGACTGTGCTTGTGCTTTGCAGTCGTGCGTTTGCGTAGTGTGGCTGTATGTGTGTATCGGACAACTCACACTTCTTATCATCGACTCCTTTTTGCTTCTAAAGCAGATCATCTTTTTCACCTTTGCTGGAAGGCTGCATTGATCTTATCCTGATGTAGCCCACCTAAAAGATAAGTGCACACTGGACCAGTTCAATCTAGATTCGCAGGGAGGGGTAATGAATTGAATTGGACACCACTATGAGTAACCAGGACACAAAGTTAAGTTGTAACAAAATTAGTGTATTTACACATTTAACATTTCAGAACAGTAGACCGGTCTTTTACTCAATAAAATGTCTTTTAAGTTTGGTGCACCAAAAGAAAATAAAAATATTCTTCCCAAAAATTAAGGAGTTTAGTTCAGTTTAATCGTCTCCTGAAATCCTGTTCCACAACCCTACCGCGCTGATAGCAGGGTAGTTGAATAGCTCATAGCTTTCCTCAATCCAGGTACTCAACACGGGTGGCTCGCCATCCCCCTCGTCAGGGAGAGAATCAAATCCAGTCCAGGATCCAGAATCCAGGGATGTCCAAAAAACCTAGCCTGTGTAGCATAACACGGCTTATAAACATATGCAAATCTATTTTTCTACTTTTCTTAACTGTACAGCTCTAACTTTATCAAAATCAATTTTAATACAACCTTCAGTATTTAATCCATGAATTTAGGATAATGGTTGCACTGCCATGTTAACATATGAAATGTCTACTTTTACTTTTACATTTTACAATCAACTTATTTGCCATAAGCAAATGTAAAATAACTGACATTTTACATTATTCTGAAAACCACTTACAATTTAACATGAAACGCTCACTGCATCTAAATAATGCATGTAAGAAATATAAATTCCTAATCATAATACTGACACCTTGCGGTCGTACACACCACAGGGGAGTAATTCACGTAAGTTTTATACAGTAGTCTATAACATTAGCTGCTTTGCAATTGCTTACTTTACCCACAAACGTAAATAATACATATATTCATACATAAATGAATCAAGTTATTTGGCTATGCAATAAATAAAAAATATATACTTAACAGAACTTTACACTACTGCTCAGTGGCTAAACACTCTGCTAATGTGGCCTTGTGCAGCGCGTATATTATATTCAAAACTCACCGAGAAAATAAAAGCATACACCATGAACAGATGTCATCAAGGTTTCACCAACTCTTGCTCGTTGAATTAGTTTTTCTTCTTCTACAGCAGATTTAATTAACAAAAGTTTCACTCGCGATTTCAACTAGTTTTCACTCATTTGCTCCGCTCCATTGTCTCCCTCTGCACACGTTAGACTGCGTCTCTCTAACCTGAATAAAGAGGCGGGCCTTAGCCCATTTTACACCAATGGGAATTAATCATTCCTCCTGAACCAATAACGTATTTGTTATCAAGTTTTTTCCTTACTGACTGAAAATTAGACATTTGAGTTAAGATAAAATAATGACTTAATGTATAATAGCGAACGTAGCAATAAAAGGCAAGAAAATACATAAATTGTCATTAAAAGGAATTAATTTGTGTTTAAGTAACACCTAATTTCCCATGGGTTACACTGACATTTAGGGTAATAAAGATAATTAAATCACATGTTGCACATAGACTTTTCTAAACACTGTGATGGTGAGAGGAAATGTTTTTAAAATCACTGGCAGCTTTAGGCCCTGAGGTCAGTGCTCAGTGTCACATCATAACTACATCCACAGTAGGTGCAGCAGGGGTCTCCTACTTTCACTTTTCTCTTTCTGCTGTCTGTAGACTCACTAATGAGAATGTAGATATGGGACACTAGACGTTAAAATCCCATTACTTGCATTTGGGCAGGTACAGCAGCCAGATGGGGTGTGTGGCTGCTGGCTCTGAAAAGAGGTGAACTCTATATTCATGAATGAAAATCAGCTGCAGTGGAGATATGAACATTTTTAATAAAGATGTTTCACAGAAACGACTTGCAGTGTAGCTGCGTCTCTGCCAGCTGTCTTGATGTAACAGACTGAACTCCTGACACCAAAAGGAAGATCTTGAAGTGATTCTGCAGCTCCAGTAACAGCTTGAAAAATTCACTGTCATCAAAGACAATAAAAACCTCTCGTTTGCTGCCACGTCTGCACACTGAGGCTAAATTAGCAGCGAGTCTGGTCAGCCAGCAGATCGACCTGGAAGCAGATCTTTACGCAGTTAGTGAGGTGAACTAATGTACAGGGAAGGTTTGTGTGTTGATATCATTTATATGAAATTTAAGTGCTTCTAAACTATCTGTGGTGTCACAAATCATCCTCATAGGCCTGAAATCTGATTTTCAATGAAAGCAGCCTTCCAGTGTCAAACTCTGCACATACATGACCCCAAACATTCAACTGAAGAACAACATATGTGTTGAGTGGAGGAGGACCTGAAGCTTCCTGATTGCACCGTCATTCCTGTTACCACGTCGCTCCTCTCACACTGACGCCGTCCCTTTCTTAGCGTACATGACTGTCTCAGTTTAATATCAGGAGTGGAGATGCCTCCTGCCGTTCCCAGCTTCCCCGGCTGCTCGCCAGGTGGAGGTGCTGAGCGGCTGGGGCTTTGAGCCGCCTGAAGGTCACAGTCTGGTTATATGGATGGATGTCAGGGCAGGTGCAGCAGACGGTCAGTGAGTTCAGCGCCATATGTATGTGAGTGTGCGTGGGTAAATGAGAGGAGCAGGGGACAGAGAGCAGAAACAAAGGAGAAAGAGAGCGGGGCGAGTACTGTAGGCCTAAAGCTTCTCTCTCTCTTCCTCTGCCTGTCTCTCTCTGTGGCTCTCGCTCTCCAGGATAGATAGAGGGCATTCATTATCCGCCGGCCCGCTGGGACTTCCCTCCTCTTTAGGATGCATCCAGCAGTTTAAACCAGGCCAATCAGAGCAATGGGGGAGGATAGGTTGGAGGAGGAGGAGGAGAGACGGTGTATGTGCGTTTAACCTGCCATCCAGTCCATCCACTGTAACCATGGCGATCCCCTCACATGATGGGATGAGGGTAGGTTCAACATTGCAGAGGTGAGCAGGAACAACATGGAGTTTTTAGCTTCAAACTATCGATAACGTCTGTTTCTTTTTACTGCTGAATTTGTTTCTTCGCTCCAGCGATGTCGTATCACACTTTTATAAAACAGCGGGACTAAAAAATTATTGATAAAAAAAAAAAAAAGAGTCAAAATTGAAACTAAAGAGGCTGAAACATCCCAACTTTAAATCTGTAGTATGGGTCTGAAAAGGCTGCACCTTAAAGTTGCTATAATGCAACTCCCACTGTGACAGTGTTGTCAAAGCTTTGATTAGCGTTGCTTTGCATAAAGGAAACAGGAAGGAACAGCTCAGTTAACGTCTGTCCACAGGTGATAAAACCCACCTACCAGCACCTCTAAAGTTCACTTATTAACATGTTAAATCTTGTGTGTTTAATCCATAAAAACGAGCAGTAGTGGTTTTACTGTCCCTTACTGTACACGCAGTGCTGTTTCTTTGCAGGGACGTCCTCCACACTGTCAGGAAGTCACTGAGCCCAGCCACGAAGTAGTTAAGGGACATAGAAGAGACAATGATGTTCAAAATGAATGCAGCAGAGACCAGATACCCTGATTTTTAGTCCATTACAGGTCAGTCTCCTACACGTCTCATAATGGAAAGAGGTTATTTTATACGGGCTCTGCTGGATGCACACATCCTTCAAACTCCACACATCAGAGTTATTGTCTCATACTTAAAGCTCAGCCAGAAGACACGATAAAACTGAACCAGTAAACCGAACTTCCTGTGTTAAAATCAGTGCAGTGAACCTTTAATTTGATGCAGGTCTGTATTTTGTTTCTGTTAAACTACACTTAGATTAGTGAAACAAGACATCAACAGCAGAGACTCTGACGCGTAACGTATACGGTACATACGTGTGTGTGTGTGTGTGTGTGTGTGTGTGTTCACAGTGTCACGTCCATGTTAACAACACATTTATTCTGATTGTTCACAGTAATGACTGATTAATTATTCCCAGATCCAATTATCATTTATTACTGGAGCGCACACACACACACACACACACACGCACTCACGCACGTAGAAAACACTTTCTTGTCATGAGGAGTAAGTGGTATCAGTGGTACTTCGCCACTTTCTGAGGCTAATTGAGGTTAATGAGGTAACTGGTAAGTAAAAACACATTAACTTGAATAATTAAGAGTACCATTGATGTGAGAAAAGAAAACATCACAGAAAACTACACAAACTATTAAATATGATTTCCTGCTGCTGTCAGAGATTGAAACATGATTGAGAATTTATATAGCGCCATAAAACTGAGGCAGCTTTCAGTTTATTTATTAGTTTTATCAGCTGACAGTGAACGAGAAGGCTGTAGGAGACGGACACATGAGACGATGAACACATGAGACGATGAACACATGAGACAATGAACACATGAGACGATGAACACACACAAACACAAAGACAGGAAGGACAAGACAGGAACACAGCCAGAAAGTTAGATAAACAACATGGAGACATCAACGCATAAGGAATCACAAACTGTCACACACACACACACTCACACACACTCACACACACACACACACTCACACTCACTCACACACACACACACTCACACACACACACACACACACTCACACACACTCACACACACACACACACACATACACACACACTCACACACACTCACACACACACACACACACACTCACACACACACACACACACACTGCACGCTTGGCCTGGAGACAGACAGAGATAGATAGAGACGCCTGACATCACATCCATTCAGATAAGAGCGCGCTGGGGGAGATAATAAGCTAGCTCGGTGAGATAGAATAGACATCTCAGATCAACATGATCCAACCTTGTTGTTCAATTATCAATTAAGTTTTATTTGAAGAAACATAAAATCTACATGGACAGCATAAAACACATGTTCTCCTTCCTGTTAATGCACCTCCAGCATCTGCAGCACCGAGGACTCACACTGAGCTGAAAGGACTGTTAGCATCTCTCTCTACCTGGGTGGTGTTAATTAAATCAGATGGGGGGGTGGGGGGTGTAATGTACTTAACTGGATATGCAATATATCATACTGCAGGACTGTTTCAATTGGACAAATGATCTCTGTGATATGAAATAACTCAAATCACTGTAAACACTACGAGTTTAAAGCCATGCTAGCAGCTCTGTGAGGCACAAGGCTGCTTTGAGCTAAATGCTAATGTGAGCATGCTAACATGCAATGTGTCCAATAGTTGTTGAGACATTTCAGTCCGGACCAGCTGATCAACCAACCAGCATCAGCATCCCTGGAGCCATGCTGCCAGCATTATGGTAATCATCACAACCATCATCACAGTTACAGCTACACGGGAGAGAAAGTTAACACCGCAAATATCATATGACATCATAACATGCTGCATGCTGCTGCTGGAGCATACAGCATGTTATGATGTCATATCATATCATATCATATCATATCATATCATATCATATCATATCATAACATGCTGTATGCTGCTGCTGGAGCATACAGCATGTTATCATATCATATCATATCATATCATATCATATCATAACATATCATATCATAACATGCTGCATGCTGCTGGAGCTCAGACTTCCTCTATCCATCAGAGGAGTATTACAAAACTTAACAAAGCATTTTAAAGCCTCTACTATAGAACTATTGGTCAAAATGTAATAAGAGGTAATGCAAAATGCACAACAATGATATTATAATTATACATGTTTGTTTTTTTTGTTATGAAATATATGATATATGATTTCTGGTATTGTCCAGTGTGTCACAGTCATAAAAACAACACTGAACATTGTGTCAGCAGATTGTATTGAACCATTACTTCCATTGATCAACATATTTGTCCTCTCTGGGCATGTCAGTACGTGTGCCTGTGTGTTAGTGTATTACTGTGAGTGTGTGTGTGTGTGTGTGTGTGTGTGTGTGTGTGTGTGTGTGAGTGTGTGTGTGTGTGTGTGTGCAGCAGAGACCTCCCGGCTGCTCTTCCATTGAATTTCACTTTCCCTGTTACATGATGTCAGTTTATCAGTCGATTGAATATCTACCAGCCCTTTATTTATGACACATGGATGAAGTGTTGCTGCTTCTTTTTTCTTCTTCTCTGAAGAGGTACGGAGAGAGAGAGCTGTGTGTGTCTGTGGAGGGAAAGATGGGAGGCAAGAGAGGACAAGAGGGGCGAAAATCAATATATTTCTACTGAAAGCCTCTGTGTAGCAAGAACAGAGACAGGAAGGAAGGAAGGAGGACAGATAAAGGAGGGGAAGGGATTCAGGGCAAGTGAGGAAGTCAGAAAGGATGGAGGGAAGGAAGAAAAAGAGCTGCTTGTCAATCATCTCGTGGTTTGGTTTCACAGCAGCTTTAGTATTCATGCATACACTGAGCATGGACTGCAGCGGATCTATAGGCTCACTGCAAATACATAAATAAATAGATAATATTCAGGATACTTTCCACTTGTCAACATCTTAACTACTGCGTCAATTAAAGTACTAAAGTTGTTTTTACCTTTACTGGAAGATCGGGTCCTTCTGATAATGTATCAATCAAAAATATATAAATAATATATACATTTTGGGTGCCATAGAGGTATAAAATAACCAGAAATGGATTGTCAAGAAGTAAAAGAGAGCGTCACATTTTCTGCATATGAAACGTGATATCTGTTAATAGCTGCAAGTTATTCTGTTTCTTATAAATCCACCATATTCCACCACACACTTCACAGATTGTGCTGATTATAAATAGAAAATATGTCAGACAGGTTCGGATCCACTTCATCGGGTTCCTTCCTCCCCTGAAGACCAGATGATCCGGTCGCTCTGTTCGGCTGTAGGGACATTTTGACTGGAAAGAGTCCCTGCAGATCAATACAAAGTTGTTCTGAGTGATCAGCGGTCTCTTCCAACGTGACGGTCCGTCCGTCTGTAGGGACCCGAGGGGTCACTGAATAGTTCGAGTATGAAAATGATGCGAATCATATGTTATGACCTTCACCGTCACCAGACGGCGGTGAAAGCCTCGACGTGTTCAACAGCGCTGTCTACCACCAGCATCACATCATCACATCATCAAATAATCTAATAATCTTTGTTCTGAATAATGTTTGGAGGAAGCGTTCATCCTTCCAGTGGAGCTTGTCAAGGTACCCTGTGATGTTTTGACCACCAGGGGTGCTGTGGAGTAATGTTTGTGTGAGTGTGTGAAAACCATTAGTTTCCCTTCGTTGAAGATGTCACACAGCGTCTGTTCTGCGTCTGTTGGATTCGTCTGCTTTTCTTGAGCAGTCAGTAATTTGGCACAGCTTGAATTTCACTGTGTTACAGTATATCACAGCAAACTACTTTACTGAAGCCCCCTCTATTATTGAATGAAAGCAGATTACTGTCATTTTTCATTTAAAGGGGAATGCGATCCACAGTAAAAGTTCCTTTCCCATTAATTTCACTTTGCAGAACCTGCTCTTCTTCCCCCCTGAGAAATGGGGAAATAAGGCCGATTAACAATTTGGACAGATGCTCCATCAGAGCAGAGCCGAGGACTCCTGCTCCTTATTCAGATCAGCTTTTTACTTGCAACTCTAGTGGACGCATTTCATGATGGGACACTTTTTCATCCTCTAAGTCTTCCTGAGGTCTGTCCACTAGGGGGCGTCTTACCAAGGAGTCCTACAAAAGGACTGACGGTCAGCAGTTTTATAATATAATATATCCAGGACCGTGCTAAAGTTTATTAACTGCATTAAGCAGTTTGCAGCGCTGTATGAGAAATAAGTTCTTGAATCAGAAAAGTGTATTTTTGTTATGATTTATCGTATCATTGGTATTCAGCCATATATTAGCATAAATGTAGGAAAAGTGCATGCAAAGGGGGAAATGAGCCCTAACGAGCCACGAATCACCAGTGACGCATGTTTGATTCTACTTTAAGACTAAAACAAAAGCATTTTATCAGCTTTCATCTTCATGTAGACGATAACTCCTGATTCTGCTGCTTCAGGGGAGCAGACGTGTTGAAGTCAGGCAGAAACGTGCTGGAGGATTCATTACTTCACGCATATCCTGGGTTTATGTATTTATTCATTTCATCAAAATGTATTTATTAAAATTTACAGATGGTAGAGCAATATTTTAGATATGTGTTCCAAGGTTGTAGTTATAATATATATTATACGACAGGCGACCATGCACGACTTGTCTTCAGAAAACAATGCATATATTTCTGTTTGTATGATTATGGTTACGGTTGTATTTTCTTGTAATGTCTGTCATCATATACAATGATCATAAACAAGGAAAATACTTTCATCACATGATCAGGCATTATTTTGAAAAATAAATAATAGTTCATGCCATGTTGCAGGAACTTTCATTGCTGCAGCATTGATCTGTTCATATAGTGTTATTATGGTACGTTTCCCAACACGGGTGACAACACTGAAGTAAATGAATTAACAGTGAAAGAGAAGATTCGTTGTTGGAGAGGTCGTCACGGGTTAACGAGTCAAATGTGTTATTATAATACTTTAGTTAACTATTAACTATCACTGTTCATATTCCAGGTTTCGATCACAATTATTTAAAATTCACCAGAAATCTTGAATATTTTTATCACCAATATTTCTTCATTTTCAAGCCGCCCTGCTCATCCTGAAAAAGAAAACTTATCTGAAGCAAGTTGATTAATAAGGCTGAAACATAAACATGATGCACTGCAATGTTGTTTGTTGCTAATGATTGGAGGTGAAGAGTACAGAAAGAAAAGGATACGACGGACATGATGGAAGAAGGTGAGTGAAGGATGAAAACAAGTTCAAAGTCTGGAGACCTTAGCAGCGGATCAGATCGGAGTCAACAGAAGGAGAGACAGAGACGAGGCCGAGGCTGAACGTTGAGAAAAGGAGCTCGTCCGTCTTTAAAGGGCTACGTCAGCCACTTCTGATGAATGTGGTCAAACATCAATGCAGCGTGAATGATGAGGCCTGGCACACACGCGCAGCTACAGTACGTTCACAGACATATGCACTCACACTGCACTTTGCAAAAGTACCTCCTCCTTCTTTGATCCCTCTAACCTCCATTTCAATTTCTATATTAAAATGTCTCCCATTGTTTTATGTGACTTGGCACATTGCTCCTTGCTCTCTAGTGTCAGATAAATAAATCGATGTACAGTAAAGGGCAGCGTTATCACATGCTGAGATAGGTCGGCGTGCTCAGCAGCAGCCGGGTCATCACTCTTTCCAGACCTTGATAACACTCAGCTTTCTCTAAAGGATTTGAGTGCAGAACTGACCCGAGTAAGTGACCTGATATGTTGTCTGATGCAACCTTTTGACTTTGGAAAGGATAGTTCAGTGTTCAGGTCAAACTGCACCAGGTGAAATTAGACGTATTAAAATGTTCTTGAAGGCATCAGAGTGATTTTGAAGCTTTTTCTACAGGTGTGCTTTTGTTGTGACTTGCAGCTCATATTTCTAATTGATGTTTTCATCATAGCCGATGTGGGTGTGTCCTTTGTCTCAGAGGTATGTTAGAGGAACAGCAGTGTGTTTATTAGTGCGTCCTCGGTTCGTAGGTTTGATGCCTTGATGGATCGCTCCTACCCTTTTCTTGTTTTTCTGTTCGCCGCTCACTTGAAGCATCGAGAAGATGTAATGCCACTGACTTTTCAATAATCCCACAGATTTAACGGGTTGTAAACACACCGAGGTTTAATCAAAACCACTGTTGGTTTGTTTGTTTATTTGCGAGTTTATTTGTAACGTGTATGTTCTGCTTGATTTCTTCATTTCTGCAGCAGCGCCTGTCTTGACAAGCACTGTTTCATCTCAGTTGTAATTGCATACACACCCTCCCATCCTATAATTACTCACTTGCTCATCACACCCGAGACATGAAAAACAGAAAATGACCACATCCACCATTTCCAGCAGCGTGTGTCATCTTCATCACCCCCCCCTCCTCTCCTCCTCCTCCTCAGCCTCTGAAAAGCCTCCTCTCCCATTCGTTAGCATAGCGGCCTCCCATCTATCACGGCAGACCAAGGCAAATGGAGCTTTCAGCTGAGTGGTGATAAGGAATCGCAGCCACATTAAAACATCTGTCACACCTCCAGAGCCATGCACAGCGGGCGACACAAGAGGAGGAGGAGGAGGAGGAGGAGGAGGAGGAGGAAGAGAAAGAGGAGGAGGAGGAGAAGGAGGAGGAGGAGGAGGAGGAGGAGGAGGAAGAGGAGGAGGAGGAGGAGGAGGAGGAAGAGGAGGAAGAGAAAGAGGAGGAGGAGGAGGAGGAGAAGACTGGGGGAAAGTGTGGGGATAGACAGATTGATTTTGGATGTCCATTTTTTCTTCTTTTTTTAAAATAATTTCCCCATTTTCGTCTTTCCTCACTCAGATTTCACCACCATCACATCACAGGTTTTATTCCCCCCCAGTAAGACCACACTTCAAAGCAAAGACCACTTCAGCAGTTTATATGAACTTCAGGATGAGGCTTTATTGATCAGACATTGGGAGTCAAAGGCACACACACACACACACACACACACACACACATATAAAAACACAGCAGTGCTTTTCTTACACATCACCTATTCACACATTCAATAACTCTTCCAACCATAATAAACTCTTTTTGCACACACACTTCAAAATCTACAAAGTACAATTAAAAAAGTCTCCAAGGGACAACGCAATTATAGGAGTACATAACGAAAGAGCAAATTCACCAGGATACAGCATCTTTAATTACTTACCTGGCTTGTTTTATTCAGATTTAGCAAATGACTCCAGTGTCTTTTGGGTAATCTGTTTGATAGAGATAAATCCACGCAGTACCTGGTGCATGCTGGGTATTCATCCATGGATGAGTTTGTGTCTCAGTCAAATTGTTTCTGTGCAGAAAACTAATGTAGCTTCAGTTTTAAGTTTTTCCAAGCTGTTTTCCAGTGAATTAGAGTCTTTGCACCACTTTTCTGTCCATTCTTCTGTCGCTCCTTGGCCGTGTGTGTGCAGGTCGGAGTAATCAATGCACAGCTACAGCTGGTTGAAGGGGACCAAATCCATTGAACAGTTGATTTGGTTCCATTTTACCAGCTTTAGCAAAGCATTTAGGTTGAGCCTGGTCCAAAAGATGGACAGAGTTGAAGACGAGGAAGACGTGAGTGGACGAATCTGGATGGGACCTGAAAGAAACAGAGGAGGAAAAAGGAGATTATATGAAAAGGGACTTTCCAGGCACACACAAACATGCAGACACATGGCAAGCAAGCGATCATTGATTATCGGAGGAGACATTACCCTTCAAGGAGCACATGTTACTGCATAGACAAAGCAGAAATATACAGAAAGAAGGAGTGTAAGAGGGAGATATAGAAGAACTGATGAAAAAGAGATGAGAAAAACGAGGGAGCAGGGTCTTCACAGATAAGAGAGAGCGCATATAAACGATGTTTGCAGACAAACTTGAGAAAACAATGAATTCATCACCTAACTGTCAATACTGCTAATGAAGCCAGCGGATGGGACAGCAGGAAAATTAACTCTCATTGACCTCTAGTACACACACACACACCCACACACACACACACACACACACACGCACACACACACACACACACACACACACACACACTCACACACACACACACACACACATACACACACACTTCCTTTCCTCATTGTTCTCCAGCTCTCATGTGCGGTGCAGCCTGGTATGAACTCAGCAGTCTTCCTGCTAACTGCACGGGAACACACTCATTTCCTACTTCAATTAGTCTAATTAATATGTTAATCATTAGGAAATAAAGTGTTTAAGCGAGTATTGACTCTGGAATTCAAGATATTTATGTTTTCTTTCTGGATATATAATTTCCCAGTTTTGGGATTAATAAAGTATCTCTATCTATAATAATAATAATAATAATAATAATAATAATTTTATATTTAAAGTCTGATGTGTCTTATTCTTCTGTGCCATTGTTGCCACATCAATGAGTCACACTGGTTGACATGAACACACACACACACACACACACACACACTGTCCTGCTGTTTTACTCCTGTTTGAGTGACCTTGTCCTTTAATATCACAGAATGTAATATCTGTGTAGCTTTAACTTGTCAGTCATGATTGCGTAATGCTAAAACTTTCACTGAAATGCAACTTCATGAATTTCCCTTGACGCGCTGTGTGTGTGTGTGTGTGTGTGTGTGTGTGTGTGTATCAGTCCTGTATCAAAGCTGTCCACCCCTCTCTAGATAATAAATACTGTACATCAGCTTCACTGCACACAAATCACATTAAAAAAATAAATGCTTAAATACAGTCAGTGCATGCAAGGAGCTACGAAGCAAGACGAGGCCTGTTCATCCTTCCTCTCTCTCTCTCTCTCTCTCTTGTGTTTAATAAACTTGTCACCCAAGAGAGCAGCAAATTGATGTGGGGGATGCATCCTTGACTGAGAAAAAGAAGTGTGAGGAAAAGAAAGGAGGCTGGAAACAGAGGAGAGGATGGAGAGAGGAAGAAAGCAGGAAGTAGCACAGGGAGAAGGAGAGGACGAGTCGGCATGGCCTGAATTCTCTACCTGTCCCAGAGCTGCTGTTGTTCTACCTCTGCAACATGCAGCACTGCAGTGTGTGTGTGTGTGTGTGTATTCTGTGCTTCCAAGCATAAAACCTTCATGGATGTTCATTTCTATTTTTGATCTCCAAAGTGTGAGTGTGAATGTGCATGGACAGTGATCTCTGAATGTCCACAGAAGACAGACAGCAAGAGTGTGTGAGCGAGTGTGTAAGTTCTGCGAATTGCTCGATGTGTGAGTGTGTGTGTGTGAGCGTGTTGGTGAGTTCAAGCGCGAATATCAACTTCAGAGGAGGAAGCGCTGCACATGAAATCCTTTTCATAGCAGGAGTTTGAGTAGATTAAGGAGAGAATCCTTTCACTTCACCATCTGCACTTTACTCCGGCGGTCCGCGGCCCACACACTCATCAAACGGGCAACTCTCCTTCACCCTGCACACCTCCACTCAGATCCAACATCAAACAGAATCATTACACCTGCAGCGGTTTATCATTAACCTCGCTCAGATGCCCGCTGAAAGCTTAAGCTGTAAGGTAGCTCCATCAGGATCAAAACTAGTATAAGTGGAGGTGTTGTGCTCTCGTCAGTGGCGCTGCATGTGTGTGCATGTGTGGGAGTTACTGTAGGTGCCCTTTATCAGCCTGACTGCATGGTTGGAGATAGGCTGGCTACTTGTCTATTCTGGGACCGTGCTGCCCGCTGCATTCCTGCCCTTATATTGGAGACAGGAGGAGGGCGTGAGGTTTAGGGACAGCTGGACGCCAGCAGAGAGGGAGGGAGAGAAGCAGTGGTAACGACAGTCAGGGAGTCACGGTGGGAAGGTCAGTGGGTGTGTGAGGCGTCCCTGCGGAGACGTACACAGTACAGGTGGTGTTACGGAGCAGCTGCCAGCCTACCACTAAGTACAGCCCTCACAGGAGGAGTGACACTTTGAAACTAGTCCTGCAGCAGACGCTGTCACTCCTGTTCACTGTGATATTTTCATTTCAGATGTATGGCCTGACAGCGAGGCTGCACAAACACAACCTGCCGCCACTTCCATCACTCACTCAGACCGTGTCACATGCTCAGAGTCTCTCCTGCTCCTGTATTCCTCTCAGCTCTCGCTCCTTATCAGGACAAGTGGCTCTCAGTGACTGACTGACCGAAGCCTGGAAACCTCTGAGAGCTCCACTTCCTCGTTGTGAGGAATAGCGTGCAATAATCTTCTATAGTGCTGCATTTAAAAGAAGCAGATTTAGAAAACCTCCTGTACATGTCTGATGAAGACATCTGCCAGGTGGTAATTATCTTAATGCACGGCACACGATAGTAAAACATGTCGACCTGTGGTCAGGCTGTAAACTTTATCTTCTGTGGCTGGCTGCTAATGATCCACTGGCTACAGGCAGAGGGAAGAGTCGCGTATATATATCAAACTTAGCGCCGACGTTTAGGGTGGACCTAATATCTGTGGGTTTGTGATGAGCAATGCAGAAGTTGTGTAAAATAACTACTTGGGGGCGGACCCCCCCCCCCCTCCGGTGAAGGCCTCTTGTCATGGGGTTAGCGGTGCTAATGCTGCTGCAGTCCACTGCAGACACCGGCTGGCTGGCTCCTCTTCCACCACCACCCCTCCTCCCCTGCATTCGGACGTGAGCAGCACCCAGTGGCTGACTCAGCACTATTCCGGCGCCTGATTGGTTGATCAGAGAAGGAGACGGGAGCGTAACAGGACCCGTTATCCTCTGCTCTGCCACTTCCTCGTTCCCATACTCTCCCTAAAGATAAAACACGTCTGCTGGATAAAACACTTCCTGACCTTGTGCGGCTGCTCGGCTCAGGTGCCACACTGTGCCTGTCGTAGCGTTCGGCGGTGAACTCTTTCTTTATCAGTCGGCAGCAGTCTCAGGGTTACTGCGGCCTGTGATGATGGTATCTCTAAAGCTACGTCCACACTGTTCATAATGCGGAGCAACTCTGACAGTATCTATCTCTGCACGCATAAACAACGGGGTTACCTGCGTGACCTTGTGTTGATATTTCAGTTACAGTACAGCCAACCTAAACCATCTTTACGGTGCATTTGTTTAAACTACTGTGACCACTTTTGGTTATAGTCCTTAAATGCATCTTAACTGTGTCTGCAGCTCTCATACTTTGTGATTATTGCAGTGTTTATCTTCCTCTGCTCTTGATTTTACCTCACAATGATTTAATCCTCAAAGCGGTTTTATTCCTTAACCTTTTAATCTAACGGCATCACCCTTAAGACGATCAATACCTATTTAGATGATATATTTAATTATATCCTCTCGTCCCTCACACTCTCTCCTCTTTCTTTGTAGATGAACATGTAAACATGATTTGTTTTTTAACTCTTTTTTAGCCTTTAGAAAGTGTTCTTCATTAATATAACCTCACTGGGGACTTTGTCTTTTCTTAGACTTTCTGGAGGTGAAATTCTCCACATTAATGTAAGAAGGATGATAATGAACAACTTTATATAGTAATTTACCAAATACATATCCAGATAGTGTTTAAGCTAGAACAGTGTTCAGTAAGGAGACCTCCTCATATTACATGTATATGTAATATTAATATCAGCAGCTGTAACTGCCCCTCAGACCTGCTCTCATCATCAATAACTCTAATGCGATTACCATGACGACGATGCCAACTTTGCTGTATGCGATTTTATGTGTTACAAAATGCTGAGATGAAAAAATTAAATAGAAGTGGTGGTGTCTAAAGATGCTTGGGACAGTCAATATCCATAATTATCTGCTCATAAACGTGCATAAGGATATAAAAAACTGCTGCACACAGTCTGTCACTAAACTTCTTGGCAGATTAGAATAAAGTGAGATGAAATAAGGGATGATGGGAAAAGCTTCGGTTTCTCCAGTGAAAGGAGATTAAGAGAATAAAGGGCACGGTGGAAGTTAAATAAGTTAAATGAAACAATTCAACGTGCAGCTTCTTCATCTTAAAAAGAATTTTCTTTTTCTGTCAGACTGAGCGACTTTAAGGCGGAGAAGACGTCATCAGGAATGATGTCATGATCCATATGCAGTGGCTGCCAAACCGCAGCAGACCTGCCTCCTGTCTTCACCTTCCTCTCTCTACCTATGCAGGCTGATTCACACTCTGAGCACGCTCCAACACCCCTTCTTCTTCTCCTCCTCCGCCTCCTCCTGGTCCTCCTCCACCTCTTACCCCACTCCCTCCATCCTCTCCCTTAACGAACCACTGCCGCCACTTAGGTATTTTATCCATGCATTCATTACAGGCCACAGCAGGGCCACAAAGGCACGCTTGATATATGCTCCGTCGTGAAACAAAAAATCCAATGCAGTTTAAGTCAGAAAGGAGCTCGGGCGTAAAGATAGCCCCGGCTGACACGCTTTCTATTGTGAGAGCTCACTCTAAGCCTCCAGCCCCGAACGGAGCGAGAGGCTTCATTACGACTGCTCTGTTGCTACTCGGGACAATGGGGATCGAAAGAGGCCCGAGCTAGTTAGAGACATCGAGATTAGAATCTGTGGCAGATCAGCGGCCCGGTTGCTTGTGTACAGATGTACGTGTCAGGATGGGTAAGTGTGATTAAAGTGAGTCAACAACACCTTTAGGCTTAAAGGTTCACTATGAAGGGCTGGAAGGAGTCAGAAGTCTTTATATTGATCAACTGTTGGTCAAAGATTAATTAAACATTTACACATAGAATAATGTCATATTTGCTTTTCCACAACTTATATACACACATAATGTACTTAAAGTGGATGGCAGTTTGGTTTGAGCATCTTGCAGCTCATTGTTCTAGTTTTATGTTTCATAACTTGCTCGTGTCATATCCAGACGCAGCTCTGATAAACACACCGGACGCTACCTGACAGTTAGCAGCTTGCTGTTGAACATTGAACGATTTTGAGGTACTTTTTCCTTCATTTACTTTATACTTCTGTATTTCAGAGACAAATATTATAGTGTAATAATTTTGACTCATCGTTCTTTAATAACTGTAGTTACTAGTCACTTTACATACATAAAATCAAACTACTAAAACAGTAAAATGCACGTACTTGTATTGGAGTATATTTGGTGCTGGTAAACTTTGTGTCTATGATTTTATTTTTTAATATTATTTTCTGTTTCCTCTCCGCTCTCCCTGCTCTCCTCCTTCAGGGACTTTGTGTCCCGGCCTGAACTCCGTCCGTTGTCCTGCAGCTTTATTGTTCCTATAACAAACCACCAGAGTCTCTCTTTTCTCTCTTTCTCCTTCTTTCACTCTCTATCTGTGTCTCTCCATCTTCGCCTTCATGAAGCTGCGTTCCTCTCAGCTGTGGGTCCGACCACAGACCATAATACAACATGAAACGATGTTTTATATTATAGCTTATATTATTTTACTGTTTAATGCAAACAATTATGAAAATATTTGTTTCAAGGACTGCTGCTTTCATGAGTTATATTACATGTATTATCATTAGCCTATTACTAGCAGTGTATGTGATCATAATCTGACCTCCTGCATCATGATGCAAATGGGAACAAAACAACAAAAACTACTTTATGCATTTTTATAACATCATAATACGACTTCATCATCACTAAAGTCAACGATACTTACTGTTATGTATAGTCTTAATGTATAGTGTGATGATTTATGTCAACCTGCAGTTTGCCCGAAACTACATTACTGCTTAAAGGATAAGTAAGCATTTTTCTTATATATATAATATATTAATATACAATTTAAAAAGAAAACAATCATACACATCCTGTCCTGCTGCTACATCAAATGTGTATTAATACCCTGCTGTAAATACTCCCCAACAAATGCAGTATTTACTGATGCTGGAGTAACCTTTGCTAAATATTATTCATAATTCCTTAAAAAGCTGAAACTATATTTGTGAGATGTTTTAATAAAAGTAAGAATAGAAAAGAAACAACAACAACAACGAGTCTGGAGTCACTTGGTCACACTGCTGCTAGTTTTCAATCATTTCTGACCTAATGAGACTTGATCCCATCACGTCGATGTGCTGATGTCGCCGGATCCGACAGCAGAAATGTATTTTACTCTGTGTGAAAGGAGACCATAACTACAACAAAAGCCTCGGGCCAATACGCAGCCCACTCACGCTGCTCACTAAACCTATAGTTTCTACACAACACTGCTGCTGATACAGCACTGCTGCTGCTGTGTAAAGCCCAATGTTACAGATGGTAATCCAGCTATCATATACTGTAATAGTCTAGAAGCAATTATCTCAAAGCACACAACGATCGGTGGAACAGATCACAACGCATAACTCTTTATGGGTTTGGGAGATTTACTTCTGGTGACTGAATCTCTCTCTCTCTCTCTTCAGGGTCTTTAAATCCTCCTCTTTCTCTTTTGTTCTTCTCTTTCTTTTTCTTGGTCATCATTTCCTTTTCCTGTTAGCCACACAGGTTCAGGTTTACACCACCACTGTGTCCTTTACTTCCACCAACACCAACCTCTATTTCCATTTCTCTGGTTTCTTCTCCAACAACACGAGTTTTGAGCAGCGGGTGCGATGACAGAGGAATGCTAACTAGCCTTGTCCTAATGCTGAGGGGGGGTCAGTGGTCACAGCGTGTCCCTGCCTGACTTGCTGACTGACTGGCTCATTTTACCGGCTGACAGGCCTCCACTCCACTGCTTTCGCTTCCAGCCTTGCTGGCTGCTCCTCTCATTTTCTCTTTCTCGGCCTGTTTGCTTTGCTTTTGTCCTGTATCACTGGCTACAGCAGGCCGCCTGGCTGACTCTCTGACACTCAGCAATCCTGCACGCTGCTCCCAATTACACTCTTCCTCTGGTAGGCCGAAGGGAGATGGATGCATTAGGCCCCACGCTGACAGAAGACATGTTAGCATTGGCAGGTCAATGAAAGGCACAGGCATGCTACACAGAAACATGACTTACAGACACACGACTAATGTACATTAAAAAGGCAGCGCATCTGTTGTCCAGTACAGTCGCTTAAACACCAGAAGATCACTGACGAGGTTGATGCCTGATAAATTTAGTTTTTAGTTTCATGTCACATGACAGATTTCTATATTTGTGATTTTACATATATATAATTGCTTATTAAGTCATAAATGTTTAATTTTGAACTGAAATGTTGAGGATTTGTGAGCAGGTTCAATCCCTCCTGTGCTGCTTCACATCACTTCTACATTATATCCTCTCACACACTCCTCATTCACGGTTCTCATAAGCAGTAATGGAAATAACAATGTGCCCAGGAATACATTATATATTTCAGCCTATACCTTATGAGATATATCACTTTATATTTTCCCTGAGATGCCTCTCCAGGCAATATATGTTTGAAATACTGCAGGAGATGGATGTACAGTATGTGCTGTGAGGTGGAGCTCCGTTATGAAAAAACACTCTGCAACTATTTTCTGCCATAATGTATTTTGAACTAATTAAAAATCTTAATATCGTACAATATTTGTTTTTCTCATTTTTTTGGTCAACTGACAATTACAGCATCATAAAATTGTAAATGTTACGACCTTATAAACACAGACAGAGTGTAATTATAATATTAGTATGACTGTAAACTCTGGCAGTAATTACGAGGGTGTCAATGTAAAGGGGAACCTGTGTGTGTGTGTAATCTTCAACCAGCGGCGTGGTGGGGACGTTGAGGAGGGGGATGCGGCCCACCACCACCACGGTGCCCTTGTTCCTTTAATTACTTCCCTCTGCTTCACAGCTTCACTGCATAACAATTATCCTGCGTGTTCATTTGAAGGGAGCGGACCCTCTCTCCTCATATCGAACAGTAATGGACAGCCTCTGGTGTCAGCAACATCACTTGATGTACAGAGAACACTAGTGGGAGCCATTAAATTACACTCAGGATAACACAAACGTCTTCTGCCCCGTTTTTTCTCTCCTTGCAACATAAACAATAAACAAGTTGCCCGTGTCAGTGCTCGTTCCAGATGTGAAGCTCTTCCTTTTCCTTCCTGCGTCGCATCTTAAGACCGAGACGTGTTTTGCAGAAACTATAATGGAGGAAATGAGGAGATAAACTGCACGGTGATGTAATAATTTACAGATCCAGCTGGTGTCCTGGAACTGTAATAATCAATTTCACACTGTAGAGGAATTCTTCACCTTTTAGAGACGTGTTTGTGGCTGCGCTACGTGCTCACTATTTGTGTCCACGTGAAGGACACACACACACACACACACACACACACATCAGCACAGGCGGATGGGAAGGGGTTGGGCCTTTTGCAGTCTATTGGAGTCTAATTCCAGCAGATGTCTGTTTAATTGATCGAAACAAATTACCTCAACATTGATCCCTGTCCCGGCGTAGGGACTGATCGGCTTTTGTGTGTGTGTGTGTGTGTGTGTGTGCGTGTGTGTATGTGTGTGTGTGTGTGTGTGCGTGCGTGTGTATGTGTGTGTGTGTGTGTGTAAGGTGAGGCTCTCTGACTCTGACCCACTCACAGAGAATGTAAAGCTTAATCGCTAAATGATAAATTGTAATTTGGTTTCTGATTATGCTGTGTGTTTTCTTAATCGATGCACCATCATTCTCAAATTAAAACGCTGGGCCAATTAACTAATTGATTTTTAAGGCTCATAATTATGAGTAATTCATTAGGTTTCTGAAATAATTTATTATCGGGGCGTTATGTTTTTTTCTTTCATCTGTTGTCATCTGTCTTTTTGTCTTTCTTTAATTAATATTAATTAATAATTTGTCATGATTTCATAGGAGCATCACCATCATGTTGCAGCTTTGATGCACTAATAAGTGTCTGTTTTAACACAGAGGCTTTTGTATTCTAATGACTGAGTGCATGAGCAGCGTGCCAGTGTAAACTGTGAAAGTACACATTTACCTTGGCTTTAGCCCATCGCTGATGCTACAAATAAAAGCTGCATCTACAGTGGGAGAAACAAACCAGTGAGCCACTTCTCTCAGTGCAGATACATTATGTCCATGTAATGTGGACGTATTAGAAAAAAGAACATAAACAGCTGAATAAATCAATACTGTGGCTGCTGATAGTATATATACTATATGTTGTCTTACTACACGTTTCATTTACATTGCTCCAGTATATTTAAGGGTATTTCTGTGTATATTTTATGTGCGCCTATTGTTTGAGGAATGACTTTCAGGGGTTCAGATGTACATTCCCCCTGAGATTCACTTTAGAGACATAAACATAGGAGGGGATATAATAGGCTGTGTCTGTGTCCTTGTATCAGGGCGAGTCGACACATACATTACCACTCCACTGCGTCTGTTTCAACTTCCATTACTCTTTACCCCTATTATATTCTGTGGATTGCTGCTGATGCACACTTACTATGAACATGATTAAAAGAGAAAAAAATCCTGGCTATAAACTCTGACAGTTAATATAAAACACCTGACTTTACAACCCCACCCCTCCTTCCTCTGCACACATACAGGTACACATGGGTTCATACTAACAGTCCATGATTTTAGATTTTGTGCACACACACATTGTCGTCCTGTGTCGTGTGTGTGTTGTGTGTACCTGCCCTTTGTTTCAGGGGCAGCTGAGGAGCCACCTCCTCACCCAGCAGCCTCTGCAGGAGCCTCCTCCACATCACATTTCATGCTCTTTGTTTCCCTTTGTTTGTGAAGCCCTATTCAGTAAACTTTAGTTGTGTCTCGTTCAGTTTCCATTCGTTCATGTTATCTTCCTGAACCAGGTCATAACTCTACTCTAAATGCTAAAGGCCTCATTTTCATTTCCATTACTATACAACCACCAGCCTGATCAAACAAACGTTTCTCTTGTGTGTTTGTACCCTGAATGATTTTAAAACTGCCCATTTATTTTAATTAGTTTGTTTGTTGCTCTGTTTTATCTGTTCAGCCATAATGACTCATTGCAAACTACACACCTTTTCTCTGCTTTTTGGGGGGCAAATCTCAACTCTTTCATGAGGTTGAGCAACTATAATGTCGGTGAGTTGAAAATCAAACATGACGATGTTCATTATCGTCTTAAACTACAGCTGTGAACTTTCTTCGGTTGTTACAGTCAATGTTCAACATGACTGGTCTGTATGTAACTACTGCTAATCCCTCGCTGGGCTTGTGGATTACTAGCTTTGCCTTTGCTCTTGTGTGGACTCCCAGATGAGGGAACCAGTCAACCAGCCAGCCGGTCAGCCGGTAAGTCAGCCAGCTTTACCAGTCGGCTACCTGCCCAGCCAGCCAAGGAGAGCAGGCAGGGAGGGTCAGGGCAGCCCTGTGTGTGTGTGTGTGTGTGTGTGTGTGTGTGTGTGTGTGTGTGTGCGTGTGTGTGGATGGATGGCTGTCTAGCGTGGAGCGAGGCAAAGCGGTGTGGCTGGTTTACTTTCAGTGGGGCCCCCACAGTCGTCCGGCTTTGGCTGTCTCAGCACGGTGCCGCAGTCAGCATTGTTGCATATTTAATGTCCTGATGAGAGCTTCCACCTGCTGACACAGGCAAAGTGACAGAACAATACCCAGCCACCCCCAGCACACATATACATACACACACAGCAGCCGTGAACACCGTCATCAATCCAGTCCCTCTCTCTCTCTCTGCCTCTTTCGCCTCGCCTCATCTCACACGCTCACTCGCCACAACTCCCTCCGCTCCGATCCCGCTTCAGTCTACGCTGCTCTCTCGTTTCCCTTTCA
Organism: Pampus argenteus; assembly: GCA_036937835.1. Classification (NCBI taxonomy): domain Eukaryota; kingdom Metazoa; phylum Chordata; class Actinopteri; order Scombriformes; family Stromateidae; genus Pampus; species Pampus argenteus. Next base: position 1,029,871 of record CM072864.1, on the reverse strand, counting down.
CCCCCCACCCACACGGCGCCCCACCCCTCCCACAGTACAACGACCTTTCCCTTTGGTTCTTACAAATCTTTGTAATAAATCCCCTCAGCATGAAAAAACACACGCACACTGGCACACAAACACACGCTTCCTATGTTTATTGAGCTTTATGAATATGTTTCTCGCTGAATAGTGTAACATGCGTTTTTGGACTCAGTTTATCTCGGTGGCTTCTTCATCTGCGGCTGCTAACAGTAGATCTGTCTCTCACATTGATGCTTAATTAGCTTTGAAATTAGCGGCTCTTTTCCTTTATTTTCCTCCCGTTAACGTTTCTTCTGGAAAAATAAGATTGGCAGGAAGTGCAGGCTCAACGCCCCGGGGTGTACACCTGAGAAGGGCCAAATTACAGCACTGAAACTGGCCCAAATAACACCTAAACAGGGACAGGTAAACCCTAACTAGGTCACATACAGTATTTATATACAAAGTAGGCCAAAATACATACACTAAACCCTGACACCACTGTCATACCTTCTCCCAAACCACACCCGGTGAGTCGTCGCTCCAGCACACATACTGTACATCCCATACATACTTAATCAGAGCTAAAGAATTATCACACAGGCAGCTGCCAAAAAGGCACCTATGTGCTCTGCTGGCTCAGCAGGCTGAGGCGGATATCATGTAGACTGACATTGTGGGTCATTCCAATTTTTCTTATCACTTTCCCTCATTGAGCTATCTAGTAAACGCCATAAAACTTTCCAAACAGACTGTGTCACACAGCGTGAACGATCTAATGAAGGTGCTGCAAAATATGCTTGAAAAGGATCTGCATATTTTTGATATCCACAAAGGACTGATTTAGATGATCAAGATCTCTACATTAGATATACAGCGTTCATAGACAGACCCAACAAGTTGAGCCCAGATCCAGACAGAGCGACGACAGCCAGGCGTCTGAGTTTAGTAATCTGTAAGAGTCCACCAGCCAGTCTCTGCTTCTTCCTCTTTCGGACCGTGCTATCCATTAGCAAGCATTTAATCACTGCACCATTTACTGGAAACTGCTGTCTGTCTGTGCATGTGTGCATTTTTGAAGCATTAGCAAATTCACACTATGCCATCCAAAAACCAGGTAAATGACAAAAAAGGACCATTCCAAAGAAAGCAGGATGTGCTCAGTCTTGAGGAACTTGTGTAAGTAATGTTTGCTTTTCTGCTAATAAACTCAAAAGAGCAGAAAGAGATCAGATCCAACAATCTATTGCAGTCAAGAGGAAACTGCTGACTGGAGTTGCAGTTTTCTACTGTATGCATCTCTCTGCAGCACCAAGCTGACTGGACTCAACTGGGCCACATCAGGGCAGAAAAAGTACGCGCACACATGTATATGAAGCATGCATACAGTACACCTGGGAATATGATGCAGGATTAAAGCACACAGCACATATTCTCCAATGAGTTTCAGGATAGCGTCAGTTTGCAGATACAGTGAAGTTTGCACAAATTCTTTCCGTTTAAATGTTTGAGTTTCGTTCAGATGCGGCGCCGTAATCTTTCCTAACCTGGGATACATACTTCTTTACATTCCATAGTTGCTCTTGTTCATATGGGCATATAAAGAAGTATGTCCCCCAAGCAGGCCACTGTCCTTGGTGGCGTATCAGGCGCCCCCGCCCCTCCACCCCAGCTTCTTCTCCTCCTCTTCCTCACCCCTCCTCCCCTCCAGACACCCACTCAACCGGGAGAAAAAAAATGTTGAATCAGGATCCACACTGACCACCGAATGCACATGAACCCCCCCTGAGCCCCCGTGGCTCCGGATTCAGGGTCCCTCCGGACACTAGTGACTAAGATAGAAACTGAGTACACACAAGCAGGTAAACACACACATACGCACTCAGAGTTCATACAAATACACACTGAAAAGCAGATTATTACACCGTAACAACTTCTGGCTGCTTTAAACGTGACCTGTCTGTTCTTCTGACCTGTCCAGCAGCTTTTCCATCAAAGTTTGTTACATCATGAAGAAGAAAAAGATTTTCTTTTTTTAAATTATTATCAACAGACACAACTGACCCAGAAAAAACACCACTTTTAAACATAATGTAAAACGTGTTTTACATTATAGCATCACTACAAAGACCATGTGTCTGCTTTGACATACTGTACAGTATGACACGGTTTGTCTCACACACACACACACACACACACACACACACGGCACGCGATTCACCTTGAGTGTCACGCTTAGAGGTTCAGCTGCAGCGGTGGAAAGAGGGAGTGGGGGGGTGGAGGGAAATGAGGGAGATGTTGCACTTACCTACAGGCAGATGTTGGATAGAAACCCCCCTCTCCTCCCTCCCTCCCTCCCTCCCTCCGCCTCCCCCGCTTCAGCTGGGCCGATGCACCAAAGAGAGGAGGTGAAGCAATAAAGCAAGAGCAGAGAAGAAAGGAGTCTGGAAGAAGAAGTGCTTCGCTCTGTCTTCTCTCAGTCTGTGTGTCCCAGGTGCTGCCTCTGCAGTCTCTCTCTCTCTCTCTCTCTCTCTCTCTCTCTAACATCCCTACTCTGATCCTCTCTCTCTCCTCTCTTTAATCTCTCCCTCTTCCTCACACAGAAAACTTTTAGTCCGGTGCGCAGCGGCTCGTCCCACCGGTCCTCTGCCACTGAGAGCAATTCCTCTTTTTCCTCTCTCTCCCTGCTCTGTGTTGTTCTCCTCTCTCTGGCACACACACACACACACACACACACACACACACACACTGTCCCATGCAGTCTATAGGCTAGCATGCTATGCAGTCTCCCCTTGACTGCCCACTCCCCTCTATATAGCATGTGCTCTCATTGTCTCTCTCTCTCCTCACACACTCACACACTCACACACCACAGTCTCTACACTACAGCAGCATCACATGCTGACAGACAGTGGTGATGATGATGAGGGTGGATGAGGAAAAAGCAGCCAGAGCAGACTGAAGGAATGTGTGTGTGTGAGTGTGTGTGTGTGTGTGTGTGTGTGTGTGTGTGTGTGTGAGAGAGAGAGAGAGAGAGAGAGATCTACTGTGTCTGTCAATCTGTAAATGTATGTCAGTGTGTGTGTGTGTGTTTGTGTGTGTGTGTCTTCAATTGCCCTTGTTGGTTGAATGAACCCCATTCACCTGAGACCCCCTGCCCCCTCCCATTAGCCTCAGTCCCTTATACACAAGCAACCACCCTCCCCACACACACACTGACACCCTCATCCCCCCCCCCCCCCCCCCCCCTTGCTGTTTCCCCTCCTCCCCCAATCCTCCCCCATCAACCTTTCAGAGATCAATACCAATTTATAGGCAAATGCACAAAGGCTGAGTCGCGCTTTTAATGAATTGAACCATTGCTAACGTCAGGCATCTAATGAAGGCTCCGAGAGAGGAGCTAAGAAAACCTCTGGCGGAGTGTGTGTGTGTGTGTGTGTGTGTGTGTTTGAATTATGGGTGAACAGCTGTTACTGTGTCACAATTTTCCAACTGGGCTTCCCCTTCAAATATTAGATTCCCTTAATATGATGTCAGTTACGATATTGAGAACATAGAGAGTGTCACAGCTAATAAACAAACAAACAAACAAAAAAATAAAAACAGGGCTAAACCCCCAGCATGCATTGCTCCTGGAAGCATTAGCATTCTTTTGTCTTGAGCTGTCAACCTTTGACCTTGAATAACAACTACAGATAATCAAATCTTTATAAAACTGTTGGCACAGCACATTATTCTCACCTCTTATTTAAAATAATAATTATAATTATTCTACATGCAACATACATGACCACAGTGTAAAACTGCTGCTTTTTAAAAGCAGCTCTATGAATATTTCTTGTGTGTGTGTCCACTTTTCCATTTTCCATTAAACTTTGGTCTCTTTGCTTTAAACACCCAAATTGCCTGAATGTCTCAACTGCATCTGTAGAACCTATATGAATATGTCATCATATGTCCGTGTAGCCCCCAATAGCCCCTTTGTGTGTTCCTACCACTGTGTAACCAGTGCCATGGGGGCTGCGCACATCAGCCCTGCCCGCCCAGTAATTACACTAAAAGTCTCTTCCATAAATCACACTCGTCCTCTCTCTCTCATTCCTCCCCTCTTTTCTCTCCCAGCGACGGTATGGAGGTTTTGTAAATCACCAGGCTGGTAAACGAAGAAGGTTTTGCACACATGCATGCTGCCGTACACACAGACACATGTGGACATGGACACATTACAAAGAATTAAGCTGCCCGTCCACTGTGGCCCAAACTACCATCACAATATTCCAGGCAGGAATTACAGTTCTCCAGGGAGAAATAGCCAACTGCTGCAGATTGAAAGATAAGGGCAGTGTGTAATATGCAACATTTACACACACATTACACACAGCTTCACAGGAAATGGATGGAAACATCTGGCACGACTTCTGTAATCCTTACAACATGGTGCAGTATCGAAAGGCATTTTTCATCCCAATAAACCAGTCAGAAACAGATAACTACATAAATCCTCATCCTCTCCCTCTTATAAACCTCAGTCCTTTCTGTGCACTCTCAACATTCGTGGAAGCAGTTAACGGCACGCAAAGCCAACTTTCACACCCACCGAGAGACCGCTCACTAGGAAAAAAGACATATAGCTTCCCCTCAAACAGCTGCATGTCTGCTATAATGGCTACGGCCAAGCAGGCGTGTCCTATGGGGTCGGGCTGGGCTGGGACACCCGACACCTCAACACCTCCAGAAACCTGTCATGGCTGCGGACGCTTGACAGACAGCTGACCGCTGCTGATCTCCCTGGTATCTGCTAACTGGGTAAAATTAGCCTGAGAGGGGGAGGAGAAAGAGGGATGGCAGCATATGCAGGACACTTTTAGAAACTCACTTCTAGTTTAAACTTCTCTCTCGGTGGAGAGTGACACATGCGTGAGTCTGTCTATAGATAGAGCTGAAACCCGCTGGGATGGCCACACCGACACTGAGCTTAACACCGGGACGCATTAGAGCACTTTCCACTGAAAAACCTCACCTGTCCTCCTCAGGCAATTATAGCACACTGTGCTGGTTCAACACCATGTGTTTTACACCAGGTTCTGATATATGGACGTATTTACATTGTGCTGGCAAAAATGCAAAGGGATATTTGCAAAAATACATTTACATTTCATGTGAACTTTTTGTGCATCATGTATATGTTTATAAATCCATCCATTATGTAAGTAAATTCAGCACATATATAAAGTTTATTACCCATATTTGAAAACACTGCGCTGACTCAAGTACTAAAAGGTGTGTTTTATTCTAAATCACTGAATATACGGCTGAAGTACCTGATTAGAAATCAGAGTGAAACGCCTCACAAACACTCTTTGACCTTTTAACCCCATGTGAATGTGCGGAGATGGATTTTTGCCAGCATGCGAATCACAAGCTGCAGTTGTAATGCTTTCACGGCTGCAACAATAAATAAATAAGAAGACTTCCAGCCCCCTAACTATCTGTTTTACAAAGAGCAGCTGAGTGAGAATAAAGCACACTGACACACAGAAACACGCTGAAACACACATTCACAAACATATACGGTGAGTAAGCACACACAGAAAATCACTTATTTCACAAATATCCAAACACACACCTACCGTAGTAAAGCTGGTCCAGAAAGGGATGGTGGCCCATGCGGAGTGAAGTGGTCGCTGCAGGCAGACACTCTCCTCCCTGGGAGCTGAATCAGCGATGGAGAGTATAAGGATGCAGAGAGGAGAAGAGGAGGAGGAGGAGAGGAGGAGTGAAAAGAGGGGAGAGGAGAGAAAAGAAAAGTGTCACGGGACATGCCTTGCTTCTCTCTTGCTGGTTGGGGTAAAAAAGGAGGAGGGGAAAAAAATAGGCAGACCAAAAAATAAAAAATAAAAAATACAAACATAGCAGCCTGTACAGGTAGAAAAAGGAGCAAAAAATATCGGCCAATAAAAAAAGGAAAGAATAAAACACTGAGAGGTTTGTGAAAGAGGATTGGATTTGAAGTGATGACTGGGCAGAGCAATGCGTCAGCTGCCCGTCCATCCGCACCACGCCAGGCCATGTAAAGTTAGAAGGAAGACAGCTGATCAGACTGCCAGAGAAGGAGATGGAGCGAGATGGGGAGTGCTGACAGAGCTGAAGGACAAATCGGGAAGAGGGAGGGAGGGAAAGAGGGAGGGAGTGACTGAAGAGAGGAAAATCGAGGAGGAGTAACATAGATTGAAAAATAAAAGCAAATAAAGGGAAGGAAAAAAACAGAGACTGATAATGAAAAAGGTAGAAAGGCAAGAGAGTTGAAGACAGAAATAAGAAAAAAAGGAACGATATAGACTATGAAAGAGTGAAAGGAAGGATGAGAACAGAAATAAGGAAGAAATGAAGGAAAGAGGGATAGAAAGAAAAAAGCATGATGGGAGGTAAAGAAGTTTGGATGGATAAAAGTAAGTGGTTAAAAGAAAAGCAAAAAGACAAAGAAAGAAAAAGGAAAGGAAGGCAGGCAGAAAGGAGTTCAGTTATCTCTTACACTTTCTTGTCCTTTTCCCTCATATTCCACTCAGTCCCTTTCCTGAAAACGTCATCCAGCTGGTGAAAACAAGTCCTCCAAATTAAAAGAGTTAAAAAGAAAGACTACAAAAAGTTTGCAAACCCCAAATGAAAGAGACATTACATTATTAGCAAGAAAAAGTTTGGGGGGTAAAAGGTCAACTGGCACTGATCACAAACACTGTGACTTTTTGTCTCTCAATTTTCTCAACAGAAAGTCAAAAATAGAAGAAAGCGGGTTCGAATGAGCGACACCAAAGGACACACTGTGAGGGGAGAGCGAATGAGCGGTTCAGTGTGATCGGAGGAAACCCCCACCGTCCCAGGGTTTTTATACCAAGGTAAGAACCGGAGACACGCAGCCCTCCACCAGCCCGCCCGCGCAGCCGTGCTCCACGGCCTTATTTAGTGAAGCGTGGCAAAAAATAGCCTCCCAAGTGCTGCTGGGTGCGTCTGGGTAAAAGTGGGTGGGTGGAAGAGTGGGAGGGACAGGGCGGGAAAGACAGAGAGGTGATGCAGAGGGGTGTCAAGGAAGGTGGCGGTGGTGATGCAGTGAGTTTCAATCATTCTCTTGACTCTTCGACTAGTCTGGTCTGAGCTTGATTTACCCTTCTTTCACATGCATCTATATCTCTTCCTGCATCTGTTGTCAGCTCTCGGTGTGTCATGTTACTGTCCTATATTCTGCTCTGCTCAGGATACTGAAGCTACTGTATTTACAGTCTATCTGCACTCTGCCTCTTCCAACCCCTCCGTGCTTTTCCTGCACTCAACTTTTAACGGCAGTCCAAGATTAGTCTTTCTGACGCACATTTTGGGTCTGTAAATGACAGACTATTAATCATTTTGCATAAACATTTTGAAATATTACCTTGAAGCTCAAGTTCTCATTACCTGGAACGCTGCAGATTTTTACAATGCAGATCGTTGAACATTACGACACAAAACTTGTTTGTTTTATTAATTTATGACAAAGTAAAGTGGATAAGTAGAATCAACAAGGCCTCCGGGGGCTTGCTGCGTGCAGCCAAGAGCAAACTGGACGTCCAGGACGAGCTTCTGAATTGGGGGTCACCAAAGTTTCACATCAACAGGTCAATCTTGACTTTAAGGGATTTAGGAAAAAGGTGGCATACATGTCTTACTACTTAAATCATCTCTATAAAAATAACAGATTTTATCCATGCAGCAAAGCACTGAAATGTCTCAACAACTAGATTGGTACAGAATGATCATGGTTCCATGAAATTCATGGTCCTCAGAGGATTTGACTTTTCCTCAAGTAATATCTTGATTTCTAGATGGATTGTCATGAAATACACACACTCGTGTCCTTGTGTGTCGCCATCCCTTTGTCTTTCCATTTGGCACCAATATGAGGTCAAAATTATTATTTGATAGATTAAATATTGTGGATTAGAACCAAAATATCTGTAAAGCTAATGACATTACTGTTAGCAAAAAGTCTTCCAACTACTTAAACCGCTTTACAATACAATACATTCACCCATTCACACACATTAATGCACTGATGGCAGGTACTGCCATGCAAGGTGCCAACCTGCAAACATACACTCACACACCGGTGGCATAGCCTCCAGGAGCCACTTGGGGTTAAGGACACTTTGAACGGTTCTGTCTCTGCTAACATGCTAACATGCTAACATGCTAAACTAAGATGGTGACGGCATGTCTGTCTGTCATTATGAGTAGAGGATCTATATCACAACCTATAGACCTATTTTTTTGCCTTTTTAAGGGGTATCAAGCCAAAAGGGTTGGGAAGCACTGGTTTAATCTTGAACATTGGAATTGATGTATCAAGTTGCATAAAATGGAAATGCTCATGTTGACAAGCATCAACATCGGCACTGTAGTTGTAATCTCCTTGAGCCCCCCACCCCCCCACACCCACCCCCCCCAGTCCCTGTCGCTGGCCCCTGCCAAATCTCCCCGCCGTATTTTTAGCCCTGCCAAATAAAGGGGTGCAAGGCCTTCCACCATCAAGCACCCACTCCCACACACACACACACACACACACTGACTCGCCACCAGTTGCAGTCCAATTGCACCCTGTCCCAATCCTCAGCGCCGCGGCGGTGCTATGTATGGATGGACAGCAGGGCGAGAGAGGTGTTCACTTTGTATGTGTCTCTGAGCTGATGAAGAGTCTCAGGTGAGGCAAATGTATCTGTGGAGGGAGCGGCCGAGAGATGCAGCGAGATGGAGAGAGAGGACCCGGGAATTGAGAGGACAGGAGGAAGGGAGGAGAGATGGGGAAAGAAAGGATATTGATTTCCACCTTAAAGAGGCAATCTCCGCTTCTCAGGAGCTCTGGGGACTAAGTGTGTGTCTCCGCCAGTGTGTGTGTGTGTGTGTGTGTGTGTGTGCAATCTGTCTTAGGATCACAGCAGAGACTGGAGACACTGGTGCAGACATCAAGCACACACACACACATGAACACACATGAACACACATGCACATACGCACAGTTTTAGAATGTTAATGATGTTCAAAAAAGTGCAACAGAGAACAAAAAGACAAACCAGCAGCTTTAAACGATTCACTTATCCTCCTTCACACCCTCCTTTTACATGTTTACGCCAAAGATTCATATTTGTGTGACTTAGGAGTGAGAAAGCTCTCCAATGCTCAACTTTAATATGACATTAATGACAATTTGTGTTCAAAAATGTGCTTTCCAATCATGACACAAAAATCAAACATGAAGTGATTTTACAAATAAACACAACCCAGTATTTTGAATGTATACTGTATGTATATGATGTCCAAACCTTTGATTGGTATTCTCTATATTACCATCTTCAAGTACATCCATGCAATAGAATTTGCTACTGAAATATCTATAAAATGTTTTATTTATTCGTTTAAATTCCTTTGTGGGTGGATTTGGATTCTTCTTTCCTGTCACATACATCAGTTCATCATCAGCATCTCATCAGACAGTATATAACGCTATACAGTAAGTCAGTATGTTTTGCATTGAATATATTCAGATGGATATAAATGGATATGGATCGGTCAACAAAACGTTGCTGTTTGTTTCCAACATGAAGTCAAAATTTTTTTTTTTTTTAAACTATGACAACAAACACACCATGATGTTACCTTAAACAGAACCTACGTAAACCTAAGCAGACCTCAACCACGGCATTGTCACATTCATAAAACATATTGATTTCCCAACTTTGATTTTAACAGTTTTGGAAGACGCACAGAAAAATAATGTGGTCCTCCTGAGCGTCGAATCAGAAAACACGTATCGCTTCATCGAGTTTATGGACAAGCAATATATCATGTTGTTTAATTTGGAGTGGTGTATAATTAATCGAGCTTCTCTTTTTACAGATTATTATAAGTAAACAATGAAAAGACGAGCCGGTTGTGGCCTCCTGTGTGATAGTAATGTTAGAGGTATTGTTGTGTCTTACCAGTCTTAAAACACACAACCCAATATTTAGTAATACTCTCTATACGCACAAGAAGAATGTGTTACTGTGAAAATGACCACATGTAGCATCCTGATATTTATTCAAGTTAGGTTTCAGTTTGAAACTTTGTGTTGAATTAGATTACATCTTTAATTTATGAATACACAAGTGCTCCATGAGTGAGGTGTTTGCCTGTGTGTGTTTAATTTATGCCTGTGTATGTGTGTGTGTGTGTTGAGTCACAGTGTACCTGCAGTGCTGCATGTGTGTGTGTGTGTGTGTGTGTGTGTGTGTGTGTGTGTGTGTGTGTGCTGATCTGTGAGTCAGTGGCCACTTTAGAGTCTGTATACCTTTCTGATCCAACTTGGCGAACAGAGAGAATAATAAGGTTGTGTTGTGGGACAAAAAACATTAAACTCCTTCGAACTCCGTCTCTCTGTGACGGGACAGTCCCATCGGAGACAAACTGCAACCACCAAGACCAAAATATTTCCTTGTTTTTTTTCCCTCCTCCTCCCTATGATGCAGTTAAAGTTCCCTGGGGACCATTACTTTAGCTGGCGTGTGAAATGGCCTCGGAGATGAATGCTCTTTCTACATTACCTGGTGGCAGGGGAGAAGCAATGGATACAGTGTACAGATCCTGCAGACACTTTTTAATCTGGGAGAGAGTGCTCTCTGAACCAAGCCAGCGACGGGATTGAAAAAAGTTAATGTGAAAAGAGAGGGGAGGGGGACGAGAAAGTAAAAAAATAGAAAAAAGCAAAACAAAAGACGGAGGAGTGACAGAAAGAGCAAGATGTGTGATTGTATTGTACTGGAGAGGAAAGTTAAACATATGACTTTGGGTGATACTTTACCACAGGAGAGATTTTCAGTGTAATGAAAAGACTTTTGATTTGGCTCAAAGCTTTATTGTGCTGGACTGGCTGGACGAGCCGCCGGTCCCTGAACACCTCATGAACAAGAGGACCGAACTGTGGGTGGGGGGGGTGTCTGTCTGTAAGCAGCAAGTAGCTCACCGTCCACGCTGAGGAGCCAGAGCCAGAGCCAGAGGAAGCAGATGCTCTCAGAGGTCAACGAACAAACCAATTGGTTAAGTGGCAAAATGCAAATTAAAGGACTCATATTGTTAGCCGCCGCCGCCGCCGCCGCCGCCGTGAAGCAGCCGGTGACCTTGTGTATTTTAAACTATTTTCAAGTTAAATTAAAACCTCAATGACTTTTGTTTCTTAACTTTTGGAAACTTTTTTTTGAGACAGGCATCTCCAACCATCAGCAACAGTATGTCCAAACAATACAGATGCATTGGTAGACTTTACTGGTGCTTTACTGTTGGACACCAATACGACTGTGTTTTAACCTCTGATTTCACGGACAGAATAGTCAATGGAGTTTCTATGAAGTTTGGTCTATTTTAAATGTATATAAAGGAGATGTAATATGAAGTAATATTCCTACTGTTTTTCAGTGTTGGGTAAGTTACTTAAAAATTTAAATTAATTACTGATTACACATTAGTGATTGTAAAATCAATTATATTACTTTACTTGCTTCTGAGCAGAAGAAGTAACACCTTACGTTACTTTACGCTACTTTACGCTACTTTACGTTACGTTACGTTACTTTACGTTACGTTACTTTACGTTACTTTACGTTACGTTACGTTACCGTCAGCTTTCTAAACAACATAACACACTCACACACTGCATCTCGTATTTCACACATGTAGAAACAGAAAGTGAGATGTTTGAGGTTTGAGGTTTAACAAGCAGGTAGGAAACAGTTTGGAAGGATTTACTGACCATCTAACAGTTAGCGTTAGCGTAGCCTCAGTAGCTGCACGATTCACACACCTGCCAGCTCTGAACTAAACTAGCGTCAGGCGTTTTTTAATATTAGCTACCTTTATATACGTTCCCAGATTTGTTCTGTTGTCTGTCCCCAATGATTTACTTGACGTGTTGGAAATGTTGATGGAGAAAACACAGATGTCCCATTAACTTCAAAGTCACTAAGGGTGTATGCCAGAGTTTCTAATTAATATTCAATGTTGCATTTTTAAATGACAGGTAGCTGGCGAAGGAGATGCAGCATCAGCAAACACACTTCTGTAGCTGTAGTCTGGAGGCCATTATAGCAACGAGTCTCCAGCGCCAAAGTCGGACTCTCTCTCTACAGACGCAGACTTTGAGTGAACCTAGACAGGAAAATGAGCTGAATAGCCTTACCATTATTACAGTTATTATTGTAATTATTATAATTATTACAGATGCGGACTGATCGTCGGCAGCACCAGATCAATTCCCGATTTTGGAGGCGAAATCCTTTTTACTCAGTTGAGAGCAACATAGAACATTTCATCAAATGTTCACATGTTGTAACGTAAATGTCACCAAGCAGCATGTGTGGTCGCCCCAACAAACCAGATTCATGAACATGTGACGACACCTGTTAGTTTCATTGGAGCATGTTTGATGGTCATGGAGCCATCTTTTCTGTTTGGAGTCAGGACCTTCCTCTCTGGGAGAGCCCGTTACCTCCTACCGAAGCAAGCACTAGCTTACTTGGGCTAACGTTAGCTACTTTAGCTAAACCGTGCTACCGGATTATCAACTCACTCAACCCTACAATAAGCCTTCAAATCCTACTAATGGAGCAATAATGAGCACCAGCACTCTTATTAGAGATTGAGATGAGAGTGACTCATTTAAAGAAATTTGTAATTTGAATGAGAGTCAGTTGGAGCCAGTATCTAGCAGCCATTGGTGTTATTGCTCCTTAAGATACTTCAGCATTGACTTCAGTCTCAAGTCATGATAGCTGATACTTGATAGTAATGCACAACCAGCCGTAGTGACTTACATCCACTGCACTACTGCACCTGAAACTGTTACACGTCTGTAACACACAAATATACTTTCTATGTAGTTGTTGAATCAGAAGGCTGATATATAATAAATATGTATGTATTGATATGTAATGTATGACCTAAACATCACTGTACTTAAATATAGGTTTTGAAGTAAAGCTGAATAGTGTAAAGAAGCACATTTACTCATGTACTATACTTCCTTTACTTGGGTATTTTTGATGCTGCTTCTCTTCACTACAGGAATGTAACTGTATATAAAGTAGTGATAACCATAAGCCTGTAAGCTATAGCAGTGATATTGATCTTTTCAGATCACATCATGGCCTCGCTAAAGACTCACATTAGTTGTTCCTCGGTGATGCTGCTTTTACTTCATACACCCCCAGACTCAGAGCAGTCTCATCTCTGACAGAGTTGAAAATGTGTGAAACCTAAAAGTCGCCCTCCTGTTCATACTTACACTGGAAGTGATGGGGACTAAACCCACTGTCCTCCTGTTCAACAATGTATTTAGAAATGTATCTGAAACCAGTCATATTTAATATGTCCATATGCTCACATGAGTGCTGTTAAAAGACAGACTTGATAAATGGTGGAAGGAGAATATGACTCACCTGTTCTCCGCCTCACCCCGGTCCATTTACAAATATCACCAGGTGACATCACTTTGAATTATGTTAAGACTGTAAAAAATGCACCTCAAGTAGTTAAAATAAAGCATTCAGGATCAGTCATAAGCTTATTTCCGTCCTCTTGTTGCTGCTCCCCTGCTGCTGATTGATTTAGTGGCAGCAGGATTTGGCCAATCTCTGTGGCACAGGCTGAGTTATGGGCCGCAGACAGCCCCAGTGTAGTGTGTCAGCTGCAAATCGATGAACACATCTAAATATAAACCTGTCTCATGTAACGCTGACAATATCATCCCCCATTTTATTTTTCAATAAAAATCCAGCCGTTGGATGGTAGTGTGTGTGTGTGTGTGTGTGTGTGTGTGTGTGTGTGTGTGTGTGTGTGTGTGCGTGTGTGTGTGTGTGTGTGTGTGAGAGAGACTGCTGGGGAGACGGTGAGTGTTCATGATGTTACTGCACTGCTGGGTTTTGACTGAGCCATCACTCAAAGGTTGAGATAAAGGGAATCTCCCTCTGTCCACACACACACACACACACACACATGGTTTGACCAATTGAGGGCGGAGTAAGGTGAGAGTAAATTCTACTAGAAGACAGAGGAAGAAAGGTAGGAGGTCCATGGCTTTGGGCCAGACTGCCTTATTTTTTGTCTACATGGACTTCTTCCTTAGGCTGAGAATAGCATTGACTTGCCCTTTGTTTCACACAGATATATTACTGTCTCAATGGCAAGGTCATGTGACAGTTTCACACACTCTCTTTCCTCCCTGTTTCCCGTTTCTCTCCTCTCAGATATGTTGTTGCATTACAGCAAGACAACGGCCAAAAAGAACAATGTTAAATCAAGGCGAGTTTCAATTATCCTTATTGTCAGCCAAAGTGTGCCTTGTCTGTGTGCCGCCATGTTAATGCACCGCCGGTCGCTGGGCCGGAGGAGGGCCAGAGGAGGGGGGTGGGACACAGGCCCTCAGAGGGGACTTGGGGAATGAGCCGGTGACACATTGATGGATCTCAGTCCTGCTTCGCATAATCATTCTCCTGACCACTCGAGGACAGACAGAGAGGAAGGAAGAGGGCACAGACAAAGAGACAGACAGAGAAAACAGAAGAAGCAGGATTGTGGGAATAAGAGGATGAAAAGTGTGTGAAGGGAGAACCAGAGGAGGAAGAGAAAAGAGCAGAGAGAGCAGAGCGATGCAAAGCACTCGCATGGAGAAATGGCTGGAGGGGTGAGGAAGGGAGAGAAGGCGAGAGTCGGGGTGAGACAGGTGTTGTAAAGGAGGGCTGAGGGAGCTGAGCATGTTGAGGGCTGGGAGAGATCAGAGCTGCAGCTGTGGCTCGAGATAGCAGCGTGTGTGTTAACACGCTACCTTGTTCGCCTCATACATCTGTTCATTCATTGCCCTTCGCTCGGCGCCAGGTGATCATTTTCTCTGTGAATTAGGACTCCCGGCAGAGTGGAGTCCATTAGGGCGGATCGCTGTGTATCAGTGTCTCATGCAACCAATTGAGCATGAGAGAGCAAGCATGCACAAGCAGCGGTGGCGCGGCATCGAGCTAATGTGACACTTGTTTTGTTGTACGTTGATGCTTTAGCATAAATGAAATTAATGCAGTTTCACAGTGATTTGAAATAGATAATAATTTGATATCTTTTGTTTATCGTGTACTTTTTTTGCCTCAGTTTGCATGTGAATGGACACGAGCCTCGTGGATTATTTCTTTATATCCACCCGTCAGCTATAACTCTTTATTTATACTATCAAAGCATCTGTTGTGATATTCAAACGATATATACAAGTTATTAAAAATCAACAACAAACCATGATATTTATATTTTAATACAACCTGTTCACACGCTAACATACATGCTCATCAGCACTAAACACAGGCCACAGCTGACTCTGTCAGGAAGGTCATTCATTTGGTCACAAACTAAAGTATTGAGCCAATTAAGATTTTGACCTGTTGTAGATAATAAAATGATCAACCTGGTGTTTAATTTCCTCGTTTTTTCCGGTGCTTCCAACAAACTGGAGGCACGTCAAGCTCAACTGAGAAGTTAAGTGAACACAATCAATCTCCAGCACACAGCCAGAGGGCAAACACATCCTCCAACCGCTGAACCCGAAAAGCAATTAATACACTCACTTTTGACACTAACAGCTACACAACAGGTCCTGCTTCAACATCCAGTGTCTGATTTACCAATCTCTGTCTGATGTTCATAGTGTCCAGAAGAAATCAAACGCTTGAACGTTACGTCTTTGAACTCATGAAACATGTGAATCAGACTGTACTGAAGTAGATTACTTGAGTATTTCCATTTGATGCTACATTATTGTTACGATCCAGAGGGAAATATTGTACTTTCTACTCCACTACATTTGTTTCATTGTTTCTTTCGTTTCAATGTTGCTTTTCTCCTGAAAAATGGGGCTAAAAACAAGGTGTGAAAGGGCCAACAACAAGGTCTGAAAACAGAATCGACCTTCATTTAAAGGAAAGCAATGACTTTTTTCCATTTTATTGTACAGCAAAGGAGCTCTTTCCTTTGTGTTTTTATAGAATAGCTCCATTAAGCCAGTAATCTCCAGACCTGAAGCTATTTCAAACCCAAGAATGATCATTCATACCTCAAAAATTAATTCAATTCAAGAACAAAAAAAAAACCCAAATAGTTTATCAAAACTGGTCTTAAAAGGTTTCATTAAGTGCAGGTAGGATCAATACAGAGACATTTATTACTATAAAATGTGTTGAGATACTGAAACAAAGAGGTTGTTTTAAATGTTAATGTGAATATTGTATTGTATTGACCCACTTTGGACATGATTGTGATTGTAAAAGCCACCATTGTCTCTAAATATTAAAACATAAAACATTTTAAGTTGCAGGACTTTCTGATGCTTTAAACCATGTTAGTGGCTGAGATGTTGTAATATCTCATAAATGATGGCACTGAAGTCTGTAGAGACACTCAGACGATGAGTCCTGATGACTTTGACGAGCGACTTTTTCTTTGGCATCAGCAGCACTTTGGACTTTGTGGTTTTAAGTGAAATATTTTAACTTTTGGACCTGGATCAGACATTCAGGGTGAATTATAATAACATCGGTGACTTCATGACTTCACATTATTCAGACAAAATCTTCATTTATCCACTTTATAACCAAATACCTGCAAATGTAATGACAGTTATATGAATGCATTGTGTTAAGTTCTAATTATTAAATGTTATCATGCTATAATACAATAAACAATACTAATTTCATCATATACATTAGACCAGTTGGGTTTTAACACATCTTGTCCAGACGTCTGTATATGCAGATCAGTCGGTCGCTCAGAGATAACACAGCATAAGGCAAATCGCTGCTGAGCAAAAGTGTGTCTTTAATTCAGATGTGGTTAATAAAACAGACAGTGGTGGAGGCAGCGTAAGACTAATTACATAATGTAGCTGTGTGTGTTTATGTGGGAAAGACAGAGAGAGACAAAGAAAGAGAAAGAGAGAGATGAATAAAAGTAGAGCGCTAATCCGGTGATGAATCTGTGTGTATTTTGGTGCTGGCAGCTCTGATTTATCACCAACACTTTATTCGAGGTCCTGAAATTAGTAAGTCGCTCCACAAGATGGAAACCCCGACTTCAGAGATGGTGACAAACTGGATGTCTGCAGCTGTGTGTGTGTGTGTGTGTGTGTGCGTTCTAAGGTAAACATGCTTCTCTTTTTACGTGCATGTTTTTAATGTGGTCACCTGTGTGGGTAACACAGCATGTGAGAATATGTTGTGTGTGTGTGTGTGTGTGTGTGCATATATTTAGATGTGTTAGTTACCAACCATTAACAATTTCAGGATGTTTAAATTTGTGTTCATATTCTGCTCCCAAAGTTTTTGCTAACATTAGCAGTTATTATTCGTAGACGTTTCTTTTGGTTCATTTTATTTCAACATCTGATAAATCCCTGTGATATGACTCATGTCCCTGTGATATGAATCATGTCTCTGTGATATGACTCATGTCCCTGTGATATGACTCATGTCCCTGTGATATGAATCATGTCCCTGTGATATGACTCATGTCCCTGTGATATGAATCATGTCTCTGTGATATGAAACATGTCCCTGTGATATGAAACATGTCCCTGTGATATGACTCATGTCCCTGTGATATGACTCATGTCCCTGTGATATGAATCATGTCCCTGTGATATGAATCATGTCCCTGTGATATGACTCATGTCCCTGTGATATGAAACATGTCCCTGTGATATGACTCATGTCCCTGTGATATGACTCATGTCCCTGTGATATGAATCATGTCTCTGTGATATGAAACATGTCCCTGTGATATGAATCATGTCCCTGTGATATGAATCATGTCCCTGTGATATGAATCATGCCACGATCAATTACAATCAAATAATAGTGACGACATCAATGGATTAATTCGCCATGGAGAACACGAAGGTACCAATGAGCCATCAATAATACCTTTTTTCTGTGTTTTTTCCCGCTTCCAGAGCTGATGGATGTTTGGCGGATGGACAACGAATGTCTACTATCTCTGCCTGACTGTGAGGGAACTGCAAGAACAGAGGCTGACGGGGAGGAGAGTAATGGATAATGGAAGAGGGATGGAGGCAGAGCCGAGTAAGGATGGTGTAGTGAGGGAGCGGATGTTTCTGCTTCAGATGGGGGTGGGGGTGGGGTGGGGAGGGTGAATCCGGATATCAGAGATTGCAGGTCTGTGTTGAGATGGATTGGTGCTGGCTGGGCCCGGATGTACCTGCTATCAGTTGTACAAGGGATGAAGGAAAAAGAGAAAAGTGGAAAGGAGGTGGACGATTGGAGAGACAATGAAAGTACAGGAAAGAAGAGTAGAGGAGGGTTAGAGGAGCAGCGGGAGGGGATAATCCAGGGTGATGGAAGGGAAATGGTGGAAATGAAAGGGAAGGCAAAGGAAGGAGATGGTGGAAGAGGGGAGGTGACAGGAATAAGAAGGTAGGAAGGGAAACAGTGGAATATGGGGGTGGTTAAAAACCCGCTAGCCAAGTGAGTTTCAGTACACCCTCTCTCTCTTGTTCAGTATGATTTATGGGCACAAAGCTCCAAAAAACTCTCAGACAATGTCTTCCACAGCACTGTTGATGATGTGGGTATTTATACACACACACACACACACACACACACACGCTGCCATTTCCTGCTTTCCTGCATGTGCATGTTTGTGTACTCGTGCATCATAGATTTCCCCTGACTTAACCCAGTTTCTTTGTCCTCAAAATGCTGCCCAGTGACTTTGACGACATGCTAGTCATCAACCCTCACAGGAGCAGAAACACACACAAACACACACTGCTGTAGAGTCACACACACACACACACACACACAGGCTTGTTCTGAATGTTCTGTATTTATCCTGAGGCTGCAATGGTTTTGGTTTGCCACTTGACAGCTTTAAACACGAGGGCTTAGCAGCAGGACAGTATCAGCGTAGGAGGAAAACAACACTCATTAACAACCTTTGACCTATTCATAGAGTATGTATCTACCGAGGAGCACACAGAGTCCTCCTCTCTGTACACGCGGTCCGGGACACAGGATGGAGGGATGAATGGATGGAGAGAAGCAAAAGTTTGCTTTGACTTCTGAACAGCTTCCCATAATCTTCTCTTGCAGTGTTTATACTGTCATGTAATTCCTTTGTAATACATGAACGCTGTAATCATCCTCCTGTTCATACTGACCATTAGATCCCTTCATAATACACGTACAATGGAAGTGATGGAGACTAAATGATTGGCTCATTTACCTGTCTGTCAAAGATTATCCATGTTCTGACTGACGATGACGATGACAATGATGATGAAACAACGTAATCAGCTCATAGACACACTGTACAGAAGTATGTCTACGGTTCATCACAGTAACCAGAAGAAAGCATGAAGGTGCCCGGCAGGCTCCAGAGGGTTCATTAGATCAAACAAACAAGAATATATATGAGGTGTTTGAATGAAAGGGACAATATTTGTCCAACAATGTCATATTGGACAATATGAGACTCCATCAGTTTGAGTCGAGACTCCAACACAAACTCTGTTATTCAATCACAAAGTGTGATTTTATTTCCATGTGGCGTTTATTGAATTCACAGATATTAAAGTAATTTCATATCAGGTCGTGTCCTGTGATGACATCCGTGTCTCCTTCATCATCAAGGCTCAAAGGTAGATAACACTTCCTTAAACTTCCTGCGCACATTTGCACATTTGTACTTGATATGAATCACCGTTTCTCTGCTCTAGACGTGTTTTATTATGTCGATGTTGTCTTTATGTGAATCCTGGCTGCAGAACACATTTCCCCTTGTGGGACAATAAACCAGTAAAATGACCTTCAACCAACATCTGAAATTATAAGTTACATTTTTTGTTACTTTCACCACACAAAGTGACGTCAAAGGTGAACGCTGCGGTGGATAAAAGGTTTCCACAGGAGCATAACTCTGCAGAGGAGACTCCTTTTAAAGGAAAGATATGGAACATTTGAGGCGGTAAAGTCAGAATCAGCAGCATTTGGCGGCTTGAAGGATCTGGATATATGGGGGTAATAAAGGAAGTACGAGTTACAGACTGCACCGGCACTGAACTAAATGTGCAGGGCAGCTTTGAGGTCGGGATCGAGCTCTGAGGAGGCTTTAAAGTTCAGGGGTCAGACGTAGCAGAGATAGCACTGAAGAGCTGCTTTTTATCTGCTTGTCCTCCACACATTAAATCCACTTTAGTACTTTTTGATCATTCTTTTTATTTTCTTTTTATTTATTTATTTATTTATTTCGTTCAAAAAGCTGGCGTGTATGCATATGTTAGAATAAACAAGAAAAGAGCGACAGGAAACATTACTGCTATAATGTTGACTTCATTTAAAGTAAGCTTTGATTAAAGCTTCATATCCAGCCAAAGGTTAAGGATAAACAGTATAAAGCTTTGAATCATATTATATCTTGTTTAGAGGTTTTGTGTGAGTTGGATGCAGTGAAAGGTGAGTACCATTTTCTTTTGTACTGTACAAATTATTATGATTTAAGAGTTAATTTCCCATGAAATGGCTCCTGAAATATTGTGGTGTACAGATGATCAAACATCAGACTGGCTGTTTAAAGGACGGTTTAAAGTTTTTATTTTATAGCAACAGTCAGTAAATGAACAGTGAACATGTGTTTGTTGCTGTAATCATCCTCCTGTTCATACTGACCATTAGATCCCTTCATAATACACTTACAATGGAAGTGATGGAGACTAAACCCACAAACATGGATTTAAAGTTTATGTGAAGCTAATATGAAGCTTCAAATCCAGCAGATATGTTTAAACGTTACAGTGTTTTTAGAGCCAAAGTCTCTCTTTTTGTTCCTATACTTCCACCACAGCTCAACAGGGAAACACAAAGAGGGAATTTGATGCTAAACAGACTGTAAATGTGTCAGATATCCACTTGATATGACTAACTCACACTGATGAAGCCTCAGAGAAGCTTCACATCTACTTTAAATGATTTTAACCTCCATCACTGACACTGAAAGCACATTTGAAGCAGATCTTTGAACAGCCAGTATGAAGAGTTGAAAAAATGTGAATGTGTGTAAATGTGCTTCAAAAGAAACTGAAAACAGAATAATAAATACGCTGATTTCTCCAGCACTGCATGGTTCATGTTTTTTCAGGGATTTTATTTGGAAATGTGATTGTGAAGCTGTTTTAGGTGCTTTCTGGACTTCCACATGACACAACACTAAACATGTAATTAATTAGTTGGTGCTTTTTAAAATCTTGACATGTGACCACAGTATATATTAGAGAACGCAACAGAAAAAACAGACTCCCTGTAGTCATTTAAGTTAATTAATTGCAATGACCTGCAGACTGCACAATTAAATTCAATTAAAATTACAACACAGTGTTGTCCAGTCACCCTTCAGCGCTGCCTCCCTCGCTGCTCCCTGTGGCTGCTCCCTGTGGCTGCTCCCTGTGGCTGCTCCTCGCTTGTTTCTCTCTCCCCTCTGTGCTGAAATGTGATGCTGTCAGCCGCTGTAAGCAGAGCTCTGTCACCGCGGCTCGTAACAGCCGTATGGTGGCTATTTTAGCGTGGACGACTCACGGTTGTGGCTGTCACATCTGATGGTGAGGGCAGCGCTGATCTGCTGTGGCAGGCGGACGAAGAGGATCCAGCCTCACGAACCACTGCACAAGCAAAGCTGCTGCTTTATAGCTTCACACACACACACACACGCACACACACACACACACACACGTGTGCATGTGACCTCTGTTTTGTACAATCATATATACACATGTATGTATGTGTTACTGCTGCAATGCACATGTCTGCACACATTTACATTCATGTAACATACAAGCTCACCCTCATACAGACCCACATGCACCTGATCACACACACACACACACACACACACAGTGCAGAGCAGCGCCGCAGTAAGGTCACTATGCTGCCACTCCCTTTCTATTTCTCCTCCCTCCATCTTTCTGACTCTTTTATTTCCTTTTTCTTTTTATCTGACTGGCTTTCTCTTCTCTACACACTCCGCCCTCTCTCTCTCACCATCACATTTTTCATTTATTCCCTTGTTCATTTAGCTCAGTGATTTATTCTTTATGACTTCTGGTTCTTATTCTGCTCTCTCTGTCTCTCCCATCATGCTCACTGACTCGTCTTTCCTTTCTCAGTCGCTCACATTCACACCAGAGTGGCTTTCTTGTGCCGAGAGGATAGCATAACCCTTACACAGTATTTGAAGTGTTACAACCCCCCCAGCTCAGCTCCCGTTGGGTCGAGTCCAGCTTTTCTCGTCCTGGGTCTCAAAGCTACAGCGGTGAGCCCTCTGCTCATGTCTCTAACCCCGAGGCTTCAGCGGATCAGAGGAGAGATAGACCTGCAGCGCTCTTTATTTTCACCCGCCGCCTCAGCTGTTCACCTGAATACTGAAATGTTAGCAGCACTGACACACACGCAGATACAGCAGAGAACACACACTCACCTGCCTGTGAACATCTCATATCTCTAGCTTTGGTGTTTTACTGTTGAAGGTTGATGTTTTTGTGTGATTCTGGTCCAGTTATTGTTTGTTTGTTTGTTTGTTTGTTCACAAACATCTGATGTCTCCAAAAAACAGTTTAACTCTGTGACCCCCCAAGAACATAAAGCCAGACGTACACTGGAAACATGTATGTTTTCATCTAGTGGTCATTTGTGCACTCAAGGTTGCAAAATGCAGAATATTTTATTTTTTCTAAATCAGTGTCTTGAAGCATATTTTAATTAAAATTAATTTTACATGTTACACAAATGAGGAAAATATTCAGTTCTCTAAATTTGGTTTGAATAAAAGGAAGGAAAATAAAACATTTTGACCCAACCAGTTCATAAAAATAAAGGATGAGACATCAACCTTTCTACATATTACACATCACACATTATTGGTGTCACTTTACAGCGTGAGCAGTTTGTCATGTGTTTTTTTTTTTGTCATGTGTTTTTTAAGCTAAATCTTCCTGACATGCATATTATACATTACACATTATTCTAGGTTTTCAGGACACCAGGCTCCCTGTTGGGATGTTCAGATGCCAATAACATCTAAGTAGCTCGATCAATTTCACCAGAAACGAAGAATCTGCTGAAAGTTTGTTTTCTGTAGTTTGGTTCAGTTTAACCAAACCAACGGGGGAAGAACAGGACAAACACTGACTTCAGTCAAACCCACAGGTAACAGGAAACACAGGTAACAGGAAACACAGGTAACAGGAAACACAGGTAACTGGAAACACAGGTAACAGGAAACACAGGTAACAGGAAACACAGGTAACAGGAAACACAGGTAACTGGACCTTATATGTCATGAATGTTGATGAACAGGTAGAAACTATTATAACTATTATACATAAGTGCAACATGTTCGTCCGTCAGACAAATTCAAAGTGTTTCTGGTACACAATAAACACAATGTGTACATATTATCAGGAGTACACACTTTACACAGAAACAACTGCATGCACTCTGTGAGAGACACACACTCACACGAGGTTGGTACTCAGGTACTCAGTAGATGGAAAAGCCAAACGAAGGTCTTCAGGTGACTACAGCTGCAGCGGTAACCTTTGAAACTCTTCAGATTCAGCAGGGACATTAACTGGAAGAGCTATCTGTGTGTGTGTGTGTGTGTGTGTGTGTTCACCTTGTCTGCTCTAATGTTTGACAAAGAATGCGAATTATGTCTATGTGTGTGAGCATGCAGGACTGTGTGTGTGTGCACGTACACACACAGACACCCCCCAGTACTGCCACTCAGCCATCTGTGTTACACCCCTGTCCATGACCTGGTCCCTGCACATGATTAATTCCGCTTTATTCCACTTTATGCATTAAAGTCCATTTCAGAAAGGTCAGCAAAGGGGTGGTACAGGCAGGAAGTGAGCGCCCCCGCCCCTTCTCTTAAGATCATTTTGTGGACCCAAGGCCAGTTTCCTCTTAGTAAGCTCACATTAAATTCACACTTCTTTCTTTGTGCCGCCTCCCTTTCTTAGCATAAGAAAAATTATGCAGAGTAGTACCACCTATTCAATTACTGTTAAGCCCTACTCACCCAGCAAAGAGAAAAAGGGGTTTCTAATTCATTAGAAGGGATTAAATGAGGGTTTAAAAAGCGTTTTGGTGTCTAAGAGAGCAGCGACTGTGCTAAAGGGTTGTAGGTAGCGAAGCGATGAGGGGTGTAATTTGAGTCTACTGCATTTTCTGTCCTCGAATGTCTTCCCTTCACATTTCACGCCTATTGGGCTGCCTCAGATAGACTTTTTATATGTCTGTTAAAAATGAAGGTGTCTACCTAAAAGGCATCATCATCATGGACCGACTCATTAACAGCTGGATGTCAGATAAGGAATAAGACTGTGAATAGATGAAACCCTGTATCATCTAAAAGGTAACTCTGCAGGACTTTGAACCAGCGAATCAGACCGAGTTTTAGTTTTCGATGGATTTTTTAGACTCTACTTGCTCCACCTTAAAGCTTCTTAATCAATATTTTGATATTAACGATGGATCCAATGGCTCTGTGTAATGTGAAACGTGAGCTTTGTAGTAGGTCCCTCCAGCTTGATGCAAACATGGAGCTGTCAGAGTTTTACGTCGACCTCTGAGTCATAATTACAACGAGGAAACTGATTTTTCTGAAAACAAAACATCCGACCGGGACTTAATAAAGTGTCTAAAACTAAGCATGGACGCCTCATGTCAGCCAAAGTGTTCGTCAATATAAAGGATAAAAATAAATAAAGACTCTGTTAATGTTGCTCCTTGTCTGTTTAACACTTGGAACGATGATAAAGGGTCTTTAATCTGATCTTGATAACTTTCATTGAATTTTGGGTGTTTTATATAACTTTTATACCTGCTGTCAAAAATGTCCGGTCATCACAAATGAATGGGTGAGTTCAGGCACAACATTTACCAGGTTGGGAGGTGATTAGATATCAGAAAGCTACAAAAGCAGATCATGTATATCCAATTAATTCATTACCCAATCAATTAATATGTCATTACAATCATTTGAGGTTTCATTCAGGTGGTTTATTCTGTTCTCACACTCTATTTTCAGTCATGGTAAAATGCATAAATCATAGATAAAGAATACGATGCAGCACTCCAATTTAAGTTTTTATTGCCGTGTAGATGATTCGGGCAGGATGCCATCTTTCTGGATGCATTTCAGGCAATAATAGTGTCAAACTTCAATTAATATTCATAAATCGACAATACAACCATGCACACATCTGTGTCAAGAATAGCATCCCTTATGAACCGATTCATTCCCATCCCTGAGACAGTGGGAAGAGCTAGCGGCTCAGCACAAACTGCTTTCTGGGTAATAACTTCTTTTTAGGGATGAAAAAAAACACATATAGTAGATTCATAATAATTTAATGACCCGCTCAAAGAAGGAAAGAGCCGGTCCTCCAGCTACAAAATATTTGGGAAACTTACTTGATGCTCTCTACAATATATTCAAGCTGGTGTTTGAGGAAAGGGCAAGGGCAAATGGGACTGAGGGAAATAGGTGAGAGATGATAGCAAAGGGAGAGAAAGAAGGAAGTGACCAGTTTAGAGGAGTAGCAGAGAAAGTTTTTCTCACCTCTTGGCAATGACACAACTGCAGTATTTTAATAATTCAGCAAGACAAAAATCATTTTTAGTGCTGTGTTTATCCATAGTTAACCTCAAAGTCTTACTTGTGTGTGTGTGTGTGTGGTGTGTGTGTGAGATCCTAATGATATTAAAGTCTTAGTCTTAAAATGCACGTGGACAGGAATGGACACGTGTCTCTCTTTACACTACAGGAGTACATTGAATGTCTGCAGTGTTGAAAAGGTTCACAGACACAGTGGTGCTTTGAGCTAATCAGCATGCTAACATGCTCACAATGACAATGCTAACATGCTAACATTTGCTAATTAGTACTAAACACAAAGTAGGCTACAGGTGAGGCTGATCAGATTCTTTACAGGTAATAAGTTATAAAGTGTTGGACACATTAAATGTCGACTTGATGGTTTTGTTATTTGTCACTCTTGCATAAACATTGACAGCGGCTCTAAGCTGACTACATTTCAGCTTTAAGCATTTTATTACTGGTGCTTTACATTAAATGGCTGATAACTTCTGATATAACGCTCACTGTCATAATTTTAAGAAACTGACTTTATATTGCTGAGATATACTTCTTCTGCATCATACAGTTTGTTGATGATTTCTCATTATTTGTCTCTATATGTGTAGTTATTTCTCTAATAAAACATCTGGACCTAATAACGGATACTAAACCTGTAGTGCATGTCCCATTTGAGACAACCTGAAACAGATTCAAAATCACAACCGCAAGAACATTTTATAACTTATTGACAAAAGTCTGCAGTATTACAGGAAAGATGTAATGAGGACGGAGCTTCTGCAAAGGTCCCAGAGTAGATAGTGAGTCTGTCTTATGCTACGCTGCTCTCTGACATTTTAAAGCGTTGTCAAGTTTAATCACAGAGCTGTTCAGAAATCCAGCTGGAAATGTGTCTCTTCTAATAGTTGAGTACAACGTGTGTGTTTGTGTGTGTCTGCTGCTGTTTGTCTTTGGTCAGATGTGTCTGTTGGTCCTAAATGCCCAAAAATCAAGAAGGCATACTGAAGTTCATTTCTGCTGTTCAACAGATTCACTAACAGCTGTTACTGTCCAACCCTAACCCTAACCCTAACCCAGCTAGTGTAGCTTTAGCCTGGATGGATAAATTGTCTAATTAGCAACGTAGCTGCAGTATTAGAGCTTTGACAACATGAAATAGAGGAGGAGACCTAATGAATGAAGTTGATAAATTACACTAAACCTGTGGGATTCATGTGACGTTAGGACACTGACTCCATTCATTGCAGCCTGAGTCTAACCTTAACCTAAGCTCAACACACACACACACACACACACACACAAACACACACACACACACACACACACACACACACACACACACGCAGTATTCATTTGTAGAAAACTGGAGCCACTAATAAACTCCTGTGACCAGCTTCATCCACTCCTTTCTCAGCTATCACTTCTTTCTATCAATTAACCTTTAGGTTCCCGCTCTCCTTTCACACACACATTAATAGAAGATTGAGGAAGGGGTGTGTGAAGTCAAAGAAGTGTGGAAGGGCAGTCTCCATTTCCTAAGCTGAAATAATCAATAGTCTATGAATATTCTGATCAGGGTGCTCAGGCCTGAGAAAAATGCCAACATTTAATCTGCAAGAGCGAGTAAGTGAAGAGACAGAAGACGGGAAAAAAGAGAAGCAGAAATCACAGGACAGAGAAGGTAGAGAGAGGAAACCCAGGAATAAAAACACCAGCTCAGGTTGTTTCATCATGGATCAGTTTTTATGATTTCTGCACATGGAAACTAGAGCACGGTTAAGGTTAGAAACAATGTGGTGAGAACAAATGAATATGGTTAAAATATGGTTAATGTTAGGTCAAACTGAATCAGCTGTGATTACGATGAATTAAAATAAGGTCTGTGACAGACACAAACTCAGCCCTCCTGCATGAGAAAACATCCGTAACCCTCGCTACGTTAGGTACTTCACGTACGTCTTGCTGTGTACTCAGTGTGGACGTTGGACCTGAGGTGTGTACTGCAGTTTTCCAGATGGATACATGAGACGAGGCCTCACTGTCCTTGAACTGCTTCTGTATCAGGTCTCTCTGTTTAAATAACTACTTGGTGTACGTCAGGTTTTGAGTTTTTCTACGTGTCTGTGCTGAATTATCATCAAATATACATGTGTGTTACCTGGTTTAGCTTTGGCTTTAACAATCAGGATAATCAGATTATTAAGGAAAGGAGTGTTTAATGGAGCTCTGGTATGTTTCATTTGTAGTAGCAAGGCTAATGCATGATCCCATTGGCATTAAAATGCAATCTGGAAGTGGGATCATTTACACTGCTCTATGGCCTCCAGTGCTCATATCATTGGTTTTCAGCCAGAGTAAGCTATGTGAAGAAGTAGCTCCCGCGGGGTAGAAACATCATGACTCTCTCTGACTTTTGCCTCACTGAAGGACTCCAGCATCATCCGCTATCATCTGTCATTATTCCACTACATCATAGATGAAGAGACGACTATAGCAGCATCCACAGCACCCTCAGGAATGACTGACTCTCTATGCATCGAATGAAAACCGCTTACAGGCTGTCACAGTATCACATCTAATGAAGCTGAAGGTGAAAGTACAATAACTTCTAATCAGTCACTTCTGCTGTCAAAGCACCTTTATTTCATACAATCTGACGTCACCACATGTTAGCATGACGACTGCTGAGCTAACAGAGCTGCTAGCATGACTGACAGCGTTTAGCTTTCAGGTGTGGAGATAGTAAAAGAAACGTGGAGGAGTTCGTAGGAGGGCAACAATCCAGCAGCAGGACCTCCGCCTCTGTGCAAGGAGGAACAGAAGGAGCACTGCCAGAGCCCTGCAAAATGACCTCCAGCAGGAGAAAAATGTGCATGTGTTTGCTCAAACGGTCATAATCAGACTCCATGAGGGCGGTATGAGGGCCTGACATCCACAGGTGGGGGTTGTGCTTACAGCCCAACACCGTGCAGGACATCTTTCAGAGAACACCAAGAACGCTAAATTCACCACCGGCGCCCTGCGCTCTTCACAGCTGAAAGCAGGTTCACACTGAGCACATGTGACAGACGTGACAGAGTCTGGAGACACCGTGGAGGACGCAACATCCTCCAGCATGACCGGTTTGGCGGTGGGTCAGTAATGGTGTGGGGTGACATTTTTGCCGTTAGGTACCGAGATGACATCCTCAGACCTCCTTGTGAGACCATATGATGGTGCGGTTGGGTCTGGGTTCCTCCTGGACCGTGTCAGCTGTTCCTGGGAGACCTGAAGCCAACTGAGAACATCGGGGACATCATGTCTCGCACCATCCACCATCGCCACGTTACACCACAGACTGTCCAGGAGTTGGTGGATGCTTTAGTCCAGAGTGTGTGTGTGTGATTGTGTATGTATCTTTGTGTGTGTGTATCTTTGGTATCTTTGTGTGTGTGTGTGTGTGTGTGTGTGTGTGTGTGTGTGTGTGTGTGTGTGTGTGTGTACCCTAGTCTGAAGGACATAGTATTCTTTGGCTGGTTTCATCTCCTAAGTGATGTCACCGTCCCGTCTCCATTTAATCTGAGTCTCTACATCTTTTTTCTCTCTTTTTATTCTCTATCTTTCTCCTTTAACACCCAACTTTCAGCTCTTATCACTGACAAACTGACATAAAGAGGTTTTTGGATAATATCAGAGTATTTCTTGCTCATACACATCACTCCCTATCTCCTCTCCTCTGTGTTATCTTCTTCACACACTCATATATCTTCTTGGATATTCTTCTCGTTTTTGCTCCTTTTTTCTCCTCTCTCCTTTTTTCAACTCATTTCTTTGGCCTCTCGTTCCCTCGTAAAAAGTGCTCCAGTTGAGTTAAATCATCACACCTCTTCGTTTCTCTTCTCCTTGACCCCCAAGTGGTTTCCTCCTGATTCTTCAGCTCAGCATTTTATTCTCCTACGCTGTTTGGTTCCCTTTTGTGAGGGGGCAGGGGTGGGGTTGAAGTGCGAATCCCACAATCCCTCACTCCAGGGGTTGGGGGTTGAGAAGGGGGGGGGGGCTCATCATTGACAGACTGTCCTTCAAGAATCACTTCCTCCTTTCAGAACCTGAGTCAGCAGCAGATCACCTTTAGAGTGAAAGCTGTTAATGGACTCTGCTCATTTTAGACCACTTCAACCCAACAAGCTGGAATTGGAGAGTGCAGGGTGACACATGAAGACCTGCACAAACATACATGTAATCAAGTACACACCGACTAAGCATTGCTCCAATAAAGTAAAAGGTTTAGTACACGGACTGATCAATCACAGCCTTTTATGGGGAGCTCATACATGTTTCTACAGAACAACAAGGACTAGCAGCACATGAATCAAACATGCCAACACACACAATGGACATAAAAGACTCAAACAAGCCTCAACGTTGAATCAATTATCAAACAGCTAATTCCCTGATTTGGTGCATCCAAGGACATTTACCTGATCAGGCCGAGCTTTCCCCAGGCAGCCATCATTATCTTAAATCCCTTTTGTTGTGACAAAAATGTAAGGCGAGTGAAATTAATAGGTTCATTAAGAGCTTTGTAATAATTCAGGGAACCTTCAAAACAAGTCATTAGTGTTTTAGCAGATTTACATGCGTGCTGTGTGTTTCATAGTCACATAGGTGATAACAAACATGCCTCGGTCATCACAAATAAGTAAATTGTCTCGTGTTGAGCAGCTTTTGCTTTGATGGAATTGCCTACATGTGTATTGCCTACATATTGTATCTGTCCATGTCCATCTGTCCATGTCCATTTTAATCTGATTCGATCAGTTCATGCTGCAGATTACTGAACCTGCATTACCTGCAAAAACTATTAAACACATTCCAACCATTAACAGTTAATTACAGGTTTTCAGTCATGCTAGTCTGTCTCTAGAAAACCTAATTTCAATCTGCTGAACATCCAGCCAGCATTTTGGCTAAAATAGCTAAAACCATTGACATTCATGGTGTCCACATGATGAATCTGACTGACTTCTGTGGTCCCTTGACCAGTTTTTTCCTTGACCAGGGAAATATTAGGAACACTAACGCTTTGGCTCCACTGGGCATGCTCACAGAGTCGATGCTGCTTCCATTACAACCAATGAAAGCAGCACATATATGCGTAAAGATTGACCATCATTTAGCGACAGTGCAGTATATCCATCCATCTGTGCTTGTACATTCAGCTGTCAGTCTGCTGCACATTATCTTAACATTGTTAGTTATTGACAACCTGTCTGACCTGCAGGGCCTTGTGTGCCTGCAACACACACTTATGTAAATAACTGGAAAGAGTAGCAGCTCTGTCTTCCTCTCCTTTATAGATAGATAGATAGATAGATAGATAGATAGATAGAAAAAAAACGTGTTGCTCCGTATGAACAGAGCAGTGTGACCTTCACCTCTGACCTCTGTCATGGACATAAAAGAGACACTTGGACGCTACATCTAAAAACAGTGTCTCTCAGCAAGCTGCTGGGCTCCATTGATTTTTTAATCTCCTAAAGCACTGTGTCATTATTGTGATAAAAACAAGCGTCCCATGCTTTTCCTTGATGATCTCCCTAATGTTTATTGACAATAAGTGCAGATTGAGTTTGTGTGGATTTCAATGTCCCCTCTGTCCATCACACCGTGTCCATAAATGTTACTCTATTAGATGGATGGACGGAGCATCACTTACATGTGCACACGCAAACATACACATAAAAACACATTCACATTCGCCCTCCTCTGCACACATACTCACATATTTGCACAGACACAGCGCTCCGCAGCCCCTCGGTGCTGAGAGACCAGCGCCTGCCAGCAGCAGCACTTTAGGGTTAATAAATGAAGCCCAAATGGGTTTGACCTCCAGAAGAGACACAAAGCGATGAAAAATGGCACTTTGACACAGCACGGATACAGAGCCTATCAACGTATGGCGACCTTGATATTTTAACCAAGTGCTTTGTGAGCCATAATTGACTTTCCCCTCTAAAATCCATCCTCTCCTAACAATCAGAGCCTTCACATACTTCTATCTCTCTGCCTCACTCTGTGTCCCTACATCCATATGTTAAAATAGATCACTACTCATATGCTGGATTGATGTTACTGTTCATACTAATGTTGTCATGCACTATACAGCCCACTACATATATCAAACACTGAGGAAGTGAGGCACACAGGAAGCCCATGTGTCTCATTCACAGACAGACAGACAGACAGGTTGAATGGACGTCCTCCTGATCTGTGTTTATATCACAGCTGAGTTTACGGCTGATATTTCAGTCACCGTGAGGGGAAATTCATTGCAAAAAGCTACTGAGTAGGTCAATAATGCTGCTGATTCATTATACTGAGTTGAGCTCATCTGTTTGAACTGAGTCATTGAGCAGGTTGTATAGTTGGACAGTTGAGAGCAGAGATGTTGACCAGTCTTCCCACTAATTAAAGTCAGAAACACCTTATAAAAGTTAGACTAACATGAGCTATTTAGATAAAGCTTCACTCATGCAAACATCCACTGGGCCATAACGGTGGCTGTGAGGCTCCTAACGGGCTTTGTTATAGAGCCAGGATGGATGGCGATGGTTACTGTATCACACTGTAA